>JAUPFV010000001.1:131303089-131783968 GCA_036936605.1 Limnanthes douglasii subsp. nivea | reverse complement strand
ATAGGGGACCCGTCGTCAGATTGTCTTTTCCTGGATATGTTGCCTCCATAATTGAATACTTGAACAACATGAACATGCCTTTCGTATAAAATCTCATTAAATTGTCTCGTTTTTTTTCTCGTTTCGGCTTTTTCAGAGATTGACAACCAGTCGTCTATAGTGTTTTCAAGACGAAACATATAACTCTGAAGATGATATGTAGCATTTAGAGAATGGGAAAAGGCTATAGTTGTTACCGGAAAAGTTTTTGTGGAGATGATTAGGCTGGAAACCAGGATTTACGGTGGCTGTAAACTTAAATTTATTAGATTTTCTCTCTCTATCTTTAAAATCAGTAATAAATAAAATATTATGAGATATGGGTGGCATATTTATAGAGGAAAATATGAAAATCCAATACAGACCTTTCTTAGGCCAACGGATACCTGCATTGAGGAGTGAAAAGGCTCACATCTTTGTTTTCACACCCCAACAGATACTTGGGTGGGGAAGTGGAACGGTGTCTTCACTACTTCGTCACGCTTCACCACTACAAGTCTAATGTGTGGGACGATTACTTATGTGACACGTATACAAGAGTAAAAACATTGGTAATGCATACGAGACTAGCGATCTCCAAGCGATAATAATAAGAAGAAATGCTATTCAGCCATAACCGATTCAGATTAATTGGTGTTGGTTGCAATCTGAAGCAAGGGTATGAATAAAGTCTAAAGTGGTCTCAGAATTAGTCATCCCGAAGAGGGGACCACTCATAATGACCAAATTATCTTACCCTCATATCGGACCGGTAAAATACTGGACCAATATTCACTTTGTTATACCAATTTAATAAATGTGTAATATTGAGAATATTTTATGTAATAATGAATAAATATGTTTAATATAAGTGAATGGCTCAAGAGACCATTATTATTACTATAGACGACTTACCTTCGAATCGAAGAAAATTAACTACTATCCACCATTTTTAATAGATTCTCTTGAATTTTAATTTCTCTTTTTAATACTTGGTTCACTCACAACATAATATATTTGACACTTTTAACGCAAAAATATTTTTTAAATCATCAGGTATAAATGTAAGATATAGGTTTCACTATTTCTGATTATCAAAATTCCTAATCAATATAATTAGCAATATAAATATTATGTTAATTTACTTTTAAATATGAATACATTTTCTTAATAACCGTTCGATTCATCAGATAGTGTTATTTATTCATAATTACAAACAATTACCTGCACTAACCATTCAACCGTTATAATACCAAAATATTATATGCCGTCTATAGTAAAAGATAAAATAAAATATCAGATCCATAAATATTAAATATGTTACCCATTCCTCAATTAAAAGAGTAATAAATCAATAATTTGTTACAACACCATTATCAATATTCATATATTGAAACTATGCTTATTTATAACTGATTACGGAAAACAACATTGTGTTCTAAATCATGAGAACATAGGATGAGGCATGCCCAAATCTATCAAAGTTATGGAAGAGATTTATCCTACCAAAGTTTTTTTTTCACCGTTTGGCTAGCCTATAATCGCCGCCTTGCAACGAAAGACACTCTCCACTACATCGATTTGCCTAACATCAACTGTCCATTTTGCAGGCACTCAGAGAAGTGTGGTGTCCATCTTTTCTTTGCTTGCAGGTTCACTAAGGAAATCTGGAGTCGTATCCGAACATGCTGGGGATTACTCGAGAAATGACAACGCTTGATAGTGCACACAAATGGATTAGGAAGGAGCATCGAGGAACATCCTACCGATCCCGCGCCATCAATCTTGCCTTCCAATCAATTGTTTTCGAGATTTGGCGCGCCCGCAACCGCTTTGTGTTTGATGAAAAGACCGTGACTCAAGACACCTTCGTCATCCGAATCACTCTCATGACCTTGAAGATTTTATTTAGATTATATCCGCATTATTGACTCACATGTTATAGTCTTTTTTCATTGATACACTCAGTTTTTTGGATATTTTATGTAATAGTCCATTAGTGCCGGCCTGGAGACTTGTACTCTTTTTCCTTAGACTGGGTTTTTACCCAACGGGTGGTTAAACCTTTTTAAGGAGGCAAGTGCTCTAGACCTTTATCAAGGCACTCTTGGATATGTCTTTTTCTTTTAGGTACATTGTTACCCTACATTGTACTCACTTCAGAGATCATATGACTCTCTATACGATTGTAACCTTGTACGTATGTATATACATCCACATTTACCCAAAAAAAATTATAAACCAAAACCTCTCGTATTAAATATTGTATCCATTCCAAAATATCAACATTCATCATTTAGTTTAAGCCTAATTTTGTATGATAAGATTTTTAGGATGGCCCTTTACCTTATTCGATGTATTACGATTTGTTAGTTTACATATATAAACCATCATTCGTTTTTCATAGATGAATTAAATTAATTTATTAAATTTTACATAACTTAAAAAATAAATTATTTTTAATTTAATTTTTTTGTTATAACCGTTATTAAACACATATATCTAAACAGTTATTGGGGAATTTGGATTTAAGTGAAAATCAAGTAACAAAGTAATAAATCTCAAGATTCCTCCAATCGTTAATTAGGTTTTGAAGTAGTTTACTTTTAAGTTCAGGTGATAATTAGGTTTTGAAAAAGTAGTTAGCCTATTATTTTTTTAGAGATATATATTTTTTCGATTAAAAAATGGTCGGTGGTAGTATTTAGCAATCCGTTATTGATAAAATAAGTCTCCGCGTATGTTGGTTATCCATTTTCGATACAGTCAGCCTTTTGAGTATCTATTTTTTATAAAGTAAGTCATCTGCGTATGTTGATTATCCATTTACGATACAGTTAGCTTCTTGAGTATCTTTTCGATATAAAGTTAACCATTTGAGATTTGACTATCCATATTTGATAAATTTAGCCTCGTAAACAAATATGCGCAGGAACTAACTTTATCCAAAAAATGGATAGTCAAGTGACTCCCACCAATTTGTTTTTAATCGATCAACTATGTGCTAGTAAAATGGATAGTCAATGGTCTACCATCGGATATTTTTTAATCAAATGACTATATGTCACTAAAATAGATAGTCAATGGACAATATGTCATTCGATAGTCAATGGAGTATTTAGTGTTTAAAGGCTCATAACTACCAATTTTCTATCTAGTTCACGATGAATAATATAAACCCAAAAGACTTAATATTTAGTTTGAAATAAATTATATAAGTTAAAAACTTAATTTTAGATCTCTTTTATTATTATATATTTAAATTTAACGTAAAAGTTAGAAACATCTATCATCCCTTTCAAATAGGAGAAATATCAAATTATAAGCTTATAAAATTAAGAAAAAACCATACTCATCATGTTTGAAAAAAATAAGCATAAAATTTCGAGTATGAAGCTTTAAATAGGTGTGGAACATTGATACTAAAGTTTTTCAGAGTGCTTTTACTTGAATTTTATTATGTTGTATCACTTTTGTGATTTCAAACATATCTATTGTGGTTTTGCATGTATTTAGGTATTATAGTCAAATGAGGTAAATAGAGTTTATTTATTTATTTTGTATGTTTTTATTATATTGATGCACCATAACACTCTAAAAATCCTAAAACAAACAAAAAAAAAACACACTTTTAATAGATAAAAAAAACAATTTTCCACCGAATTGTGAAATCAACACAGATAATTCAATATTATCGTAGATAACCAACTAGTTCGCACGAATCAATAACATATTACAAGCATAGTCAACCAATTCAAACCAAAGATTTCAATTACACTTGTTCAAAATGAAGATAATAAAAGTATTACTAGAGTTACAAGGATTTAAACTAAAATAAATGCCCAAAAATGACAAAACAAAGTTTTGTCGACATAAAGAAAAAAGTGATGAGATCGGTTATGGTAGAGCCACCTTATTTTTACAGACATTAGTGCAACGGTTCTTTATCAAGCCAATATGACCGTTACTGAGTATATTTCTCAATAACACTAGATTGTCTAGTGGTAATCATAACATACATGGTATTTCTAATGAAAGTGTCATAAAGTATCGCTTGCATGAACTTTTGATATCTATCTTTGGATGGTGCTTGAGTAGTTTTGAGCTTCGATTAAGCACCAATGAGAATTTTAACATATTTAATTTTAGACATTTTGAACTTCGTGAGAACGTTAATGTATTCTGTTTAAGATAATAATATATAATCTCTCATTATTTCCCTCTTTATTTTTATTCTCATAATTCTCTTAGCTTCTCTCATATCCTTTATTTCAAACAGTGTCTTCAGCTAAGTTTTCAAAATTTTAATCTTCATTATTTTCTTCCCGACAATAAGTATATCATCAACATACAACAACATAATATGCCTTTCCATGTATGTTACCCTTCTATAATAAACACATCTGTCGTAACAACTTGTTTCATAATTGATTGGCATAATAAAGAAGTCAAATATTTAACTATCTGAGTGAATGTTTCAGCCTATATAGGGGTCTCTTCAACAACACACTTAATCTGCACTTTTTTTTAAAACTTGTGATTGACTCGTAACTATTGTATCCTATATTTTTTCCATGAAGGAAGAGAGTAATAACATCTATTTTATCTTTTACAAGACTGAATCTAGTTACAATTGACAACACTATAAAAATCCTAAAACAAACAAACAAACAAACACATACACATACAATAGACACAAAAAAAAAATTCCACCGAATTGTGAAATCAACACAGATAATTCAATATTCAGTGTAGATAACCAACTAGTTCGCACGAATCAATAACATATTACAAGCATAGTCAACCAATTTAAACCAACGATTTCAATTACACTTGTTTAAAATGAAGATAATAAACGTATTACTAGAGTTACAAGGATTTAAACTAAAATAAATGTCCGAAAATGATAAAAAACATTTTGTCGACATAAAGAAAAGAGTGATGAGATCGGTTATGGTAGAGCCACCTTAGTTTTACAGACATTAGTGCAACAGTTGTTTATCAAGACAACATGACCGTTATTGAGTATATTTCTCAACTCGAGGAATTAATCTCTCTCTCTCTCTCAACTAAAATAAATGTCCAAAAATAACAAAAAACGTTTAGTCGACATAAAGAAAAAAGTGATGAGATCAGTTATGTTAGATCCACCTTATTTGTAAAGACATAAGTGTAACGGTTACTTATCAAGACAACATGACCATTATTTAGTATATTTCTCAACTTGAGGAATTACTCTCTCTCTATATATCTCTATCTCTCATCCTAGTCGTCCTCAACTAAGGCAAGCATAAACTTTTACCCAAAAACTCTTGATATTTCTTACACATTTACTTATAAAATAAAAGTAAAACCTTAAGATACTAATGTAAAATAAATACAATAATGCTATATATGTCAATGTTTTGACCATTGTTCTAAATTAATACCCCACGAACGAGTTCTATGGAGAAACATTCACAACTGTTATTAAAGAAAAAATACAATTATGAAGAGAAAATTTATTAAGCAAATCTAAGACATGATCGATATTTATTCAACCTAGTAAAATCGGCTTTAAGGAAAATCCTAAGGTAGGAATCTTACAACATGTTTTGTCCAGTAGGATTCACCTACACATATAAAGCAGATAAATGAAAACTTGAACCAAACTTCGGCCATCTAGTTTGTTTAAGCTTCAACACTTATGCGTCGACACTAATATACCTTCCAATAAAGTTTATGTTCGTACAAACAATGTAATAACGAGAACAAATAAAATCAATATATTATTTACATGGTTCGGATTATGAAGAATCCTATGTTCAAAAATAAATAAATCTGATTTTATTTAGATTGAAAAGAAAAATATTGTTCGAAGTTTACAAAATAGAGTATCAAGTTTATGTGATATCTTATAGCCTTTAGTATTATCTTCAGTGAATTTCAAGTGATTCTCTTCAAGAAATTATCAACTCTAAAATCATTTAATTCCTTAAGTTTTTTCTCTTACAAGCAAAGATTTCTCTCTCTATAAACTCTGTAGTTAGCAAGAATGTTTCTATCTAATATAACAATTAGATTTACAGGAGATTAACTTGCGCGTGCATTGTATCATCTGTATAAATATGATTTAAAAGAGTGTATTTCGGACAAACACACGCCATGCTTACAACAACATACACTATAAACAGATAGCTCGAAGTTGACTTCTTCGTAGAAATGCAACATGCATAATCATAATATATATACCCTCTCACCATCTCATCATATTTATAGTTCTGATAAAACACACTCCAACATCTAATGTATCATTCATGTATCTCATGAGTCGTTTAATATAATTTTATTGAGGTCTCGCTAGATCAACTATAAATATTCTCAAAATACTAATTGAGTATACACTAAATTGTCTAATGGTAATCATAACATACATGATATTTCTAATGAAAATGTCTTAAAGTTCTTTCATAATTGATTGACATAATAAAGAAGTCAAATATTTAACTATGTGAGTGAATATTTCAGCCTATATAGGGGTCTCTTCAACAACACACTTAATCTGCACTCTCTTTTTAAAACCTTGTGATTGACTCGTATATATGGTATCCTATATTTTTTTCCATGAAGGAAGACAATAATAACATCCATTTTATCTTGTAAAAGACTGAATCTAGTAAGATGCCTTATTGGGGTTTGTTTAATAGTTGGTGAACATATTTTATTGAAATCAACATTCTCTTTTTGCATAAATCGCTTAACCATAACCCTAACTTTGTCACCGAGATAACTAAACTTCCGTAGTACGTTTCTATATCTTAAATATTTTCTTACATCTAACACAATTTTAACCCTTTGACTACTTCACAAGAATCTAGGTCTTATTCCTCTTTAATGAATTTATTTGTTCGATCGTGGCCTTCTGCAATTTTAGCTTATCACTATTCTTTATAACACCATGATAAGTCTCAGGTCCTAGAACATGTCACAGTATTTTAAAAAATAAATAATAACCAATAATATTGACATAACCATACTTTTATGTAGGATTATTAGGTTTTCTATTGCGATTCCTCGCCAAGTGATAATTATTAATCTTATCATGTTCCCTTTCAATCTAAACACTTAAAGTATCTATACCATCCAAATCTTGTTCAACGCTAAACTTATTAAATTATTGAGCTTCTTTCGTAGGAGTTAAACCCATACCAAGTATGAAACCATATTTGGTAGATACAACGTCAACCACACTCTCTTACTCATAATCTATCTCCGATATCGGGACTAAAGGTGTAGTCATCACCTTCCTAAATAATAACATATCAACTTTATTTAACACCACATTTATGCTGATTAAATTATTCTCATTACCATGTTATAGATACCACAATCTATAGCCTTTTAGTCCTTCAGGATATCTGATAAACAAAAAATTTAGTACTTTCGGTTGAAGTTTATCTTGCTTCATATGTCCATAAGAAGCAAATGTAAACACTCTCAAATGTTTCTGTTATAAGTTTTTACCAGTTCATATATCTTGAGGACATTTGAACTCTACCATTAAAGATGAAATCATGTTGATGATGTATGAAACTGTCTTGACAACTTCTCCGTAAAACTTTCAACCCATAACAATTTTCAAAATCATACATCTTACCATTTTCAACAAGATTCAGTTCATTATCTAAGCAAAAACATTTTTGTTGAGGAGTTTATTTCAAGGTTCTATTTCTACAAATGTCAAGTTGAGAAAAGTAGCTAGTAAATGTTTTATTCACATATTCCAAGCTATTGTCAGTCCTCAACTTCTTTAAAATCTTCATAGTATGAGTCTCTATCAGCTTATTTCAGTCCTTAAAATCATCAAATGCCTTATATTTGGTATTTATAAATATAACCCAATCAGTTGCATGAAGTACCTGGAACCTGTCATTCTATGTTGCTTTGTATGTCCCTAAAGATCAGATTAAACATATTCAAGTACATCATGAGTTGAGTGATTTTTGGTTGGGAACTTAACTATCTCACTCTTCTCCAACACAGTTCTCACATAAGCTTAACTTTTAAACCTTGTTGTCATCTAATAACTCTTGCTTAGAAAGTTCATTCAGGTCATTCTCACTCAAATGCCATAACATTGGATGTCATAACTTTATGGAATCATTATTAACACCGAGACATACCTTCAACCATTATTAAACCTTTAAGAAATAACACACCATTAATTATGTAGGCTTTCATAACAACTAGTAAGCCTTGTATATACCTAAGTCTGTCATTTCACCTTGTAGTTATACATTTCCTTATCTAATTTTCCCATATATATATAAGGGTACGTTTAACATTAAGGAGATACTTTATGTTAGTTATCATATTCTCAAGTCATGTAAATAACTTGAGACTAACCCTCCTTATTCTTTTTTACAACACAAGATCCATCATTCCCTAGTATGACTTTTTCACCATCAAACAACTTCTGATATTTAAACCAATATTTTTTGGAAGTCATGATGCACAAGAGGCTGAAACCTACTTAATATAGTACTTGAAAGTAGAAGCCATCAACACATTAGTGTACTCATAAAAATCTAAAACCATTAAGGTTCAACCAGCTACAAAATTCTTTAGACTATATCATTTTTCATCTCATGACAGTTTCTTCTGATGTGACCTTCCTTATTGTAGTACTAACATTTCATTGCAGAATCAATATATGGTCTTCTTGATTTTAAGTTTCCTTTATTTTTACTAGAATATCTCTTTCTATGACTTCCTCTCATACTTAATACATGTCTAGCTAAGACATCCTTCAAAGCAACTTTCCACTAAAGACGTTTTGAACGTATAACACTTTTCACTTGAGATATAGTAAAAGACTCTTTTTTATAAACAATGGTGTCTGAAACTTATTCATATACCTTCGGTAAGAGCTTAGAAGGATAATTGTTTGATATTCTTCTTTTATTGACACCAATTACATTCAAGTAACAGAATAATTTGAAATCATTCAAATGTTTTTTAATCTCTTGACTACTATCCATGGTGAGAGTATACAATTACTTCTTAATATATAATATGTTTGCCAAAGATTTCTTCAGGTAAATAGCTTCAAGATTATTCCAACTCTGAATGGTAGTAGAGTCTTCATGCACCTTTCTCAATATAACATCTCGTAGACTCAATATTAGAGTATTATGTGCCTTGGATAATATTTCAGCATCAATCTCCTTTGTATAATTAAAAAGAATTTCAAAAAACACAAAATACAAGCAAATGTGCATTATTCAAAATTCTAAAAAAATATAAATTTTTAGTGATATTTTAGAGCCTTCAATAGTTTATGTTAATATAATTTCTCTCGAAAGACCTAGCTAAACTTATGAATAGAATTAAGAAATAAAATGGAACCCGTATAATATCTTTTTTGTATTAAAATGTGATCAGTATCCAAATTAAGACTTTGATTCCTAATTATAATTTACATGAAATATTCTATCAATCACTAAATTACACGTGTGTCGAATCACCAAATTTAACATGTAACTATATTATAACTATTAAGTATTAGATATAGTGTGTAGAAATCAAACAATAAAAAGAATATTAGAGAGAGAAAGTAATTTGTTTAATGAGAGAAACAATTTGTGATCAAGTGTGAATATGAAGTGTTAATCATCATTTATTTCTTAACTCCCCTCCTATTTATTAACAAATGAGTGAATAACAGAATATGTTACACATTATGGTAAATTTCACTTTTAGCCCTTACTACTTATATTCAATATCAAATTTCTCCTCTAACTTTACAAAGCTTAAACAATAACATTTTTCTCTAATTGATTTTACTCATTAATAGTTTGTATCCTTATCATTAGCCCCTTAGTCCTTGTGAAGACTGATAAAGAAGGACTAAAAATGTTTCATGTCATCTTCCTTGAAACTTTACTTGTTTTCTCCATGTCCTCCTCAAAACATTGTGAAGATTGCTTCGAATATTTTCAACGTCCACTACAAGAATTCACTTCGAAACTCTGCGCGACTTTTCTATGTTCATTTCAAAGATTCTCATGGATTTTTTTAATCACTCACCTAAAATAGGATGGAAACTCATCGAATACCCCTAGTACGCGTGAATCGTACTATTTAACTCTGACATCCTATACGTGTCATCCTACTTCATACTAGGAAACTGTTTATCGATTCACATTTCAACCTACGAACGCCTATCAACCTTTCATCTCATTTTCTCACTTTATTCTCCAATAATTCTTCTATAAATATTTTCTCAACTCTCATTTTCCTATCACACACAAAATCTAGTGATAGAAAGAGAAAGTTGCATGAGAAGTTTTATTGCACCGCCACCACCTCAAATTATTAATTTCTTTGATTCTTATTTATCTTGTTCATGCTTGATTTGAAGATCTTCTTTCATTTTTGTTTATGAAAATATAAAAACCCAGTAAAAAAAATCATTTTTGATATCTACGACTACTTTAATATTACTGAGAGAGTTGCTGAATATCGAGCGACATACGTGATTTATAACTCTCCAAATATTTCTACTCGTACAAGTGTTTATGAGGCCTTCTACCATGATCAAAACTATTCTAAGAACCATAATCCTTCCGATCTCGTCCTTAAAGAAAGCTCACAACAATCTCCTCAACAAACAAAAAACAAATTGCCTCGAAACCCACACAAGCAAATTTTGCCAACACTTCAACTCTTCTTCGAATCAACTGCAAATAAAAACAAGAGAGATATCCTCAAACATTAACTGAAACATCTCTTGCTAATACTCCAACCCTTCCTCGAATCAACCGCAAATACACACATCGAATAAATTCAGAAGCTCATTCTCAAAAGAGCCAACTTCCTCAAAAAAGTGCATTTGTAACAATCGGAGATTATGATGACATCAATACTTTACAAAACCCCTACATATTATCCTCTCTTAAAGGAGATGGTTGTGATAAATAAAGACTCACAGGAAACTCCTTCAGATATCAACCAATAAACTAGTATGACTGCCCCAAATAATTCACAAGCTGTTACTACCAACGCTGCCCCTTTTCAACTTCGAGGTGAAGCCTCTGATGATATTTCTGAGTTAGAATCGATGACATAGACTGACTTTGATATCAAAAAGACATAATAAACCATATTCGAGGTAATTTCTCTCGAAGAAACCAACTCGAAAGAAAAAAGAAAAAGAAGTAAAAAGAACTAGTCACTTTGCTAGAGGACATCGTTGTAAACTTAAGCGTAAACCTGAAGAACACCATCCCCGAGTAACTCATTGCACAAAAAACATGCACTGTGAGTACTATAACCAATCTGAATAGAAGATTCTTAGAAAGCAATGAGGTATCCTAGAGTCATCATTCTTCTTCTTCCAGTGGTAGGAGAGACTTCACTCTCTAGTGGAGAAAATGAACTTGTGGTCTATCCTGTGATCATAAACTGGGGCCTTCAATTTTTGTTGGACCCATTCATAGTAGACTACTTCAAGGTTTTTGGTTCACCTTGCTATCCAGCATAATGGCTTTAAGGCTTGGCTAGATACCCATTTCAATCAAACAATGTATCGCACTAAGTGGTCTTTCCAAACATTTGGTGCTACCCTTCTATTATTTCACACTGAGAGACTCCTTTAAAATGATTGATGATCTCCTCGAACCTGGAATTTTTTGAAAACATAGATTTTTCTTTATCTCTGGAGCTTGGGAAAATGGGAGAGAGATTTCCGAGAATATCCTTTGAAGCTGAACCTCGAATAGAAAAGTACAAGTAAGTGATATATCTCTCTTATATATTTTAAATTGTAGTTGTGTTCAAATATTTTATTTATTATTGTTCCATATAGAAATTTTGAGGTGATACAAAATCCACCAAGTTTCCGCCAAAGACATTTTTGCCAAACATCTGAGTGGGCAGAAAAAACACAGTGTAATGAATTCCATAACGTATTCCTGCCTCTGAATTTTATCATGAACCATCTATGAAAGATCTCTCTGGATTCTGTCGTCTCTGTTGACAAACTAATAGAGCCCCCCAATTCAAGAGATGTTGTCAAAAGGCTACTTGCTTCTAATGCACGCGTCATACTGCCTGATAAAAATAGAGCGCAGATTCACTTTCCTCCAAAGAAAAATCTCAAACTAGTTCATCCACAGATCTGAAGCCAAAGAAACCTTAAAGGAAACCAAAAAATATCCATTGATGTTATCTCCCCAACACCAAAGAAGGAGCTATAGCTAAGTCCTCAAGAAAAAGAAATAAAACCGTTGCCTCAAAGAAAAAGAAAAGTTCTTCGAAAACTCCTCCAACCACCGTGTCATAAATTATTCTTGATGTACCTCCTCCAAATCCGACCCCACGTGTAGAGGAAGAAGAAGAAAGATAAAAAGTTATTGAAATAGATCACCAAGGAACATAAAACATGATTGGCAAAGACGCAACAAAGTCTAGGTCCATCTCCTCCTCAGGTTTCTTCCTCGGCTACTCTTGCTATATACGAAAATTATCCTTGTTATCATGCATGGGAACCCTCTGAGAAAGTGTTGAAGGTACTTAAACCTTTCTATGCTCTCAAAGATACATAAAAGAAATTATACGGAGATATCGAATCTGTGCAACTTTTTTTTAGAATATGGCAAATGACGTAATCTGGTGGAAAAAAGAGGTTGTCCATAACAATAAATTGAGAGACATCTGTGACGGAAACCTTCATAAACCATTTCAAACCTTCCAAGACTACAGATCAGAATTTCTCAGGGGAGTCATCCCAATCAAACGTCGCCTAGTTGCAATTAATGACCAAAAAAAGAAAAACTCAAATCTACACATGTAACTCAACTGGAAAACCTCAAGGATAAACATGAAGCTGAGTTAAATGCAAACAGATAAAGTACTCATTTCTGAAATAAGGTTTCAAAAAAAGTGAGGGAGACACAAACAAAGCACTTGATAATTTGGCATCATTCAGAACGAAAGCAAAAGAATAAAAACACCTTGCAATCAAAGCCGCAGACGATAAAATCAGAAATGATAGCCTTCATAAAAAAAGAAGAACATGGAATGATCTCTTTGCTTCACAAATTTAATGAAGTGATCCTGAGGGTGAATCTATCTAAATATTCACATTATTTATAACATTATAAGACTATATAATAATATTTAATAAATATTATTATTATATTTATTTATTGTTCAATATTTCAATCTATTATTTAATTGGACTTAACCAAAAAAGACATGAATGCCGTAAATTACATATGATGAGGCATTCTAATTTAAGATATCTTTACAATTTCCGTCTTCATATAAATATCATTTGGCATCGGTCAATAATTAGTATATACTTTACCAACGTTCATCTTATTACACTGCTTTGGTCTTTTGCTGGTGCTTTTAACTCTAGCATTTTAACGATGTTATGGTGAATATTTTGGACATAAGTTTTGCATCTAGTATTACTTTGATGATGATAATTTTATCTACCTTTAATAAAGGCAGATGATGATGGAGCAACATATTACCTTATCAATTATCTTGTACGAGACACATTAATTCAGTAATAAGGTTAGAAATAAGGCGATATTCCAACTATGTCCTAAACTGGGCAACAACTTGTTGTTTTTTGGATGACCATAATATTAGTGAATCTCTGAAAAACACGCATTATCCCGCTACTGATCTCTGGTCATTAGGCGAGCTCACCCATTCGACATGAAAATATCCTGCTAGACACATCTGAGTAGATGCCTTAATGTGTAGTCCAAGATCCTTTGACCCAGATAAGTATCTTGAAGCTCTCTTAACAAATTGTATGTGTATGTTAGCATGAGCTTTCGAGAATTGTGATAATTTGTTAACTGATAATGAAATGTCAGGTCTAGTATGCAACACATACTGCAAAGAGCGTAATAATTTTCAATATGGTATAGGTTCAGCGCGCAGAGTACTATGCATAAGAGAATAAAATAGACCAAGTATCATTGGAGTTGGACAAGATTTAGAGGATTTATTCCCAAAAAAGGTAAAAAAAAAATGTTATGTATAACATGCTTGAGTTAGATAGAGTTCATTGAAATCCTTATCAACCCTCATTCCTAGAAATGAATGGATGTTTCCCATATCCTTGAGTGTAAATTCTGTATTAAGCTGAGTAATAGACCCGTGTAAAGAGTTAGATATACTTCTAGTGACAATAATATTGTCCACATAGACCAATAGAATCATTGTCTCTTGAGTAGCAACATAAATAAACATAGAGATGCCAACTCTAAAATTTTGAAAACCCCAACTAAACAATACTTTACACAACTTTAAATTTCAGGCCCGAGATGCTAGTTATAGACCATAGATTGTATTTTTTTAGTTAGCACACATGATGTGATCTCAGAGGGTTTACAAACACCTTGAGGCTTGGCCATATAGGTTGTCTTAGTTCGGGAACCATTTAGAAATTCATTGTTGATGTCAAGCTGGTGAAATCTCAATTCTTTGACAGAATAATGTTTAAGATTAGTCTTATGGTAGATTCCTTAACCAACAGACTAATTTTATCATCAAAATTCATTCTTGAACATTGATGAAATCCTTCCAAACTGGATTTGTACCTTTGAGCTGGCCCATCAACACCATGTTTAACCCTTTAAACCCACATCAAGATATCAAAGTCCAAGTGCTATTAAAATATAAGGTTTTAAACTATGCGTACATTGCACTCATCCAGTTGGAGTTGGACACTGCCTCTTTAAAATTAACAGATATACCTATAGTCATAGTTAAAAATAGTTTTGGAATTTAAAATACCATATTTTCCTTTATTATTCATAGGATGTAGGTTAGTAACAGGTAAGGGTATATTATAAGAACTTGATAGCAGTGAGTCTGGTCTTGATAATGGCAGGATTGAGTGAGTATACAAGGCATGATCAATGTGAAGTTTGAGGGAGATAGGTTTAGTGTATTACCTAGAATAAGTAGTACTTGAGGGTAAATTAAATGTTTTTGTTTGATTTTTTGGAATAAATTAATGGCTGATTAGTACATGTGCTGATGGATATTATATCGGACAATGAGTAGGAGTACAAGGACCAAAGGGATCAGAGTATGGTGGTGGTTTGACAATGCATCAATACATGAAACATAAGATTGTCTTAGGCACATTGCATTTCATTGAGTCACTGCCCATTAAGTCAACAGTAGGAAAGTTAGAAAACCAACCTGAACTTATACTAGACCTAGGAAACTGATTTTGAAATGACTGTAAGAAAGTTTTGGAACAAGAAAACTTTAGCTCGTCATACATTACATGTCTAAAGATGTAAACCTTACCAAATGGTGCTAATAACTTATATTATTTATAAATAATAGAATATCCTAGGAATACACATCCAATAAACTGAAATCGGAATTTGTGTTTTTGAAATGTTCTTAAGCATGGGCAAAAAATACACTCAAATATCCTTAGAAAAGGTAATTAGGTTCCTTAGAGTTTCCCATACGGTGACTCGTACTACTGTACTACAGTTGGTAGTTTACTGATAAGATAGACAACAGTAGAGAATGCATCAAACCAAAAAGAGAATGATAATCGAGACTGACCCAAGAGAGTAAGGTTAGTCTTAACTATATCTCTATGTTTTCTCTCTACCCTACTATTTTGGATAGATGAATGTGGATAATAATGTCTAATTCCAAACTGTTAATATCAATATAAATTACTATATTTCCATCTATTTCATTATATCAATATTTAAACTTGTTAGTAACTTTTAATAAGATAACTAATTGTTTAATTTGACAAAAATATATAAATCCTCATCAATATGGCAATAACTACAACGGTTAGTTAACTAAAAGAGAATAAAATTTTAATTACTCAGTGTATGGTTTTAAAATTTTTGGCTATAAAATCCACTTTAAACTTTCATTAGGCTTTCATATAAAAGTTTGTTATTTTGAAATAGGTCCTATAAATATTGTCTATACCCTAACGATGACTCTAGTTTCAACAGTTATGGTGATTTATCACCACTTGATAGCTAACCAGAACATAAAGAAAACTATAAATGACAACCACGGAAAAATACTCTTCATCTTCTTCTGATGAAGAAATTTTATCTTTTGATAAATAATATTTTTTGCAATAATGTTTTGAATATTCTGGAGATTAAGAGGGCCGAAATAATATCTTTGTCATGCTCGTGATTTTTTATTTTTACCAAGTAGAAGAAGAGGAGGAAGAAGAAGACTTTTTTCTTATGTCTCAAAAAATAACTTCAAAGTTTCTATTTATTTTTTTATATCATTTTTATGTTTTGGTTGTTATTTATTTTTTGTTTTTTTGTTTCAACTATAAAAAAATTGTCAAATGCACTTCCTACTTACGCCAACAAGAAATATTCTTAATTTCGTAGTTCAATGCAATACCTAATATAACATAATTTTGCAACCCTTTTACGCAACCATGTATAACTAAGTTTCATAACTTTTTTACGCAATCAACTATAATGTAATTTCATAACCCTCTTAGGAAACCACCTATAACGTATTTTGACAACTAGTTTACAAAAATTCGCACTCAAATCTGGTAACCCAAAAATCACTATTTTTCAGATAATTATCAGAACATTTACGCAAGTGTATGAAATCAAAGAATGAGCATAACTAAAACAATCATACAATTAATAAAGCAATAACAAAATTATTCGAGATAAATCAAATATACCAAAAACAAAAAACAAAAATCACTTGTGGATCGATAAACAATCGATAAATGCAAAAAAAAACGATCAACAATTACAAAAAATTTGATCGAATGAAAAAAAAAACTTATCTTAAATCGAAAAACAAATTGATCGATGAAAAAAAGAAACAAAATGATTGTCAATAATTTAGTTGATTATTGTACTTTTTCAATTTTTTCGGAAATATAATGAAAATATGGTAGATATTTAAGAAATCAAAATGATTATCAATAATTTAGGTAATTATTGTATTGTTTTAATTTCGTTGATGGTTTTTGGTTTGGTTCTTTTGGGTTAAGGGTAATTTAGTAAAGTGTTTATAAAGTGTTTTAATAAATTTGGGGTGTTCTGTGTTTAATGTGAGGAGCAGAGAGATAATTAAGTTGTCTGCTAGTATTAAATTCTGATCACTCTCATTAATGAGAGTGGTTGGGGTATTTGTACCTTAATTACTGACCCATGGACTTGCCGGGTCGGGTCGTGAAACCGGGTCGAATTCAAAGATCCATTAGTTTCAAGTTGATTATAAAATAACTTAGTCAAAAGTTAATACATTTGTCATGTTCGGATTTTTAGTACTGTGACATGGTCCAAATTACCCCTGTTGTGACTGTAAGATCTGAAATCATTAGTAGCCCCTTTTTAGCCCCTTGGAAGGGCTAAACAATTCACCAACTCATAATTAATTTTGTCTGATCTGCTTGTGTCGTTCGAATTGAAAGACTTCTTTTCACAAAGACCCCTGTTTGAATTTTATCAGAACTGATTTTCCTTCTCATAATTCTAAGAGTTTTTCTTGAATTGCGGGACACGTGTCAATATCTGGTTTGACCTCCCAACCGTTTTTCTCCTAGATCGTTGCACCCACTAGGTCTAGAAATTTACCTGGGTTTCGATTTTTCACACGTTGCGCAACCTTTAATCATTGCGAAACTTTTGTTCACTTTCTCCTTGGTAACTGTTTCTTTTCACTCTTATATATATATATATATATATATATATATATATATATATATATATATATATATATATATATCTTTTTACTATTTCACTATCTTCCACACTCAAATCTTGTTTAGACAGAATATCTTAGTTCATCTTCAAACTGTTCTTGAGACATATATGTTCACAGCTAGAAACGCCTTAGTTAAATGATTTTGGTTGAACTTATCCGAATTAGAGAGAACAAGGAGAGTAGAGAGAGAAAGTTGTATCGTCGCCAGTCTCCCTATTTCTCCAAGTGAGAATGGGTAATTAGCCAAACCAGAACGCCAATCAGGAGTCATCTTCCTCCAGAAACCCTAGAACTAGAAAACTTCCATTCATACCAATCCTTTCACCCTCCCTTCTGGCTCTTCAGTGCAAGAGTCTCAACACCCTGTTTCCAAAGAAAAGGTTGTCTCAAGCGTTAGAAAACCCTCACCGTTTATAGAAAGATCACCAGAGAGGATAACTCCTCGTCGGACGACTCGTCAAAAAAAAACCCAGTCAACACCATCATCTTCAAAACCCTCCGGATCAGAGGTACCTAAAGTTGTTCCACAGGACAAGCCCTCTGCACAGCATTCTTTACCAGACATCAGGCCCTCAGAGGCAACAACTACACAACCATCTGTACAACTTCCGTTAAAGGAACCGGATCAACCTCCTTTAAAAACAACCGAAAACCTTCCACAATGATGGAAGAGAATATGAAGGATTGCATCGAAGAATCCTCTTTTCAGACCGAGGCATCAGGTCAGACAGATGATGTTGCCTCAGAAAGGAAAGGAAAAAATTAAAGTTGGGATGACTCATCCGGACGCGCTTTCGGAGAGTGTTGAGGGTGAGGTAGGCCATTGTTTTAAGCATGTCAGTGTCAAGTATTTGATGGCTTTACAAAATATTAATTATGTCTATACCCATACTGTTGAGTTGGATCGAATCCGAACTAAATGGGGGATTCCGGAGTCTGTAAAAATGAGTATGCCAATCACTCTGGAGACCCCCATGGATTGTAAGTTGAATGAAGTGGTAGTATATACCGAAGTGCTGAACTGGGGACTTCATCCCTTTAGACCCAGAGATTGTCAGATACTTTCATGACGTTTAGGCTATCAAATATCTCACTTCTAATGGAGTGGTTTGCTGTTGTAGCAAGTCTGTGCAAGAACCACCAAATCCTCTTCTACCACTACAATATGAGGAATGATTTCAAGGTTGTGGATGACCTGATGGAGTCCGAAAAACCTTGGAGGACACGGTTTCTTTTTGTCAGTGGGACTTGAGCGAATGGTAGAAAGATTAAGTCCAACACAAACCTCAGCTTGTTGACCAACGGATGGAAAAGCACTGGTAAATTCTTTTTTTCTTTTTTTTATAAGTTGCAACTTTTCCTATTCTGACTAATTTATTATCTCTCCTCAGTTCTGCCCAAGGAGTTCACCAATCTACAACATACGTTGCAAAAGATAAACTTAATAACAGCATTTGACGTGGTCCCAGCCAATGGCGACTATAATAGTTCTGCACCCCCAGATGTCATGGGTTGAGGTCCAACTAAATCGATCTCCATCTAGCAAAAGGTATTGAATCAGAAATAGACTCCAGAGGTACTGCTGGCACATGAATTTCATTCCAATACCTTTGACATGGGTCACATTTCTTCACCATTTCTTTAGCATCTTCCATTATGGTTGGCTAATAGTATCCAACCAATAAGACTTTTTGGGTTAGTTCCCTGTACCCACAGTGTGCTCAGCCTTCCCCATCATGTATTTCAGATAAAACAACTTGGGATTCTTCAAATCCCAAACATCGTAGGAGTGGTCTGCTAAATTTTTATTATTATAGAGAATTCCCCTTATTATCAAAAAACTACGAGCCTTATATTTAATATTATTTGCCACAGCTTTATCCAAAGGCAATGTTCCATCAAAATGTATTGAATGAGGGTGTATCTCCAGTCCTTAGGCTGGAACACATGTATACTCATAGTCTCTCCATCTTATTTCTTCTGATCTAATTGTATGGACGGGCATTCTTGTATGAGAATCCAAGGGTAGGACTCAGAATACGCTATAGTTTCTAGAGAGTCTGCCAATGTATTCTCCGATCTAGGAATATGCTCATAGCAACCACTTTTGAAGTTTGCTGCCACTTGTTTCAGAATGAGCAAATACTTTACTAAATGTTCCTTCTTGGCCTCAAACTGTCTTTGGGCATGATGAATGAGAAATTGAGAATCACTCATTAACCGGACTCTCTTAGCTCCGCAGAGGACAGCTAACTTAAGACCGACTATAGCTGCATCGTATTCGGACTCATTGTTAAAGGTCCTGAATCCAAAACATATAGCTTGATATATTTTATCACCATATGGAGAAGTTAAACAAATTCCAGCTCCACAGCCCAGAGTGCTTGATCCTCCATCAGTTCAGACTACCCATTCTTTCTTGAAATTATCTTATGAGCCTTCTCCAAAAGACCTGTCAGTATGAAATTCTACCAGGAAGTCAGCTACTGATTGAGCTTTAATTGTCGTTGAGGGGAAAAATCGATGTCGTAATCACCCAATTTCACTGATTACTTGGTCATCCTGCTTGTTACATCTTCCTTTTGAAGAATATTTTTTAGTAGAAAGGATGTTCGGACAATAATAGAATGAGCTTGAAAATACGACCTCATCTTTCTTGCTGCAATTACCGAAGCTAGCTCCAACTTTTCCAATTTCAAATATCTTATTTCAGCATCTAGTAAACTCTTACTGATGTAGTACACCGGACGAGGGTAATTGTCCACTTCCCTTACTAGGACAACACTTATAGCACATTTTGGTACAACCAGGTAGACGTAAAGCGTTTCCCCTTAAATAGGTTTGAAAAGAGTCTTGGGTGAGGAAAAATGTTTCTTTATTTTAACACAGGCTTGGTCACACTGAGGGGACCAATTGAAGTGTTTAGCATTTTTCAATAGTTGGAAAAAAGGAGCACACTTCTCTGAAAACCTTGAAATAAATCTATTCAAACCAGCCAATCTTTCGGTGAGCCTTTGAGCCTCCTTCACATTTCGAGGGGGATCCATTTTCCATAAGGCATGAAGCTGATCTGGGTCAGGCTGGATACCTTTCTCACTTATTATGTAACCTAGAAATTTTCCAGATCGGACCCCAAACACACATTTGTCTGGATTTAACTTTAAATTCGCAGTTTCTAAGTTAGCAAAAGTTTCTTGAAGATCAGTTTTGTGTAAATCATCCTCCAAGATTTTAACCATCATGTCATCTATGTACACTTCCATATTTCTACCGATCTGAGTAGCAAATATTCTGTTCACCAACCTTTGATAAGTAGCCCCAATATTTTTCAGTCCGAAAGGCATTACCTTGTAGCAATATAGACCTCTATCTGTAATAAAAGTAGTGTGATCTTGATCCTTCAGATCTAATTGTATCTGATTATACCATGAAAAGGCATCCATTAAGGACAACAACTTATTTCCAGATGTAGAGTCTACTAGCTGATCTATCCGAGGGAGATGATAAAGATCCTTTGGGCAATCCCTGTTGAGGTCGGTGAAATCAATACACATACGCCATTTTCCGTTCTTTTTCTTGACTAACACCGGATTGGCAGTCTATAGAGGATATTGGGACTCTTTAATGTGCCTCATCTTGGTCAACCGATCAACCTCTTGAACTATCACATCTCATTTTTTTCTTAGAAAAAGCTCTTCTCTTTTGTAAAACAGGTTCAACATCGCTCGAGATAGACAACTTATGTGAAATAACATCTACTGGTACCCCGGTTACATCACTATTGCACCATGCAAACACATGTTGATTGTTTAGCAAAAAAGACAACAATTTATTCTTTAACGTTCGCGCCATCTTGGAAACAATCTTGACGTTCTTACCCTCACGAAGGGAGTGAGTTTCAACTTTTTCAATAAGTATTATGACATTCGGAGCCTCTCTGGGGTCATCAATCTCACTTTCCTCAACAGAAGGCTCCAGTAACGGCTAATCTTTATTAATTTGAATGGCCCCCAATATCTTAGGAGCAAGAGTTTTTACATAACATTCCCTGGCTATCTTCAGACTACTTTGGACAATGCCTACTTGTCCTTGAACCGCATAATTTAAACACTGATGGACTATAAAGGCCACCGCATACCTTCTGGAAAGCCAAGACCTTCAAAATATTCCATTGTATGATGTGGGGAAATCTACCACAACAAATAGTACCCTTACGATCTTCTTAAAATTCCCCTTGCCCAACAAGATTTCTTCTTAAACTCCCCAATTACATCCGCAAAACTTCATGTGAAGCCCATAATAGTTCTATTCAAATGTCGAATAACAGCTGGATTCCTCATCTGTTTGTAGGAGCTTAAGAATAGGATGTTTTCCGAACTTCCCGTATCAATCATGATTCGGCGTATATCATTCTCCCTATAGAAGCTCCTATAACTATTGCATTCTCGTGAGGCCCACCAATATCTCTCAAATCATCTTCATCAAAGATTATGAATGAGAATGGGGACTGGTACTGATGGGAAGAATTTCTCCCTTCTAATTGAGTAGTCAAATTATGGACATGCCTCTTCCTTGATGAAGGGGTATGTGTAGTTACAGTTACCCCTCCAAAGATAGTTAATGATTCGAAGAAACTGATAAGTCTGGTTGTCCGGATCTCGACTTCCATCATACTTTTCCATCTTAGAGCTATCAAACCTTTTGGGAAGGTGTCCGGATAGTATTTTCGCAGACAAAGGTGACTGCCTCAAGTTTTTATTGTGACTAAAAATAGTATCTTCATAAGGGGTTACAAAAATACATGGTTCGGACTGAAAAGCAAAAGGATCAATCAGCAACTGATCAACATGCCTATGGGACATCCCTTTGCCCTGAGCCTTTTGAGCCTACCATGTTTGCCCCTCTTTCTTGAGTGTTGTTTGGTTAACTTTATCTTTTTTCTGGATCTTCCCTCTTCACTGCTTGAGGACAAAGACTCTTCAAGCTCTGCCTCATTCAAAGAGTTTCTAGAGGACTCAGATCCAGAACTTTCAACATGTTTAGACCGATATGTCTTCTTTGAACTGAGGTGAGTCTTTAGGGATGGCTCATTATCCCCAGGGTTGTCAGTATGGTGAAGCACTAACGCGCTAGATTTCTCCTTGATACATTTCTCTGCTTGTTTTATGGCCCTTAATGCCTCTATTTCTGTCATCAGTTGGTTTCGCTCCTCGATAGTATATTCCTTATTTTCCTTCACCGTTTCCACCTCAGGCGGTGGAGTATTTCACCCATTAGGATCCATCCAAACTTTTTTTCTCACTGGTTTTGAATGTAAAATTTGGGCACTGTCGCCTCCCACTATGGTCGCCAATTTGGTTTGGTTTATTTTGGGCTGAGAGTAATTTGGTAAAGTGTTTAGAAAGTGTTTTAATAAATTTGGGGTGTTTTATGTTTAGTGTGAGGAGTAAAGAGATAATTAAGCTGTCTGCTAGTATTAAATTTTGATCACCCTCATTAATGAGAGTGGTTGAGGTATTTATACCTTAATTACTAACCCATGGGCTTGTAGGGTCTGGTCGTGAAACCGGGTCGAATTCAAAGACCCATTAGTTTTAAGTTGATTAGCCTATAGCTTAGTCAAAAGTTAATACATTTGTCCTGTTCAGATTTTTAGTGGTGTAACATGGTCCAAATTACCCCTGTTCGAATTAATGGATTCACAGTGACTATAAGATCCGAACTCATCAATTTTGATTCCAAAATAATTATTAATATATTACGTCTATTAAAAGCTTCACATTTGAAATCGTTTAATCTTTCAATACATGTTACATCTTACCTACTCATTAAGGTTTATAACATTCAAATAAATCTCGGCAAAACAAAAAAACATCTAATACAACATTTTTTTTAAAGCTAGTAGTATATTTTTTAATAAAAAATATACTATTGTTGATGAAAAGTAAAAAAAGGAATACAATTCTTGAACTAAAAAAAAGCGCCAAAGCTACGCGCTAAATTCGACTGGAAAAATTACAAAATTGAAAAGTCTCAGAGACTAAAGCATCTTTGGTCTTTCTTCCTGTCTCTGAAACTTTCTTGAAACTGGTCTTTAATTCTTTCTCAAGTCTAATCAACACAAATAAAATCATCAAATCTTTGAAACAGAAGATAATTTTGAACTAGGAGAGTAGAGTTAAGACTAGACAATAGACCAACACGCTATGATAGAAACAACTTCGAACGGAACACTGATAACCAGACAATGTCAATAGCTATTTGAAGAATTGCTTCAAATAGATCTGCCAAGGAAACCCATAAATCACCCTGACTAAAATAAGAAGCAAATACTAACAAGAACAGAGCAACAACGTCGAAGAGAACATCTCTAGTATTACTCCATCAATCTTACTAGTACTATAATTTTAAAATCTGAGAGCTAAAAATGCTATTAAGGAGAAATTCCTGCTAACTAGAGATAAAATAAAAGCTTCAACAGATTTTGTTAGTAACAAAATTTCGAAGAGAAACAGACTCTAAGAACAATTAGTTATTGCTACTTATGTAGCTAATACCCATGCTTTGTAAGAGAACAATGGCACTCAGCTTGCTAGGAGCTTGAAGATGAGTAAATTCTAACTTCATCTTACATTTCAGAGTCCATTCCGCAAGCCAATTGGCTGTTTTATTTTGATATCTCAAAAATATGAGTGATGATCATTGAAGAAGTGATTATATTTCTACAACATTTTAAAAGGGGAGCAAAAAGCCATAGATATTTACCATTAGCCGGCAAATTTACTAGAATTAAAGAATCAGATTCAATGTTGACGTTCTACCATCTTTTTTTTACATATAAGAAACCCATCGAGCAAAGCTTTAGATTCATCCATAAATGGAGAAAGTTTACCGTAAAGATTGTTGGATCCATGAAAAAATTCACCCATGCTATTTCGAATGATAACAGCTCCACTTGAGTCTTTATTTCTGAGTCTTGATCCATCAATATTCATCTTAAGTCTACTTGCGATGGGAGCACTCCATTTGAGGTAAGTAGCCTTTCTTTTCCAATTGTATGATAATCACCCAATTTCTATCGTTGCATTAATATCATTACTCCAATGTTTAACTTTGAAAAGATTACAGTTATCCAGACCATAGAGAATAAATTTTATATGGTTAATAGAAGACCATGAAGAGAGGGATATTCTTTTGAACTTAGGTCAATTTCTATGTTGCCATATAACCCATAAGATAATGGTAGGAATAACACTTCTAATATGAACCTTCTTCTCTGAGGACTACAACCAGTCCTGGTCATATGGGCCACATTCATAAATCTATCCATTTTGACATTGAATTAATCAGCAAAGTAAATTCAGATGTGCCAACCATAATTGGGGCCATGATTCCGTGGGGAATATTATGGCCAAGTAAGAAGGAGGACATAGCCTGACATATATCATTTTTTATTATATTCCAGCAAGTTTTGAAAAAATAGTTGTTGAAGCCATCTACTCCTGCTGCACTAGTGGGATTCATGTTGTTGATGATATCAAACATTTCATCTTCAGAGGGAGGCAACAACAGTAAGGTATTATCTTCATTGGTAATCAGCTTAGGAATGTTATTAAATATATTGTCGTGCATTTTGTTGGCTACATAGTCAATGTTAGTATAAGGTTGATTAGTAATGATGTCTTTAAGGTAAACTTCAACATAATTCCCAATAACTTTGGATTCCAGAAGCCAGTTCTCTCCATCTTTAATACTTTTGATTGAGTTATTTCTTCTTCTTTTAGAGATATAGACATGATAGGCGTTAGTATTTATATCTCCATCTTTCAACCGGTTACGATAACATTTCCGCTGCAAAAAATATTCTTCCATTCTCAATGCTTGAAAGAAAATAGCATTAGTTTTAGCTAATTCAAACTTAGTTTCAGCATTATTAGTCAAAGTGAGTTTAATCTCTCATTTCTTGACTTTTTTATCAGTCACTTACACTTTATCAAAGACATTACGAAAGTAATTTTTATTCAAATCCTTTTGACCATCTTTAAGTCTTCTTAGTTTATGCCAGAAGATGTAAAGAGGATAACCGCCATTCTTTGATTCCAATTGTAATCTACAAAAGTTAGAAAATTATAATCTAGAATCCACATGTTTAAAAACTTAAAGCTTTTTTCAGTTTAAATTATTAGTAGAAATGGTCACACATAATGGATCATGGTCAAAACAAATTATGGATATTACTGAAGAATTCGAACCACGCAGAGTTATAGATGGCTCTGTCTAACTTCTTCCACTTGGAATTGTTGGTCCGAATGAATTTGATCCAACAAAACTAGCATCCTTTAAGTGAAGGTCCTGATAGAAGCTAATAATTCCATGTACTTGATTATAGAATATTATAGATTTAGATATGTTTTCATATTTTCAATTCATGAGAACTATCATTTTGTGGTATTTAAAACTTAGTTAGAATTGAAAACCCCGTAAGCTAACTTTTTGGGATAAAGTTTTCAGCCTCAATTTAAGTAATAATTATGGATTCTTTTTATCTAGATCTTTCCATTTTTTAACATAAATAAAACAGAAAACAAAGGAACATTTTCACAACGTAACACCAAGTGTAGAGCATACATATCTATGTTTGATGTTTCTATGTTCAGCAATAACTCCGTTCAATAAGAACTACTTTTTAAGTTTTAAGTAAGCACAAAATCTGGTGTTTTGTACTACCTAAAACCACACACACATAACTTAAATAACTATAGAAAAGCTTATCAGGACATGATAATATAACCATATCTCTATCCTAAACAAACACAAGTACATGTTATAAACCTATAACATATCACCATCTGCCTAGCAAAAACTATTGGGCTTATGAACTAATAGTATTAAACCAATTTCACACTTTCAAAATCTCATTCAGACGGAGAATATTTGTCTTTACTATGAAATAAGGGACATGAAAATATAATGTTCGAATCTCGACACATTTAGTCGATATTAGTTGATCTATTTTTACGAGCAACTATAGTTGTTCGTAGAAAAATACTATGTCGATATTAATTGCGTTATCTACGATAAGTGTCATCCAGTAATACCAAACCCGAGTCATATAGCTAATAGTGTTGACATTTTGAGAATTTTAAATGAAGAATCATGTAGCCTGTAGTTTTTGTTAATGAGACGATATCATGTAGACAATAGTTTTCTAGATAAGGTAGGATCATATAGCCAAAGATATTCTAAACCAGATCGGATCTTCTAGATGAAGCATTGTTTTCCAAACGCGGTTAAATCTTTTAAGAAATACCTAATTTTGTTATTGGATAAAAAAAACAAAATGAATAGAGTAAGCAGAATGTTTATTGTTATAACTTATTTGAAAAAATTTCAAATAAAATATTTTGTAGAAATAGTAAATTAGAGAACTGTTAGCTTTTCCAGATGATCTCCATTTTGTAATGAACAAATTAGTATTTTCTTAGCTGATTATGATATGCTCCTACGACCTATACTAACAGAAATCTTATCGAATCCTTTTTTTGGTGAATGAAGAACTTTAATTATTTAGAAAGTGCATACATAATTCTGGGATATACCCGCGATAATACAACAACAGATCAAATAGTACAACAACTGATTAGAATGTCTAAATAGAGGTGCCCTTAGAGAAAGGTATGACACCATTATGAGATAACTCAAACGAGTATCATGCAAAATGACTAGGTGGCTCGGTGGAGACTCCTAAGCATCGAATCTGGAATCCTTACTCCAGCCCGACAGAGAATACCTAAAACACATCAAACTTAAGTTAGAATTAAATGGGATTATATTTGCCAGCTAATCTTAAATCGGAGATCCGATAAGATATGGTAAGATATCGAAGAAGCCAAGGCCGGAGCACATCCAAAAATCCTTGAATTCCGCTCTTTCCATATGTTGTAGACCGCATTGAAACAAGTTCACCAAATACATTGAATTCTAGTATTTGACCATTTTGATGCTTCTCCAATCCAAGATTGCCAGCTCGAAGACCGGTAGGAAAAGCCAAGTTTACTACTAGTAAAGGCCCAGTTTCTCTGAGAGAAACTACATTCAAAGAGGATGTGAGATGTACATTCCGAGTCAGAGTGGCAAAGGGTGCATACAGTTGGGATATCTAAACCCCAGCTGCGAAGCTTGTCTTTGGTGGCAAGCTTGCCCTTGATTGCCAACCAAAAAATAAAGGAGTGTCGCGAAATGTTGTATTTATTCCATACTAACCCTGCCCATCCCTTTACAGGGACAGGATTACGAATCGCTTTGTACGTGTCCTGTATTGAGAATTTGTTGCATCCCGCCTTAGCCGTCCAATAGGGAACATCCCTTGATAGAGTGTTCGGATGGGGAAGTGAGAGGATAATATGGTGGATTTCTTCTAGATGATCCCGACTTCGAGCTCACGCCGATCGTAGATTTGTAGGCCAGTTCCATTCACCATTTCTAATAATGTCTGAGATTTTTAGGTTACTTCCCAGCCGGGAGTCACTGATGAAGTGGGAGGCAAGAGACAAGGAGAGAATTCAGGGATCATGCCAAAATGAAGTGTTATCTCAATTTTCGATAGCCACCCTGTACAAATTACAAGTCAAAGGGTGAAGACGAAGAATTTTCCTCCAGATCCACGTGGAGGAGGATCCTAAGGGAATTTCCCAAAAAAAATTATTTTTTATCTTTTCAGTTTTAATTCAATCACACCAGATAGATTGGTTCTGATTACTAACAATAGACCAGAGGTGCTTGAGGACGGCCGCCTGATTCCATATTTTTAAGTCTATGATCCCAAGGTCGCCCTCTTTATAAGGAGTGGTAACGGTCTCCCATGTAACTTTCGCCCTATGGATTTTCATAGCCGATCCAGACCAAAGAAAGCGGCAGAGATATTGGCTTAACTCTTTAATTATCCTAGATGGGAGGATAAAAATCGAGGACCAATAAACCTGACCCGCGAATAAGACCAATTTGATAAGTTGGAGTCTACCGGCATAAGAGAGGTGCTTGGCAGTCCAAGAATCAATCCGAGAGGTTATTTTGTGCATGAGGGGACGACAGAAAGCACTTGCATTACAAGCACGAAAAGGAGGGGGGAGAGAGGGTCACCCTGCCTAAGACCTTTTTTCCTATGAAATTTCCGTGAAGATCTCCATTAATAATTAAAGAGTAATATGGAGAAGAGATGCACTTGACTATCCAAGTGATCATCTGCTCAGGAAATTGCATTGCAACTAAAATTTCAAGAATGAGGTGCCAACGAAGATTATCAAAGGCTTTCATAATATCTATTTTAAGGGTAACCCTTTTTCCTCTACCAGATTTATTATACCCCTTAAGAATCTCCTGAGAGAGAAGGATGTTATCAGAAATGTTCCTTCCCATTACGAAAGTCGATTGAGAAGAATCGACGAGATAAGGAAAGGTGACTTTGATTCTATTGGCCATAATTTTAGAGATAATTTTATAGACAACATTGTAGAGAGCAATTGGTCGAAAATCCGTTGGCAAGGAAGGAGTGTCTTTTTTGGAATAAGAGCTATGGAGGTAGCATTCCAAGAATCGCTTAGAGATCCAGTACGTAAAAACTCTTGGACACCCTTAAAAATGTCAGAACCAACTATATTCCAAGTGGATTTGAAGAAACTAGAGTTGAAACCATCAGGACCAGCAGATTTTTCACTATCAATGTTGTAAATAGCCGATTTAATTTCAGCTTGAGTGATCTTGCGGATCATTATCTCTTTATCAGCATGGTTAACATGAGAAGAGATTAGAGAAGAGACTTTATCTAGACTTGTTTAGCTGGCAAAATGCTTGGTACCCAAGGAGTCCTCAAAGAATTTTACCAAGACTTTTGAGACGCTAGCAGGAGAGGAGACAGTCACACCCCGATCATTAGAAATCGAGATAATTTTATTACGGAAAAGTCGAGCTTTAATACTCTTGTGTAAGAATTTAGTGTTCCTATCACCCAGTTTGATCCAATTTTTTCTAGATTTTTGTTTTAGGAAGGATTCTTCCGCTCGACTTAGAAAGATGAAAGACTCATAAGCCTCATGCTCTTTAATCACAAGAAGAGGGTTGAGAGGGTCGGAGGCTAGAATTGATTCCGCATCAAACAAAGATTTTTGTACAACAGAGACTCTGGAAGAAATGTCACTAAACTCCTTACGATTAAGTAGAGCTAGCTCAGATTGAAGACGAGCTAATTTGACTGAGATCATCATCATCCCTTCAGATGAGGTAGGGATATTCCAGCTAAAGGAGACGATGTCCTTAAACTGGGGATGAGCTTGCCACATATTAAAAAAACAAAAACGCTTTTTTCGTCTAGGACGGAGGAGTCCAAAATTTAGGGTAACTCCATAAATAAGTGTTTGTGTTGTTTTTTTATATATATTTAATTTTACACTTAATAATTATTTTGTCGCTATGAAATTATTGGTTATCTATTACGATTTTGTTCCATACATCAAATACCCATTTGTATATGTTTAATGCCAGCCAGATCCATTACGGAATCGAACCGATAAACCAGTACAACCAATAGGAAATCGGACCAATAAAACCGTTTAGAATGATTATTTATTATTATTATTATATTTTATTCTTTTATAAATTATATTACCAAAATTAATAGTTAATTACCTATTTTTAATAAAATCAAACATTAATTTGTAAACTTTACTTTTTATATTATTTATTTAAATAAAAATAAATAAAAATCAAATTTTGGTAGGATTTAATTTTTTTTAAGTGGACCGCCGGACCGATAACGAACCAAACCGAAACCGGACTGAACCGAAACGGAACCGGACTGAACTCGGACCGAACCGAACTCGGACCAAACCAGAACCGGAACCGAACCGAATCGGACCGAACCGATCCGAACAGGACCGGGCCGAACCGACCCGGACAGGACCGGACCGAACCGAAAGCTTAGCGGTCCGGTCCAGCTCCGAAAATTAGAACCGAAAATTTAGCGGTCCGGTCCAATCCGAACTGATAAGCTTAGCGATCCGGTCCGGTTTCGTCAAAACCCGGACCGAACCGGACCAATAACAGCCTACAGATAGGAATGAAACACTATGTGTCATTAGAAGTTCCTATTTTTCAAAACCAGCTATACGATGAAGAAAGCCCACGGGTGGGATCCGGGTTTAATTTTTATTATAAACTGGAAGATTTAGTGATGGAGAAACTCAAACGTGGAAAAATCGGTTGGTCGGTCCATAGGCCGGGGTTATTAATGGGAAGTTCTTATAAAACGTTGTATAATTTTATGGGTAACTTATGTGTTCATGGTGTGATCTGTAAGCAACTGAATCTACTTTTGTATTTGGTGGATCAAAACTGTTGGGAAGAGAATTATATTGATGGGTCGGATTCGAGATTAGGAGCAGAAGATCATATATGGGTAGCAACAAATGACCAAGTCTGTTTGAACAAGGGTGAAGCTTTTAATGCAATAAATGAGACTGGTTTTACGTGAAGGGAGATTTGGCCCAAAATCCGAGAGAAATTCCGATTAAAAGTGAATGAAAATATGTTAAGTGAAGATTTTTTATATAAAAAAGAGTACCAATATAAGTGAACTTATTGGAGGCCTAATATAGGCAAGAGTATAAATTTTTGAGATTGACTTACATGATTAAGTAGCCAGGGCCACCCCTCCTCCACGAATTGTCCATTCATTGTTCTGTTTCGGGTTTTTGATGGCACAAGATTAAAACTGTTAAAAACGGAGAGAAGTAGCCGTAGGAAGCGGTTAGGGTTTTGTGTTTAATTAGAAAATGTTCCTTTTTGTTTTACTGATGCATTAGAGATGTTAACTCAATAGTAAGGCTCTCAATATATAGAGAACTTAGAGACCTATACAAGGAAACTTAATACACTGAATATTCTAACACTCCCCCTCAAGTTGTGTAGTGGGATCACCAATACCCAACTTGGATAAAACTGATGCGAATGTTCGTGCAACAACCGCTTTTGTTAGAATGTCTGCTAGTTGGTCTTCGGATCTAACAAACGGAAGTTCGACTGTCCCATCTTCAATATTTTCTTTTATGAAGTGCATATCTATTTCAGCGTGCTTTGTTCTATCGTGCTGTACCGGGTTCTCTGAAATCTTAATCGCAGCTTTATTATCGCACATTAACTGAGTTGGACACTTCAAAGGGGATCCGATTTCTTTCAATATCTTCTTTAACCAAAGTATCTCGGTAATCCCCTTAACGATTCCTCTAAATTCTGATTCAGCACTTGACAGTGATACTACTTCTGTTTCTTACTCCTCCAAGTCACCAAGTTACCTCCAAGAAGAGTAAAGTAGTGAGCAGTTGATCGCTTGTCGTTAGGATTCCCTCCCCAATACTGCCTCCATATGGTGTTCCTGAGGATGGTGCATGAACTGGTTAACTACTCCGCGTATGCAATGTCGGGTTGAGTATGAGCCAGGTAAATCATTTTTCCCACGAACCTTTGGTACCTTTCTTTACTCGCTGGTATGGCCCCTTCAATGATCTTTAGTTTGTGATTCACAACCATAGGAGTGTCATTTGGTTTGCAATCCACCATGCCAACTTCAGCTAATAAATCTAATATATATTTCAGTTGGGAGATAGAAATCCCTCCTCTGGACCTAAGAACCTCGATTCCTAGGAAATACTTCAATCCCCCAAGGTCTTTCATTTTAAACTCCTTGAAGAGGTTTTTCCTAAGAAAGCTAATTTATTCTTCGTCATTCCCCATTATCGTCGACATATATTATAAGACAAGTGACTAATTCTCCTCTCTTTTTCTAAAACAAGGTATGATCCCCATTACTCTATTTGTAGCTATACGGCTTTATTTCCATTGTAAATCTCTCAAACCAAGCACGAGGAGACTGTTTGAGCCCATATAATGCCTTTTTCAGTTTACATACCTTATTTTCTTGAAAACCATAAGAGAAATCTGGTGGGGGTTCCATATATACCTCTTCTTCCAAGTCTCCATGTAAGAAAGCATTCTTTACATCAAATTGATGAAGAGGCCAATCTTTATTCGCGGCTATTGAAAGTAAAAATCTGATAGTGTCAATCTTTGCAACCATATAGAACGTTTCAGAGTAGTCTATACCATATGTTTGTGTATATCCTTTGGCAACCAATCTTGCCTTGTGTCGCTCAATGGTGTCATCGGATTTATATTTTATACTAAAAACTCATCTACACCCGACTGCTTTCTTCCCTTGTGGTAACACACAATTATCCTATGTACCATTCCTTTTTAGAGCTTCAATTTCGGTATTCATTGCCTCATGCCATTCAGTCATCTTCTTAGCTTCTTGAGCTGTTTTAGGGATTTGTTCAGAGAGAATAGTAGCTGAAAACGCTTTTGCAATCTTCGTCATTCCTTTCTTGTCATTTTTAACGGATATGTAGAAGCACGGAACTCCTCTATTTTTTCTTGGGGGAAGAACCGAAGTTTGAGTTTCAACAAATGAACTTCCTGAAATGTCATGGTCAGTAGCATTTTGTGAATTATGACATTGTAAATTGTTTACCTCTTGATGGACATTTTCTTCGGCTGATTCGCCGGTAGTATCCATGGCATTTATTTCTTGTTGGACATTGTCTTCTGGAGAATTATTGGTGGTAAGAACTGCCTCGTCAGTCTCATTTATGTTGGAAGAGGCGTGTTCGGTGGCGCCATCTACCAACTATGTCGGCACATCCTCAAAGTAACTTTCATATAGCAACCAGTCCAGTGATTCACTTACTTTCTCCCCCTGAGCACGAGATTGGTGGTCAAAAAAATAATCGCATTCTAAGAATTCACAGTCCATGGTGACATGGATTCGACGAGTAACCGGATTGTAACACCGATATCCCATTTGATGAACACCGTACCCAACGAATACACACTTTTCAGCTAACAGATTAAGTTTGTTTCGACTAGTTTTAGGGATATGAACAAACACCGAACAATCAAAGACACGAGGTGGTAAGGTCATAACAGATGGAATTGTAACTTGTGTGGCAACCACTTGTAATGGAGTTTTATTTCCTAGACATCGGGTTGGTAGACGATTTGCAAGATACGTAGCTGTAGCAAGAGCTTCTGGCCAGCGAGAATGAGGAACTCTAGATTCAATCATAATAGCACGAGTTTTTTCAAGTAAAGTACGATATTTTCGTTCTGAAGTACCGTTTTGTTGAGGTGTGTTTGGACAAGTGGTTTGATGGATAAGACCATTTGTTTTGAAACAATTATGCATTGTTTGGTTGACAAACTCTGTTCCATTATCAGAACGGAGAATCTGTATTTTGTTTTCGAATTGAGTCAAAATCATTTTGTAAAAACAAACAAATATTTATGGTACTTCCGATTTATGTTTCATGAAGTATATCCAAGTCATTCTTGAGAAATCATCCACAAATAAAACAAAGTATCTGATTTAATTGTTAGTGGAATTTGGTGTTGGACCACAAACATCAAAATAGATTAGGGAAAAAGCATAATCAACTCTAGTATTACTTTGATTAAATGACACCCTACGATTTTTTGCAAGAATGCAGGTTTCACATTTCTCATGAATGGAATTATTCAAAAAAGACTAGGAAATAAACTTTTAAGATAGCTAAAAGAAGAATGACCAAGTCGCCGGTGCCATAACCAAAGTTTCCTTTCGGTTGTTCCGTGAGCAAGCATGACATTTCCCTTATGAACTACCTCATCAACATAATAGAGACCTCTTTGTTCAGTACCACGCCCAATGATCTCCTTCGTACGAATGTCCTGTAAAATGAAAAAAATGGATACATAAGAACCACACAGTTGAGTTGTTTTGTCACTTGACTAACAGATAATAACTTTAAGGATAATGAAGGAATGTAGAGCCAGTTTTTAATTTCCATTTTTTCCGAAAAAATAATTGAACCTCCCCCTTTGAGTTCACAAATTTCTCCACTAGCAGTCTTAATATGGGACTTCTTTGGAGATGACATGTCACCAAAGTATTTAGGATCATAAGACATGGTGTCCGTAGCCCCGCAATCAAAGATCGAATTCATTAATTTCTCAAACCCTTTACCTCCAAGTGTTTCATAGGAGTTCGCCGTCATTCCTCCAAAACCAGTGCCACTTCCTTGCTCATTTTTAGTCGGATCTTCACTGCCACTTGTAGACGAAGCCCGTTTAACATTAGATCTGAAACACTGGTTATATTTCTCCTTATGACCGTCCTCTCACCATTCTGGATAGCCAACCAGCTGGAAACATGTCTCTTTAGTGTGTTTCTTCATCCCACAATGAGTGCAATACAACTTGGATTTATCTTCTTTCTCTTTGGATCAGAATTTAAACCTCTATGCAGAATCTTTAGCAGCCAAACCCATTCCAATTTCAATCGAGTCACTATCAGAAGAACTTGATTTTAGTATATTAAGCCTGGCCACTTCCCTTCGTATTATAGCATATACTATTTCCACGGAAGGAAGAGGATCGTTTTTCAGGATATCTCTCTTGACTGGTTCCAGCTTGTCATTAATCACCATTAGCAATTGATAGAGTCTTTGTTCTTGAGTCTTCTTATTATAGATCTAAATGTATTATGGGTCTTTCATAAGGTTCAGATCTCGCCAATCTATAGACATCCACATGTTCTGCAGTTTGTTCCACAAGTCTTCTAGTGTATCGGACCTTTGCCTTAATGAATTAGCCCTCTTATGAAGATCAAACACCTGTAACGAATCTGTACCAGAACCTTATGTGGTGGCTAACCCATCCCAGAGGGATTTTGCAGTGGGATATTGCAAGACATTATTCACTAAGCTGGATTCAAGATTCTGGATAATCCATCTGAAAACACATTGATCATCTTGTTCCCACCTTGTATATGTGTTGTCAGTTTTGGATGGAGGTGTCGGCTCCCCTGTAATGTGACAACCTCTCCCCCTTCCCCAAATTGCTTTCTTCATCAGGTTTGCCCATAGGGCATAGTTTTCACCACCGAGTTTAATCCCTAGGGATAAATTCTCGGGGTTAGTTGTTTGTTGTTGTGTTCCGAGACCATTTCTCAGAATGGCAGCAATCTGCATTGTTAATTTATCAGGAATTTGACTGACCACGACTTTATTGTCACCCATCTTTGTTGAGGATGTTCAGAATTCTCAGACTCACACGTGCTCTGATACCATGTTAGAAACAAATAGAGAAGTAGCCGCAGGAGGCGGCTATGGTTTTGTGTTTTATTGGAAAATGTTCCTTTTTGTTTTATTGATGCATTAGATATGTTAACTCAATAGTAAGGCTCTCAATATATAGAGAACTTAGAGGCATATATAAGGAAACTTAATACATTGAATATTCTTACAAAAACAAATACAGAGTAAAATAGTAAAGAAATAGCACATATTAAACATAGAATATTTTGAACTTGCTTAGTGCTTTGAATGAATCATTCACACTTCCTTATGTTTGGTTCTCAAAGGAGGCTTATATAACTTGAATGTTGGTTTGTAGAGAAACTTTAGATCCACACTGGACCAAAACTTTGAGAGAACTACACAGTTTGTTAACATATTTAACAAAACAAAATGATGATTTTTGTATTAAAATTTTTTTATAATAAAACCTCCTAAGTCTTCTTTTTTCCTTCTCAGTCATAGATTCAGATATAAACAAATTGCTAGTAAATAGAATAAGTGATGTAAAAGTTTCTCACATGACAAAAAAATATTTTTACTGTAATGTTTGTGCATGTATATGCTTATAGTACTAAAAAGCATGTTTTGACTATAACATCAAAATGAGTTTGAATAATATCTTGCATTGTAGACAAGTTTTGAGCATTTATTTGGAATTTTGGCTTACGCTTTTTGTTAGAAATATTGATTGATGTGCATGATGAGAATATAAGTTCCAATCATCAAAGCTAATGAAGTAAACAAGGATAACAAACGGTTAAGGAGAAGGTTGGATGATTAGATTTGTGCTGATCACGGTAAATGTGCCAAACACTACGTACGAAACTTTTGCCGCAATCAGCACAATGTTGATTGCAGAAAAGGACAAGACATAAAGTTTTTATCTTGCTCAGGAGGTCCGTGATCGGGATCAGAATGCTCATGTATCAGTATATCTGATGCAAGGCGATGCTTTGGTCACCGTAAAACCCCCTGAGAAAATGTATATTTGTTTGAGAGAAATCCTTAAAAAAAATCTTCTTGAAAGTTTGTGATCTTACTTATAGATTGATAAAAGATTATAACTCTTTGGAAATGTTTAATCATGTTTATATATAGGTAAACCATTCAATGATAAAAAAATAAAAAATTGAACAAAATCTCTCAAATCTCAAAAACGTGGAAACTATTTTTTTGATATTTTAACCACTGTCTCTTTGATGTAGATTTTTTTGTTGCTTGTAATTTAAATCTAAATACTTGTTATATCCTACAAGAACTTCCTGAAAGATCTAAGAAATTCAGAAGATCATAGTAATTCTTTTTAGAAAGTGTATTCATATACGTGTCTCAAGTTTTCCATAGTTTCAGTGACTTTCCGACTATTCTCCGAACAACCTGTCTTAATCAATTACTGTAAGTGGTGTTTCCATATCTATATTTTCTACCAATAAAAACGAATCAGAGCAACGTAAAAAACTATGGGTACAATCAAGGTGATGAACAAATATCTTTGGATAGTGGTATGGTACTTGTGCACGTGTCCATGTCTCCCATGCAAAATTCTTGTTCAAAACAATGGAAGCAAGAAATAGCACAAATGAGGTGCAAATGAGAAACACAAATAAGTCCAAGGTTAACGGATGCAGATGTGTAGAGTTCGTCTTTAAAAGTGGAAATAAAATTATTTTACTAATGTATTGTACGTTTCTAAAAATGAACAAAAATTTACTTTACGAATATCTATTGTTTAAAGCCAAAATTTGGTTAGTGTACAAATCTGGTAACCTTTCTTGTCAAAGGGTGGAACTTTCGTTGGAAAATATACTCTTTTGACAATATGGTGAATCTATGTACTCGTGAAGCTATTATTAATAAAATGAAAAATTATATTTTTCCCTCTCCTAATGAATATTATCGCATAGTACACTTGCTCATATAGGACATAGTATAATAAATAGAATTTTGAAAAATAGACTTAGAAAATGTGATATAGGTTTGTATGAAAAATGTGATTGTTTGTAGAATCAAAGGTTATTTAAAAATCTTCGAATAAATAGAAAGATCCACAAAAAATTTAGACTTAATACACACCGGCATATGTGAGTTAAACGATAGCTTGACACGTGGAGGTAAGATATACTTTATAAATTTCATTAATGATTATTTTAGATTTATTTATGCTTATTTGATTAAACATACGGATGAGGCTTTTAGTATGTTTTAGATCTTTAAAGCCGAAGTAGAAAATGAATAAAACACTAAGAATAATATTTTGTATAGTGATAAAGTTTAGGAATATTTCTCGCGGGAATTTTCTAGTTTTTATGAAGAGTACGAGGTAATTCATGAATGCTCGACACCTTATACGCCGCAACAAAATGGATTGGTTGAGAGAAAAATAGAAATTTGATCGAGATGACCAATATCATGCCAGTTAATTCAAAATTGCATATTAATTTATGGGGTGAAGTTGTTTTAATTGTATGTCATATATTTCATCATATTTATCTTAAGAAAACCATAATGTCTTGATATGAGTTATTGAAATGAAGAAAACTAAACATGGACTATTTTAAAGTGTGAGAGTGTTTAGCACTTTACAAAAACACGGATTTAAGAAGAGTAAAGTTAGGTCTTAAGGCTATAAGATGTATATTAATTGGTTATACAACTAATAACAATGATTATAGGTTATTAGGTTTAGAATATTATATGGTACTTGAATCAAAATAAGTAGAGCTCTCTGAATCCAAATTATATAATGATAATAAGATGTTAACCTCTTAAAAAACAAGGAAAATAATTTGTGAAAAACGTGATTTATTGACGAAAAACTATGAGAACCTCGTAGGAGTCAAAGGGAAAAAAAACCTAAAAAATTAGGATCTAATGAGGTGGAATCTCAAAGGATTTATTTCTATTTAGTAGAAGGAAGTTGTGAATAGATCACCCTCAAAATTATGATAATGATTTTTAGAGGACGATGTCAAATCATAAAATGAAGAAATATCATCACGAGATTCCGCATTTTGGCAGAATATCATAAATGACGAAATGGATTCAATAATATATCAAATCACACTTAGAAGTTAGTAGACTCACCTTCGGGTTCAATACTAATTGGTTGTAAATCGGTATTTAGACAGAAATTCCACCCGGATTGAACCATTAATGCTTTCAGAGCAAGATTGGTAGCAAAAGGTTTTCGGTAAAAAGAAAGAATATATATTTTGACACATATGTTTAGTAGGTAGGACCACAATAATTATGATGTTTTTTGCGATTGCATTGGTATAAAAATAAAAATTTCACCAAATGGATGTCAAAATGAATTTCCTAAAATGCTTTTTGCGATCTCGATAAGGAGGTTTATGTGGAGCAACCCAATGGTTTAGTACTTTTGGGAATGATTCTAAGGTATGTATACTTGTAAGTCATTATAATGGTCTTAAAAGATCTCATAAGGAGTGGTATACAAAAATTTATCATGTTATTTCTTCCGACTGGTTTAGAAATAATACGGCGAACATATATATATATATACACTACAGTTCGTGTTGATGTAATAGTTATTGTATGTCTGTATGTAGATGACTTACTCATATTAAGTAATGACATAAAAAAGATTAATGAAACAAAAAGGTGTATATCATCTACTTTCTAGATGAATGATCTTAACAAAATAGATACTATTTTGGGAACTAACGTATTAAACATAGTGGGGATATACCCTAAGTCAATCCCATTATGTTGAGAATGTACTTACAAGTTCGAACATCTAAAATGCAAATATGCACAAGCACCATTTGATCTTAGTTTAAATCTTGGAAAAATGAAGGAAGAGCGGTGGCTCGACTAGAATATTCTAGTGCTATATGGAGCTTAATGTATGTGGGTTTATCCACTTGAGCGGATATATCGTTTTCGGTGAGTAAATTAAGTCAATTTACGAGTAATCCAAGTACATAACGTTTTAATGCAATTAGAAGGATCTTGGGGTACTTACAAAATACTAAAGATAGATGTCTCCAACATTCTAATATTCTCGAGGTACTAGATAGATATACAGATGTAAGTTGGATCTCTACTCTAGCCGATAACAAATCAACTACAAGGTGTGTTCACATTTACAGGTGGTGCTTGGTGTGGGTTAAATCTAGTTCTATATAGAAATAAAGATGGAAGTTGATTTTAGAGAGAGAAAGTTAAGTATTAGAAGATAGTTCACAAAATGAAAGTTTCATCCTCATTAAGTTTAGCCTTGGTCATTATATATAGGCGAACGGACTTAGAATAAGTGAAGTAGTTACAAAAATGGGTTAATTGCACTTTAACCCATATCTTTACAAATAGACTGAACTCTGTCATATATCTTACAATTGTTCGTATAAGACTTTTATTATTACATTTTAGTTCTCAATATTTTATATTCTTATCAATAGCCCCCTAGTTCTTATGAAAGTCAATGAATGAGAACTAATTGTCATAAAAAATCTTCCTTAGTTAGAAAAATATCCATTTTTCCAAAGTCTGAACTGCTTAGAGTTAGCTGATCCCATCTTCTTGGAAAATAATCTTGTCCTCGAATCAAAACACACTTCCGTTGGTGCTTCAAACATTTTCATATGGAGACATTTTCTCTCAACGGTCATAAACGTTCGAAGCAAAAATCGAGAGGGTGATGATGGCCTACGAACTAGGTCTGCCACTAGTCATGTCATGCGATAGGTGGCAAACTCTTATCTTCACGTAACCGTTAGGTATTCCACCTAATGGTTTCTTCGAGCTTTTCCACTTATCTGAACTTTCTCTCTCTTCTTTCCCCTCTATAAATAATTCATTGAGCCATTGATTGTTTACAAACGCATTTTTAGAGAGAGAAAGTATATTCACACCACAAATTCCTTGGCTAACTTCATCTGAATCTTTATTTTTCAAGCTACCACCACCAGAAAACTCAAATTCTCCCCAGAAACAAATTGGTAATTACAACTACTTCTTTACTAGTGAGAGGGCTAAAGAATATAAAGCAGCTGATTTCATAAGCAATACTCCTCGTTTCTCCACTGAAATAATATACTACGATAATTTCGATCCAAATAGAACTCCTTATGCGTTTTCAAGTTCATCCATCCCAGAAGAAACCCAATCATTAAAAACCCAAACACCAAAGTCGCCTCAAATTTCACCATCACTAGGTAAATCATCACCTCAAATCTCTTCAACAAGTTCCACTCCTCGAATCAACTGTAAAGTAACCCAGACCATATCTTCTTCACGGAGATCAGAAGAAACTTCATCTACTTTTAGCTCCGAACCTCCTTGACAACTGCGCAAGAAACCTCCTCAAGTGCATCCAAAAAATCACCTCCCTCAAAGCCTTCCTAAAATAAAAACCTTTATAGCAATTGAGAAACGATGATGACTATACTTCACCTTCTACTGTCCAAAATATTACAACGAACCCTTCACCGTCTTCTCCTCCCCTGAGGGAAGTTGTTGAGACAATCATAGAATATCAATAAAATCCTTCAAACAAAGAGAAAAGTGAACCAACCTCGACTCCCAACCCACCTCAACTTATAGATGAGGCTTCCAAAGAAGAAGTTGTCTCTGAAGCTACCCAATCAAACATTGAAGATGACACTGAAGATGACATTTTGAAATATATTGAAGCAGATGTAGAGGATGATGCGTCCAAAGACAATGACAGTAAAACAGTTAAGCGTTCTTCGAAAAAAAAAAGCACCGAGGAAAAGAAAACGGAAAAATAAATCTTTTATTGAACTTCCCGAGGAGCTTGCTGCTTCAGTAGGTGTAAATTTGAAGCCACTCCTCTCAGAATAAATATTGGCACTAAAAATGTTCCATACATGTACTATCTAGAGTCTCAAGCTGCCTCTTTGAAAAAACAATGGGGAATGCTAGATAAGATCATAGTTTGGTTTCCAAAACAGGAAGAGACTCCACTTGACTGTGGAAAGGATGAGTTGGAGATATATTATTAATTGAGGGCTTCAATTTTCGTTGGATCCAGTGATAGTGGAGTACTTCGAACTCCTAAACCTTTTCCCTACACAAACCAGACCCAACCAATGGTTCACCCTTATATCAGTGATTATGGCCTCAAGACTTTTCAAAATTCTTCTTTAGATTCAAGACTTCATCGCATTGACCAAACTCTCAAAGGGAATTGTTCTGCCTTTCTACTATTTTACTCTTGATGATGATCTCAAGATCATCGATGATTTGCTCGAGGCTGGAAAGTTGTGGAAACAAAAATTTGTCTTTATGTCTAGGTATGGGAGAACGAAAAGGAGATATCCGAAGAGAACTCACCACGACTTCACCTCGTCTGGAGAAGTAACAAAAATATGTTTTACCCATCCAATTTCTGTTGTTTCTTTTATTAATTTTCTTTTATCTTTTATTTGCTATTATCTTTTCTTTACTTTTGTATTGCATCCAAAAATTCCGAGGAGATATAAAATGTGTCAAAAATGATGCAAAAGATATTTTTAGCAAATTGGCCACCTGGGCAGAAAAAGATTGGGGAAATGGATTTCACTCAGCTTTTCTTCTTATAAACTTTCTCAACAGTCATTTGTGGAGGATCAATGTGAGAGCTGATCTTCTCAAAAATCTGATGGAGCCACGAAATCTTTTTCTTGTGCTCAAAATACTTATAGATCATACATTCACCTTCACTCAAATAAGAAAGGTAAAAACAATATAAAAAACAGCTAGCACATCTGGTGTTAGCCTCTCAAAGAACTCGATACAGTAAACAAAGGAAAAAGGAAGGCAATAGAAAAAAAAAAACCTTCCGACTATTAAATATGGAGTAGTGGTTGAGCCTTCACCAAAGAAGAAGAAAATTACTGCCTCGAAAAGAAAGAAGAGTGCATCAAAAACACCACCACAAAAAAGGCAAAAAAGAAAACTACAGAGACCCTTCAAGAAGTGCTCCCTTTCGAGGCTGATGAAATCATTATGGTGGAAGGTCAGCAAAGAGAAACTGCAGCAGATAATGACTAAAGAGATGATCATATTAAACTTGCTGATTCAATCAACATAGAAGATCCTGAAGATCTTGACATAGACATGGATCCATACGTCCAAAATATTCAAGACCAATTTCACCAATTTAGTCAGGTGGTTGCTCATCTTCTTCCTGAACTGGTTAGATCAGAAATTTCTTTGCCACCATTGACCTTTGCTCTTATGCCCTACATTAGACCAAGATTCATACCTATAGAAGAACCATCCGAAGAGGTCACACTTGTTCTGCAACCATTTAACGATCTTGGAGCTGCAGCACAAACATTTAGTAAAGAAGTGGATTATGCCGAAAGAGATATGATGACCATCGCTAAGGACATGGTTCAATATAAGAAAGATGTTGCAGGAGAGAAGAAGATGAGGGAGATCTTTTGTAGACTTGTGAAGAACCAATTTTATGGATACCAGTTTGCTAGATCGGAATTCCGTAGAGACAACATTCATCTTAATAAGCACCTCAGAACTGTACATCAAAATGAGATAAAAGAGCTTAACACTTCTCATAAAGATGAAATAGAAGTGTTCAAAGCCAAACATGAACGAGAGTTATCCGAGGAGAAATGAAGATACTCCACCCTTCAAGAATCTCTAAAGAAGAATGAAGAAGAAAAGAGGAAGCTTACACTGGACATGGATGCTCTTAAAGAACACTTTGAGGAGGAGAAAAAAATTAATGTGGATGCTGCTGAGAACGATTATGGAAAGGACATGTTGGCTGCCATAAAAAAGGTCGAATAACAGAAGTTAATCTTTCAAGGTTCTAGGAACTGATTCATATTGAGAATCGACCCAATGAAGCTTTTAACCTTGTGACCAGCGATTCCTTCGAGAAATAGAGTCAGAAAAAAGTACTTCGGAGCGAGATGACTCATCTGAAGGAAACTCTTAAGAGAAATAACTTTTGTGTCCTCCCTTTTTTTTATCATCTACCTATTCTAAGATGACCTTCCTTTCTTATGAATGTTTATCTACTTAACATTCAAAAACTATTTTTGTTATCATCAGATTATTTTTAATGCATTACTACTTTATTTTCTTTATATTTATTTGTTTTTACTATACCAACTTATAATTTTATAAACCAACTTATGTTCACCATGAAATGCAACACACGTCCTGCCTAAACTTAAAGTTTTTCATATAACACATGTAAACACTTCGAAGAATACAGTACGAATAGAAAACGTAACACTTCAAAATTATAGTGTGTTTAGAAAACGTAGAACTTCGAATAATATAATGCGTTTGAAGAACACAACACTTCGAATACTATAGTGCATTTAGATAATGTAGCACTTCGAATAATATAGTGTGTTTAGAGAACGTAGCACTTCGAATACTATAGTGCGTTTGAAGAACGTAGCACTTCGAATATGGTTGTTTCTTCGACAAGTGTTTATAATGAACGTTTAAGACTTCAGAAAAGTTACTCTTGGTCAACAACTTCAAAGATGATCAATCTTTGACTAGTTACCAAAATAATTCAAATAGTTATACTTAAACAACCATTAGCCAAAAAAATACTTTTATTAATAGCTTTAAATATTTACAAGGCACCTCATTAAAACCTCCTAGGCCAACAGGGTAGGAAATAGTGTATCAATTTTCAATAGATAAAATTATTCCCAGTACAATTTCAGATGTTATATATTTTATGGATGTTAAAGCATCCTGCCCTTCTCACACAAAGGGGATGAGAACCCGGTTTCCACTATGCTTCCCTCAAACAACGAGGTACATTGTGTTTTATTGTCGTGAATTCTTTTCGTAACTTTTGAGGCCGACCTTTTTCTTCTTTCGAAGACCCCCGATACCTTTTATACTCAGATGCTGAACTTTTCAACTCATTTTCCTTGTACGTAATATACCTTTGCTTGTCTTTTTTCTCTTCTCGTGAAGTATGACGTTCTTTTTTAGATTCAAAATGTGTTTTCCTCTGCTCACTTCGAACATGGAAAGCTGTACAAGATCGATCAGATTGGTTGTCAACATTATTTTTATCATCCATTTGTCTTACCTCAAATTTCAGCATAGCTGATTGAATATCTTTCTCTCTTTCATCATACTTCTCATTTAGAGCCGTGATTTTATCTAGTAACTGATTCGTTCACATTTCAATATCTGATTGCGTATGTCGAACTAGATCTGACTCATCTTCTTTACTTTCTTCTCCTTGCATATCAAATTTTAGCGTCTCAAATTCCTTTCTAACCAAATGATATTTTTTATTCTTTGGTTTCATAGTCGACCCAAAACAGCTTTAAAGAATCGATTAAGAACAATCAAAACGAAACAAGAAATCAATTGATTCTGTTTTTTTTTCAAGAAATCAAGGTACCAATCAATTAACTCCCATTATGGTCGCCAATTTGGTGTGGATTAAATTTTATTCTAGAGAGAAATGAAGAGTGAAGTTGATTTTAAAGAGAGAAAGTAAAGTATAAGAAGATAGTTCACAAAATTAAAGTCGCATCCTCATTAAGTTCAGCCTTGGTAATTATATATAGGCGAACAGACTTATAATAACTAAAGTAGTTACAAAAATGGGTTAATTGCACTTTAACCCCATATTTTTACAAATAAAATGAAAGTTGTCCTATATCTTTACAATTGTTTGTATAAGACTTTAATTATTACATTTTAGTTCTAAATGTTTTGTATCTTTATGAGTGTTGTTTTTATTGGGATCCAAGAAACAAACGTGTATATCACACTCGATTATGGAGTTTGAGTTGATAGTCTTGGCTACAACGAGTAAGGTAGATTAATTGTTAAGAGTTCTCTTGTTAAAAATATCATTTCACTTCAAAAATAAAAATAAAAATATATTGTGATAGTAAAAAAATATTAGGTCTAGTATACAATGGAATCTACAACGAGAAGTCTAAAGTAAATGATTACTTTTTGATAACTAATTCAAATTTTAATTATGTTGGTCTCAAACTTACTTTCTAGTGAAACCTTAACGGATCCGTTTACCAAACCATTATCTTGAGAATTTGTAAACTCTATATAATGACAACCCAATTTGACTATAGAGAACTTAAACATCAAATTTATGATGGGTAATGACAATTTATATGTGAAAGTTTCAAGATATAAATAAATTAGATTTTCATCCATCATGAGTGTGATATATGCTGGTCGTTACCATGGAGGGATAAGTTCAAATGATTTTTTAATACAATTCAGTCTAACTGTGACACGTGTTATTAAACATGACGAAAACATTATAAGAAGTGTACTTATGAGTATCTAAAGACATGCCACCTCTCATGAGAGAATGAGTCCAACGCAAGTTATGACACTTGAAATGGATAAAGCACATGGCCAGAATAGTACGAAAGTGAAATATGAAAAAATGTTTGATAAAATTGCGTGTTGAGATCGTCATCTATGTCACATGGGATATTGTTTCAAAGTTACGACTACTAATGTTTTTTGGGTCAATTTTTTGTGTTTAAATTAAGATAAAATTCAAATCAAAGATATTGTATTCCATGCGTAAGATTTATATAGAGAGATAAAAAAACATTTAATCAATTAGGGGATTATTAGAAATATTAATTAAATGTAGATGATCGAAAGAAGAATTACTATTAATGAAGCTAGTGAAGCAAACAAGCAAGGAAGGCTAGAAAACGGGAGAAGGTTTATCATGATTAAACCTGTGTTGATCGCGCCAATCGTGCCAAACACTCACACGGTAAACCTTTTCCGCGATTAGCACAAGGTTGATCGCGGCAAAAGGCAAGAGGTTTTTGTCTTTCCTATGAGGTCCGTGGTCGCGATTAAAATGCCCCTACATGAGATATAATGATGGAGGGCGATGCTTGTCGCACGAAAACAGGGCTGAGCGCGGCAAAAACTCCCATATGCGAACATGTGTGTTTTTTAGGAGAAATCATTTCTCCGAAAAATTCTTCTTGAAATATTGTGATCTTACCTATAAATTTATGAAAGAATATTACTTTTTGGAAATGTTTAATCATCTCTGTAAATAGGTAAATCATTCAAGAACATAAATATAACACGAAAAATATCTTTCGAATCTGAAAAAACGTGAAAACGCTCTCTTTGATAGTGTCTCTACGATTTAGATATTTTATTTCTTGTAATCCCAATCTAAAAGTTTGTTACATCCGTAAAGAACACCAACAGAAAAGATAATAATAATATTTTTTAAATGTATTTATGTATGTGTTCGAAGGTTTCGTAGTTTAAAATGATTCTCCGTGTGGATCAATTATTATAAATGTGGTTTCCATATCTCTATTTTCTAACAATTTTTATAAGCAACATATTTGTATTATATTTCAATAAAAAATAAAAAATAAAATTATATAAATAATAAAGGGATATTTACTTGTATACACGGGCAAGACAGTATTTTGACTCATGTCCAGCATACTCCGGTAGGTTCACACGCTCATGTGTCTTAAGGTCCCTCAGCCAAACATGAGGAGCTTCATCATGCGCATGGTTTTTTGTCGTCAATTTGTCTTTATTTACGCTTTTCCCTATTTTTTTTAACCGAAATAGCTAAAAGTGTAAATAAAAATAAATTGATGCATATGATATACTTAAATTAGAGAAACAGGAAATAATGCTATTAACAAAACCTGTGTAGCAATGTGGGTACATCAAACGACAGATGCCACCATTCGGCTTTGGATATTTAATGGGAGAGTCTTAGCGAGCAAACTGCAAAATTTGAGGAGAGAGCAAGTTGATTCCACTTAAATCGAAAAGAACTAATCTCTCCTTGTACTACATTCTGTCAAACAAGTAACCCAATTTCGTTTAACGATTGCGATTAATGGTTTAAGTATTTATAATTTCTTTCTAAAATTTGCTTAATTATTTTTCGTACAACCCAACGTGAAAAATGATTCGTCGTTTTCTCCTTCTTCTGGATCTGAACATAAGCTAGGAATGCTCTACATGTAATTTGTCAATACGGAGTATTTATCGAGCGAGCCGATGAAGCATGGAGTCGTTCCCTGCCCATTTGATAAATGGGAGATTGATGTGGTAGAATTTTTCCTATATAAACCGGTAAAAGACAATACCTGATCGTTGCGATCACTATTTCTCAAAATGGGTGGAAACAAAGGTTCTGTATCGCACTCGAGATCAAGAGATATTTGATTTTGTCCATGCCTAAATTCTCACAAGGTTTGGAGTACCCTTCATCTTGATAAACGACAAGGGTCCCCAATTCCAAAATTTCATAGTAACCGTTTTTTTCTAACCGATTCGGGATAAACCGACACTTCTCCATGCCCTATTATCCTCAAGCTAATGGCCAGGTGGAAGTTACTAACCAGACTATTTGGAAGGTATTAAAAAGAAGCGAAAATGAGCGAAAAACAAATGGTCAAACAAGTTTCCCGAAGTGTCATGGGCATATCGAACTACACCGCGCACAACTACAAATGAAATTCATTCTTCGTTAGTTTATGGTAGGGAAGGAGTAGTCCCGACCGAGGTTATAATACAGAGCCATCGCGAGGCTAACTATGAGGTAGAGCAGTGGAGGTCGACCTTATTGAGGAGCGTCGAGATAAAGCGCGAGTCTGACGAGAGCCTTACAAGAGTTTAATGAGAGACTGATTCAATGCATGCATCAGACCCCACAGTTTCAGTGTTAGTGGCATGGTAATGAAGAAGATTTTTTAAGGCTCTGGCGATAAGGTTGGGATAGACCATACAAAGTGATCTCCAAAGGATATAGTGGAACTGATCGCCTAGCAGATGCAGGGGGGGATGCTCTATAACATCCTTGGAATGTAAACCATCTTCAGTTATATAAGTAAGAGTTGTAAGATTAGATGATGCACTATTTTCTCTCCTGATGGTGCAGATGGGTTTTTTAACGAGGTATCAAACTATAATATTTAATAAAAGAAGGAAAATATGGTGATAAATAAGCCTTGGTCTAGCAAAGGAAATGGTTAAATAGGTAAATTTAATTGTTAATGACTAACCTAGAGCAAACATAAGGACTAAGGGGGTCAAATGTAATAACTATTAAACTTGTTAATGAATAGGAAGGGAGCGGGGTGAGCAATCAACTTTAACAGTGGTAATTATGTAATTTCATTATTCACCTCATATATTATATAAAAGACATTCCTTTTTAGGGAAAAGGCCAATGATTAATCATTATTACTGCATTTATTTATTTTGTATTTTTCTCTCTCTACTAAAAATAAATTCTCTCACTATAAGTATTTGATACAAATATTTCTTGGACAGACGCTCCCATACGAACATTTTCGCTTCTGACTTTACTAAGGATTTTCTGAGTTCATCAATGGCGCTGTTTGTAGGAACCTGAGTGGTACCCAAAATCATTGTTCCAAAACCGCAAACTAAATCTAAAAAAACAATGGAAACTGAAATCCATGGAGAGAAAGAGGCAAATCCGGTAAACAATTTGATGAGAGTCTCATCTGGAGATTTTGTGATGGAAGATCAAGTGACAAACGAAAGAAATGACAATAATCAATATGTTGAAGAGCTCCATGAAGAATCTGTCTTACTTGCCACACGAAAATAGATTTTGGAGGACATTAAAATGTTAAACGCTGAAAAAGAGGCGATAATCAGCTTACGTAGAATTAAATCAGAAGTCCGACGAGACCATGTCGTGACAGATCAGGCCCATCATATCAATAAATCTGAGGAAAAGCATCGCATAAAAAGTCGTCGATCCTCCAAAAGGCGAGCCAAATCTGAGCAAAGATATGAGTCGACTGAATCGAGTAAGTATACTTCTTTTAGTTCGGATGAATATTCATCCTCATATACCGATTCTAGACATAAATCAGGACAAAGACATAGAGATTCGAAGGTACGCAAAAGTTCTTATCGAACTAGTCGGAGGACTAAGAGTTTGAGGAAGAAAAAACATGATTACGGGAGGAGAAAGTTGTACTTCGAAGAGCCTGACAAACTGGTAAATGCGATTCAACAAGAGCATGTAAATCCTCAGTGGAAAATTCAATCTAACAGCTTCAATCAGGATTACTGAGTCAGTAATTAGTTTACTTACCCGTCAGAGAAAGGTCTATATACAACAGCAAACAAAGTACCGGGGAAGCACTTATACGGTCGGACATAATTGGAGGTCATCTCCACTCTCTCTGGAAATTTTATCTGGGAGTCTCCCAAAGTGGTTCGATATATCTAAATTAGAACAATTCGATGACACCCAAGATCCGGATATCAACATCGAACATTTCAAAAGTTTCATGATCATTTTCGATGACGATGACAACTTATTGTGCAAGGATTTCTCACAAACTTTCAAGAATGCTGCATCAAATTGGTTCAATCATTTACCTCAAGGGTATATCAAGAACTTTAATATGTTCAGGACCATGTTTTGATAAAATTTTGTTGGAAGCAAAGAGTTCCGACAAAATGGGGACACTATAATATATTGCAAGTAGAAAGTTGGGGAAAGTCTCACAAAGTGTTTCATCCAAGTTAAGACAGATATGGACTTTTGTGAAGATAAAGTGGCTTTAGCTTCTTTCCAAATAGGCTTGTTGCCGGGTGTGATGAAGGATAATGCCGCAGAGAAGCAGGCTATGACGTTCAGATCATTGCTGGATTAGATAGATTAGTGAATTTTATTTGAAGGTCTGACCATGGTAAGGGCCAGTGTTGCACCAGTGAACATCCGACAGCAAGTATTATATCCGACAAGTACCGTCTGACCCCGAGCACCAATACAAGTAATAATTCAGGCACCTCAAAGGGTAGTCAATACCTAACAATAGACACTTGCAGTCAACACTCAACAATTTATCTGACTCATTTCCAACAAATGGGTTTGGCCAGCTCATTATGTTGAGTTGACTAAGTGTGTATCTACCATCTTCGAAAAGGCACATTTGAATGTGCACTTTCTTAAGCCTTTCCCAATGAAAAATCTAATAGAGCATAGAAAAAACAAGTATTGTCAGTATCATGAAGATATCGAGCATGATACAAAAGATTGTGTGGCGCTGAAAAAATTAAGTACAATAGTTGATATAGAACGGGAAGTTATTCAAATTTTTGAAGAAGAATTCAGCAGTTGTTCTCAAGCAAGAAATTGTTCCTAATCAGGAGGATGCAATGATGATATCATAAACAATCGATAAAGAAACGATATATGTTTTCGACATCTCTTCTGATTATTTAGACCCGAAGCCGGTCAGAAATACCATAAACATGGTAGAAGAATCGATAGCAAGAGGCAAGGTTAGTGAGTTATGTTCTTTCTTTGAATGACTTACAATTTTTGGGGGAGATACAGTTGCAGGAATATCGAATTACTCTCGGAAAAGACACACCGTTAGTCTAGCAACGCAACTGGAAGCAGGTGATTCAACATATTTGAACAGAAATCCATCCCCAATATTTTGCTTTGAAGATGATAATATGAGAGACGTAGCCGGCCGCATGAGGATACAGTAGTCATCGAAGAGGAGATAGCGAGAAATTAAATACGAAATTTTTTGATTGATACTAGTAGTTCAGCTAACATAATGTTTATGTCTACTTATATCCAGATCAAAAACCCACCAACAATATTGCGATCGGACCGAATGATAGTCAGATTCATCAGGGATCCATCTGAGGTAGTCGGAGAGTTTGAAGGGATGGTAGAACTGGGTCGATAACCATTTAACAAAGATAGTTACAGTCTTGTTTGTAGTGGTAGATGCTCCCACATCTTACAATGCCATCTTTTGAAGGTTTTCATTTTTAAACATGCAGGCCATGCCTTCTAATGTCCATCAATGTTTGAAATAAGTAGTGGGAAGGAATGTGGGAACAGTAAAAACAACAAGAAAATGGCAAGAGAGTGTTACCGAGCAGTGTTGGCCCCCAAGCAGGTTAAGGGGGTTAAATCAAAAAAAATTATAACAATTAGTGGGGGCTATCTCAGAGTCGGATCCCGTTGATGATCTGGGGGAAGCCCCCAAGTTCATGGTCCCAGATGACAGCTTTGAGGACCATCTCTTATTTCCAAGTAAAAGTCTCAAGATTGGCACGAGATTATCTCTGGAGGTAAAAGAAAGTTCAATCAATTTTCTTTCAACGAAATTACATTTGTTTTCATGGTGTACAGAGGATGTCACAGGGGTTCCAGCAAACATCATCTGTCATAGGCTTGCAATGTGAAATAGTGTTCGTCCGATTATACTAAAGAGGAGATCTTTTTCTCAAGAAAACGTTGAAGCTATAATGGCAGAGGAGGATCGTTTAACCGAAGTGGGTCATATAAGCGAATAATAAATCGTTTATGGACTGCTAATCCGGTCCTAGTAAAGAAGAAAAACAGAAAGTGACGAATTTATGTGGACTTCACCGATCTAAATAAGGTGTGCCCCAAAGATCCTTTCACTATGCCAATAATAGATAAGTTGGTTAATTTAACATCTAAAAACCAGTTGTTATCGTATATGGCTGATTATGCCGGGTATAATCAGATTCAAATGGATTTAAGAGATTAAGAGAGCATAACTTTTATCACCGGAAGAGGTTTACACTGCTACAAGGTATTGTTATTCGGGTTGAAGAATGTTGGAGCCACATACCAACAATTAGTAAACAAATATTTTGAATCTCAAATTGGAAGAAATGTTGAGGTTTACATTGATTATATGTTAGTCAAAAGCTCAAGATATAAAAACCATTTGGAAGACTTATAAAAGACTTTTAACAATCAGACAAAGATAAATCGGAAATTGAATCTGGAAAATGGACGTTTGGGGTAAGATCCGGAAAATTCTTAGGGTACATAGTCAGTGAGGAGGGTATTGAAGCCGATCTGATACAATTAAAGACTCTGAGTACTATAGCACCACCAAGAACAATAAAAGAGGTACATATCTTGACAAGAAGATTGGCAGCATTGGACAGATTTATATCTTGGTCATCGGAGAAGTGTGGTCCTTTATTTCAAGTGCTAAGAAAAGAAAATTGTTTTGACTAGACTCATGAATGTTCGGATGATTTTTATCAGATCAAAGAATACTTTTCTTCCCCATATATATGACAAACCCAAATCCGGGGGAAAAGTTATATATTTATTTGGCAGTGTCAAATTTTGCAGTAAGTGTGGGTTTAATCTGAGAAGATAGCAATGTTCCGAGCCCGGTATATTGTGTGAGTAAAAGTTTTATAGATGCTGAGAAGTGTTACCTCAAGTTAGAAAAATTATCCCTTGCACTGATTACATCCGCACGAAAAATGGGACCTTACTTTCAGGCTCATTTAATTATTGTAGGAACATCGTTTCCGTTGAAAACATGTTACAAAGGCCAGATGTGTGGGGGAGAATGAGTAAGTGGTCGGTTGAGCTTAGGTATTTTAAAATTGAATTTAAACCAAAAATTGTTATTAAAGCACAAGTGTTAGTTGATTTTTTAGTCAAATTTCACTATGAGCGGAACGATATGGAAATTGATAAAGAAGAACTTGGAGCAGAGTGGACAATCGGGACTGATGGGGGTTCAAGCTCGTTTAGTAGTAAAGGAGATGTCGAATTGGTTTCTCCAGAGGGTATAAGTATATATCAAGCTATCGGATTTGGGTTTAAAGCATCAAATAACGAAGCCGAGTATGAAGCTGCTTTGGCAGGCTTGAGACTTGCTAAAGAGCTAATGAGTAAAACTTATAAGAGATTCACAACTTCTTATAAACCAAGCATCTGGCTTATCGAAAGCAAGAAAGGATCACTAATTCAAATATCTAGGGGCTTTGAAGGTTTTAAGTTTGACTTTCGAGGGTATCAAATATTAACATGTTCAAAAAGCCGGAAATACAGTAGCTCACGCTTTGGCTAAAATTTCGTAATCAGAGAAGTACGCTTGGATAATCATACAAGAAAACCCTTATATTGTAAAGGGATCCGAATTAGTTGAAGGATGTGTTGAAGTTTTCCAAATTTCTACAGGTATAGCAAAATATGGAGGAGCGAGATCCAAGAGTTTCTGGTAAATGACACACTACCAGTTGATAAGGGGATGGCTAAAAGAATACAATTCAAGGCATACGGGTATATTATACACGGAGATGTACTGGATAAAATATCTTTTATCCGGCCTTTACTCCGATGTTTAGGTAGAGATTAGTTGCAGATGATACTTTCAGAGTTGCATGATAGGAAAGGATCAGTGCATTGTGGCTACAAAACATTGACACTAAGAGTTCTTTTTGTTGGGTATTACTGGCCGACCGTCTCCTCGAATGCTAAGGAATTAGTGCAGAAATGTGATACCTGCCAAAGATTTGCAAATGCAATCCACGCACCAAGAGTTCCCCTCGAATCAATACCTGAATCTTTACCATTTGATCAATAAGGCATTGACCTAGTCGGACCTCGACCAATGGCATCTGGAGGAAGGCAGACAATCATCGTTGCAGTCGATTATTTCTCTAAGTGGGTGGAATTTGAGCCTTTGGCAGGGACAAGAGCAAGGATGTGATTAGATTTATTGTTTCTAATATCTGTTGTCGCTTTGGGGTTCCGAGGAAGATAATGATGGACAACGGACCACAATTGGATAACAAATAGATGAAAGCTTTATGAGCATCTAAAGGGATACAACAATGTTTCTCAACACATTTGCATCCTCATGAAAATGCCCAATTCAAGGTGACTAATCAAACAGTTCTAGACGAGCTAAAAAGAATTTGGAGGGTAAGGATGGAAAATGGCCAGATTATCATCAAGAAGTTCTATGGGCTTATAGAACAACTCCATTGACCGCAACATAAGAATCACCATTCGCACTCGTTTATGGGATGGATGCAGTAGTACCAGCGAAATACTTTTCCCTTCATTCAAGCTTAGTGAGTATTCGGAGGAAACAAATGATAAGGGAAAGCGAATATAATTGGATTTGGTAGAGGAAAAGAGAAGAAGAGAACAACTAAATTCTTTAAATTAACAGGATTTTTTTAGAATTTGATATGCTTCAAAAGTTAGAAGACGAGAATACAAAGCCGAAGACAAGGTTTTGAATAAAGTTTTCCTCCATAGGGAAGAAAAAAGAATGGGCAAGTTAGCTCCTCATTGGGAGGGTCCGTACACGGTAACAAAGAAGATCAATCCTGGGACGTACAGACTCAACGATAAAGAAGCAAGAGATTTTCCCCACCCATGGAACATTTAACATCTCAAAGTTGATTTAGAGTGAATATGTAACCATGTAAATATTTTCTTTATGAGTTTATGTAAGTATTGGTGGCATACTCTTTCCTACATTGGTGGCTCATGAAGCTTTTAATGAGGTTCTATAATAGCCGGCTTATATATAAATACCTTTGCCATTTTAAAAAGACTTCCAAAGATGTCCATCTTTTTGGACTCAAAAGACACTCCAAAGAAAGGTGTTTACTTAATAAGCTGATTAGCACATAGCTTAATCAAAAGGTGTTTAGTTATTTTATACTTTTGTTATGTCCGGATAGTTTAGTGGGCAGTTTATGTCCTAATTTACCTTGTCCGGAAATCTCAGTAAGCAATGATGGATTTATCCGGACTCATCAGGTTTGATGATGTTAATTATTTTAAACTTACAACAGTCATCCAAATATTGTTGGACGAAAATGTTCATTGTTTTGAACTAAGAGAGAGATAATATTCATCATTTTGAATCTACTAGGCCAACCAGAGAACGTTGGATGACAATGTTCATTATTTTGAACTAATAAATAAGTATACCAGAGTGTTCATCATTTTGAACCCAAGTAAAACATTTTCACATTAAAGAACTTTTACCAAAGATATAATTAAAAATAAAACTTTCTCATATGAAAAACTCTATATGTGGAAAGAACTATGGGAAAACAATTTCAAGCAAAGATATTTCATTAAAAGTCCTAATAATGTGAGAATCATCATAAAAAATAAAGTCCCATAAATATTTGTTCAAGGACGGTCATCAAAAAAGGTTATAGTGATTAAGAATACTATTCGCAGGCGGTATTTTCTTTATTGTCCTCTCAAAAACTAGATGCAGAGGAAGAACTCTCTGAGTCGTTGCTAGTTGCTAAATTTTCCATGGAAACCGGCGGACGGTTTCTCTCAATAACACGATGCCAAAGACTACCTAACTTCAAATTAGGAACCTTTTCATGCATCTCTAACACCAAGGCAGATTTCATGTTAGCATCTCATTCTTCGAGACGAGATGTGATACTGGCAGCATACGCATCCAAACATTTCTTCTTCTCAGCTTCAAAGTTTCTTTTCAAATATTCATGGGCTTTAGAAAGTTTTTCAATGTCTGTGACAACCTTTTCAAAATATGACTTAGTCATTTAAGAAGAATCATAAAGACTATCAACAGTGGTTTTTCTTTCGATGTCTTTAGTAATACAACGCTCCTTCTCATCATTAGACTTTTCTCTTTCCTCAAAGAGTTTAGTCTATAAGGAAGTAATCCGGGATAAGTGGTCAGCGAACGATTCTCTTGAATAAACTCATTTTCAAACTTCTTCAAATCGGCAGATGTCTTTCTCTCCTTGGCAAGTTCATCCTTTAAGTTTTTTACCTCATTTTTCAATTTGGTTACCCCAATGGTCAACTTCTTTACTTCACCTTTTCTCTGGAGGACTTCACTCTTATAATGATCTTTGCGGTTAACTTTCCTTTCGAGGAGAGCAGCAGCACGCAACAACTTATTAAGTTCATTCGCAATTAAGTCGTTTTCTAAAACATCAAAATAAACTGAGGCAGGGGAGAGCCGTTCACCTTCCTCAAGAATGTCTTCTTGACCAGCAGTTTATTTTTTCGAAAGAATAAATTCTCCTCCGGAATTCGAATCAACTATGAAAACTTTCTTTATATGGGGTAAACTTGGGCAGGTGGTATTGTCACTTTCCTTTTTCCTACCAATTATCTTTTTATGTTTCTCTATAGCAGAAAGTCTATTCGACCTCACAACCCCTGTTCTCCCAGCTGGCCTTACCTCAACTGAAGCTTCACAGTCATCATTTATTTGATCTTCTTCCTGGACGCTAGCTTGAGGGCCTCCCCGGACTACATTTTGTTTCTCTTGTTGGACTACAACTTGTTGCTCAGGTTGGATTTAAGTTAGATGTTCCCCTTGGATTTCGTTCTGTTGATCCCCTCGAATGTCAATCATCAGCTCTTCTTGAACTTTTTTTTTGAGCCAGTTTCCTTCTCGGTTTGTTGGTCATCGTCATCAGATTTCTCAACATCTTGATGATTGGGAGCCCGAACTCCAGTGGGAAGAAAAACCATGTTGTCTAACCCTTCCAAGCGCTTGAGAATAGAATATTTCATGAGGGGGGGGGGTGGTGTCATGAGTTCTGATAAGGAATTTTTCTGAGCAAGATCATATCTCCAAAGATGACTACTACCCAAATTCATTGGCGTGAAGCTTCAGTGGAATTTGTAGCTCTAGTTGGCACCTGTCCAAAAACTTAGCTTGTCAGAGATTTTCTTTGTGGATGCAGCATAATTCTTAAAGGGTTTGGCAATTCCCTTCATGGCTATTTAAAAGAAAAATATCTTGAACTGGCTAATTCTAATAAGTAAAACAGAACAAAATATGTAAGTAAGTACATCGCCCAGACCACTTTAAAGTTAACCAATGGGGAAGTTTCTAAGAGTCCTCAAAGCCAGTCTCCCACAACCCGAGATAAAAATAAATTGTTGCTTCCACTTTTTATCGGCTTCTAAGAAATCCTTGATCACCTTGTACTGCCTTGCAAAACGAAGAGAATAAAGGTGTAGGGAGAGTTTTTAGCTACACCTGAGATTGAGACTAGTTATCCCATGGAAAATGCAGTCTTGGAAATCCTAGAGGCTATAATGCAGGCCATAAGCGTATACCACATGTTAGGGTCGGCCTGAGATGGCCCGAACAGATAATGGAGTCTCTCCAACGGTGGGGAATTGAATGTTAACATTTCCAGGGATGACCCATCGGTCTTTTAACTTCACCTCCTCGGTTGGGTGAATGTAATTTTATTTTACCACGAAGAGGGCAAGCAAGTGCTTAGCTTCAATATCACAAATATTATTTCCCATAATATCTAAAATATTTGAGGGCAACTTGATGCATGTCTCCCTTTTTTCTTCTTCTTATCATTTCTTACCATGGAAGTCTCTCTTTGATGACGAGGCGGATTAGTTGTAATTTCTGGGTGACGAGAGGATGTTCCCTTGTTTGGCGCAGAAGGTCCGGGGGGAGGAATCACGTCGTTCTTCTCCCGATCGTTATCAGACTCGTCAATCAAGTTTTTCTCTTAAAGTTCAGGGATAGACTTTAGAACTTGTTCCAGTCGAATAATTCTTGAAGTTGGTCTCTAGGAATTAACTTCTGGAGTATTTTTAGGAGATCCTTGAGGAGTTACTTGAGGATTTTAAGCAGAAAAAGAAATCTTAACCATGATATACTTAGTAGACGGTTCTAGAGATCCTTTCCTCCTAACATGATCTCCTTTATTTTCCTCAGTAAGCTTTTCTTCTTCACTGCCCATTGTTAGGAAAAGAGAAAATTTACGAGCAGTTTTAGAAGAAGAGGGTCACCGTTGTTATTTCTTAAAGAAGTCTGACTGCGGGGTTGGGTAACAAGTGAAAAGCAATCCCGGAGAGGGGACCAGTTATCGCAAAAGTGTGTCTGGTAAATTTTCACATGTATTGAATATTCTCTTTCACCGGAAGCTATACGTTCAACAGCTTTATTCAAAATCTTGAACCACCTCCAAAGTTTGTCTATTTCGAGATTAATGAATGCCTCATGCATGAAAGCTTGAAAAATAACTTAGTGTGGAAATTAATTATCTCTCTAGAATAGGCCTCCTCTGCACAATGTTGAACATGAATAAAAGTTTGTAAACTTGAACCTATGGAAAGGGATAATTATTTATAGTGGATTGATGATTATTACTGGGCGTAAGGCGAAGAGTCAATTTCAAAGATTTCTTCGATCTGTTACCTCTTCTACAAGCGGTTTTAAAACGTGTGTTGGCATGCATTGGTAGAAATTTGACATGTGGCCAGAATTGACTCCATTATCTAAGTTATCTCTGACGTTATAAATTCTAGATAAAAGCAGGCGAGGTAAAAAATAATGATGGGTTATATGAGGTCATTATGACTAGAATTGATGTCATAAATCTGAATAAGTCAATAAAACGTAATCCGAGTGATTTCAATGAAGAAATTTCTTCGTCGAACATAAAGCAATAAGATCTCCTACCAATTAGAATGTGAAACCAAAATTATTCGAGTAGGTTCAATGACTAGAAAATCCATTTAGTTTAAATGGAAGATATATTCACCCTCAACATCAATCTGAGGAGGTTCTTAGGAAGAAAATTATGAGGAAGCTATCATGAAGAAAAAATCATTCCTAAAATCAGTCCTTCCTCGGATACTTTCATAAGGACTGAGGGATACTGATAAAGGAAGGAAATTATGGTGATAAATAAGTCTTGGTCTACCAAATGCAATGGTTAAATAGGTAAAATTAATTGTTAAGGACTAACCTAAAGAAAACATAAGGACTAAGGGGGATCAAATGTAATAATTAGTAAACTTGTTTATGAATAGCAAGGGAGTGAGGTGAGAAATCCACTTTAACAGTGGTAATTATGTAATTTCATTATTTATCTCATGTATTATATAAAGGACATTCTTTTTTGGAGAAAAGGGCCAATGATCAATCAATTGTTATTGCATTTATTCTTTTTGTCTCTTTCTCTCTCTACTAAAAATATATTCTCTCATTAAAAGTATCAAATACAAATATTTCTTAGGCAGACACTCGCATACGAACTTTTCTACTTCTGACTTTATAACTAAGGATTTTCTGAGTTCATCAATATTAATACAACTTTTATGCTTTCACCACAACGTGTGTTTGTTTATATATTCGTCCTTATAATTAGCGAAATGGTCAATGCCAACGTCTACGGGCTACGCAAGGGGCCATACTAAGCCCATACCATAGATTTTATATATGATTGGGATAATCGGCCACACCTAGGGCTACGTAAAGGCCATATTGAGCCTCATACCTTGTACACGGTATATAAGCAAACTGACCATCGAGTAAAGCCCTGTTAGGGCTATGCAATGGGTCACATAGACCTCGCCGCGATCAGAGCTGGGGGATCATTATCCAAATAAGCTACATAATGAGTCATACTGAGCTCGACCTTATAAGGACTTCTCATGAATCAAATAAAAATAAACAGACAAACATCTCCATAAAGTAACACAACATCAATTACCCATCCACATTATGTAGATAGAGAGATAAAATAACAAAGTCTTGCACTTAAATTGCCGCATCCAAAAAAGAACAAGTAACAAAATATTATTTCCGTGATATTTCTACAATCATGCGTAAGGAATAAGAGATGGTGCAGCATTCTTTGTTCGCTTGAGTTGGTCCCCTATGTGTTTGACTAATGGACCCATTGATTTGCCGGCCTCGGGGATGGGGGAATTTACTTCTGGGATGATTCCACTTCCCCCTTCTAGATTTCCAATTTGAGGAGCGAAATTACTAAACGACCCAAGCTTCATTCCAGGGTTCAATTTTAATAGCTCAGCCACCATTTCCCTTTGACTATTTGTCACCATCTCCATAGCAATTTCCATCACCTTCTTTTCTGGTTGTATTAAGTTAGCTTCAGCCTTCTTCATCAATTTTTGGCGTTGGTTTTCCATCTGAGCCTTCAGATCGTTCACGGCGGCCTTCATATTCCTGTTCTCGATCACAAGCCCGCAATACGATCTGCTTGCCCTTCTACCCTTTTTGCTTATGCTTTCTTTTGAGCTAGTAACTTAGCTTTTGGGACATTAGATCGTTATTCCTTTTGACAAACCTGTTATTATGTGATATCAATGTCGTGGCTTCATTAGTTAATTCCTTGTTTTGCTGCTCGCTCGCCTCCCGAGCACCTTGTAGTAGTGCGACCTTCTTATCGAATTTTTATTTCTCCTATACAGCTTTGACTTTATGAGTTTCAGCTGAACCATACGCATACTTGTATTGGGCGAGTTCGGTAGTCAACCCTCTGATAGAGCCAAAGAACATAAGTTCCCGTTTTCATTTTTTGATCACTTGCATATCTGCGGCCGACATACGCCGATTGGACAAAATGATCGAGTTATGATGTATCTACAAACAACTTTTTATTTATTTAGAATAACATTATTGGTTATAAACAACACTACTCGACATCATCGAGTTACCTCTATTGCTAACTCCTCTTGCCTCTGAAGTATTTCACTTATCGGCATATTGTCATAGAACGAAAGCTCAGGACATCTCTTCAGTTGTTCAAATATTAGCATGGAGGGTCTCAGAATTGAGACCTTGGAGGGGGGTGCTCCTCTAATACTACACCAGACCTACTCGTCCTCGATTCTTGGCCTTTTGTAGGTATATTTTTAGGCCTTACTATATTGACACGAACCGGTGAACTCCCTAATTCATGTACAAATGTCGACCGCACTCCATGTTTTACAAACTTCTCCATCCCACGAGCTATATCTTCAAGTATCTGCTTCTTGGGTTCGTACTCATTATCAGCACTCTCTGGTTGGCTCGTCTTCCCTTCTGTCGGTACTGCATCTAAGTTGATCACTTCGGGAGAAATTTCAGGTACTATTTCTTTATAATCTTGGATATATTTCAATCATCCGAAATTTCTTGAAAAGAACATAAAAATGTAAGAATCATTCAAATCTAATATAGCCAATTTGAAGGCTTTCTAGAAATGTAATAGCTTCTATTTGAGAATGAGCTTTAAAAATTTTAAATCGATTTTGATTTTACATCTCAGAGTCCATCGAGCAAGCCAGTCTGTGATTCTATTTTTATCTTTGAAGATGTAATGAAGAATAATTTCAGGGGTTATTCGATTTCTTATGTATTTCAAAATTGATTCTAAGTGATTTGGATATTGTCAAGAGGAAATAATAGAATCTAAAGTTTCAGAGTCTATTTTGATATCAACTGCCCCTAATCCATTTATTTTGCAAATTTGCAATCAGCCATGAAGTACTCGAGCTTCAGCTTTGATGGGGGATAGCATTTCGTAATTTTTGTCATAGCCATGGATGATTGGGCCAAGATTGTCTCTCATAATAATTGCTCCACTCGATTCACCAGAGGTAATACAACATGCATCTGACTTGAGCTTGTATCCATCACGGAGTGGAGGCATCCAGGAGAGGTAAGAAATTTTCTTCTTTATTTCAAGATGATTAATACATCATAGTGTTATTGTTGCATCTTCACTTTGCTTCTAGTGCGTATGCTCTAGAAGGTTTGATTGATCAACTCTGGTTATGATGTTAGCTATGTAGTTGATTGTTGAGGTTGATGAGTAAAAGTCACCCTTAATCTTAGCATTATTCTTTTGTTGCCAAATTGCTCAGCTAATAATGATGGGCATAATAGTCTTGATATGGGTTTTGTTAAGAGATGACCAAAACCAGCTACGTTGCATATGCTTAGTTGTCATAAAATTTAATATGTTTACACTTCTAATATCTGCAAAATATGACCAAATTTTCCAGGAAAAAAACAAGAAACAAATTGATTATCTTTAGTTTCTAAGTTTTGACAGAATTGATATTTAAAGACTAGTATTAAATGTTTATTGTGCATGATAGAGTCAATAGGTAACTTGTCTTGGATGAGTCTCCATGCTAGGAAATAATATTTTCTTGGTGTAATCTGGTTCCAAATCGTTTCATTACAGAAGATTTGTTAGGGTTAGGCTTGATAAACTTTAGGGTGTCCTTAATATTAAACCTTCCATCTTTTGCTGGAATCCAGTAGATAGAATCCTCTACCTGTTCATTTATACTTAGCTTTGAGATAAGATTGATGTTAGAGTCAGTTAATAAAGGTTTCAATTTTCTCACATTCCAAGAATTATTTTCCCAAAAAGATTTGACCATTAAGCCTTTAAACCATGTATTATTATAATCTGAGTTAAGAGTGATAAGATGAGGTTTATCAAACCAGTTATCTAGCGACAGATCCACGCTGTATTTTCCTAAAATCTATTTGATGTTATCTTCAGCATAGTTCTTAATATTTGCCAGCCTCTTCCAAGTTTGAGACCCTTTTTGAGTAATTTAGCTGGAGAGGATGATTTTTCTTACAGTAAATATTGTTAAGGAGTTTAGCCCAGAGAGAGTTATTCTCTATGAATCTGATCCACATTTTGCATGAATAGGATTTTTGAATAGCACGTGGATTTTTCCTATTTAGGCCACCATTACCAAATGGTTTGCAAATTTAATACCAAGGAGACGAGTGGAGTTTATTTGACTCCCTTTTAGAGCCACATAGAAATCAGTTGAATAATCTTTTTATCTTTGATATGATAGATTTAGGTAGCCAGCAATTTTATAGCCAATACATAGGGATAGACATTAATACTGAGTTGATTAAGGTTAGTCTTCCTCCATACGATAAGTTTTTTTCCTTCTTAATCAGAGATATTTTCTCTGATTTTTCCAAAAAGAAAAGTAGTTAACAGACTTATTATGAGAGCTTAAAGTAATTCTCGAGTAGGTTATAAGAAGATGGCTAGTTCTGAAGCTTGATTGTATAGCAAGAGATCTGATTCAATCTTGAGGAAATTTAGCTCATGTGATAATATCTATTTTATCCTTGTTTAGGGCTTGAACAAAGATTTCTTCATAATCCTGCAAGAATTTGTCAATTGTCTCCATAGAAGAAGCTAGGCCATTAGTAAATATCAATAGATCAATTGCAAATAATAAATATGGTATAATAATTGTGCTTCTACTTGAGTACTTAAGAGATTTTTCATATTCAAACAAATTTCTTAGACCTCTTAGTAGTATTTCTTCACCTAAAAGGAAGAGACTTGGAGACAAAGGATCCCATTGTCCGACTCTTTTTTTATCTTTAAAGAAACCTACATCCTTTCCATTTATAATTAATGAAACAAAAACAATTGATAAGATTATTAACTAAGTTGATAACGTTTTGATTTAAGTCATATTCATGGAGAACTTTTATTATGAAACTATGTGAAAGGTTATCAAACACATTTGACATATCATCCTTAATTACAATATTGCATGCTTTTGTTTTCCTTTCAAGGTCATGTATTAGTTCTTTTGGAATAAATATGTTTTCTTGTATTATTCTATCCTTCACATATGCACCTTGCACCTCAGATTTCATTTTATGAAATAATGTAGACAATATGTTATTCAATAACTTAGACATAATTCTATCCAACATGGTACACAGACTAATAGGCCTATATTGTTTCTAATAAGTAGGATTATCTACCTTAAGAATTAAACGAATATCAGTTGCCATAATACCTTTTGGAATATCATGACCTTGGATAAAAGAAATTAGATCTCTATACGGATCATCCTTAATGGTTTTCCAGCAGGATGTAAAGAAACACCTGTTAAAATCATCCATACCAGCAACACTTGCTGGCTTTAGGCTCTTAATTCTACTTCATATCTCTTGTTCTGTAGGATTAGATAGTAAAAAATCATTATCTGCATTACTGATAACATTATGAATGATTTTAAATATACTATGATTCATGTAATTGATCTCTTGATCTAAGTTAGAAAAATAGGGAGAAGAAAGGTTATCCTTAGGATTCCACTGAGGTATAAATAGTATTTTCATATGTTACCCACTTGTTATTTTTATACTAGATGCCATTCTTTTCCTTCTCTTTTTCTTTACATAGTTGTGATAAAATCTTATGTTTCTATCTTCGTCTTGTATCTAGGTAGCATAGCACTTCTATTTCTAGTATTCATCTTCCATTGTAAGAGCTAAAAGGTGTTATGTAATTGCTTTGGATATTTTTTGTGTCTTCATTACTGTTGGTTTGAAGGTATGTAACTTCACAAGCCTTTACATTTTCTTCAGTTTGTAACACCTTATCAAAAATGTTTCCAAAATAGGTCTTGTTCCATTCGTTCAAGGTTGATTTTAGTCTTTTAATTTTTTTTAGGAAGAGAAACAGAGGATACCCTACCGTCATCTCATTCCAGTTAGCTTTTACGAATGTTAGAAATTCCTTGTCCATAGTCCAAACGTTAAGTAATTTGAAACTTTTAGTTTGTTTCACTCTGTCTTTAATGATTTATATGCATATTGGAGTATGGCCAGAGCAAGTATAGGCCATGTGTATAACTTTAGTCTCAACAAAATAATTAGTCCACTCTTGATTGTATAACACGTGATAAAGACGTTTCCATTTGGTTTTATTAGTTCACGTGTATATTGTACCTACAAAACCCGTATCTTTCAAAAAATAGTCTTTAATCATATCATTAAAATAATTAGAACTTTGATTACAATAAGTTACACAACCAGTCTATTCAGAAGGAGAACTTATAATGTTAAGGTATCCTTATATTAACCACTCTTTTGTTGATGCAACTATGAGATGAAGTGTACTCCACAGTTCAGATCTGTTTCTCCTCTAATATTTAGCATAAACACGACTAAAATATTATACTTTATCCATGTTAGAATGCATAATATCCACATGAATGCATTGAACATTGTGAATCAGAATATTAATCACTAAGTCATCATTCCATGGCATCCATATCTTATGAGATATGTTCGCAAAATGATTAAAAAATCAAAGACTAGATCCAATCTTAACAGTTGAGTACTATTTATCATAGGCTCTAAGATGAATATGAGTTTAATATTTTCTTTCATGATTATGGACTTTAGTCTTCGCAATGAAGATTTATTACCAACACCACGGATATTCTAGCTTAGAGCTTTAATCATTGAGGACTTTTAAAGTTTGTTCTTTTGGCCTCTGAGTACTGTAGACACTTGATGACTAATGGCTTTGATCTTTTGTTGATTATGGCTTGTTTCAACTTTTTATTCAATATTTTTTGGAAATCAATGTCAATTTCTTTCATTTTAAGGATTGGAGTATATGGCAGACTTCCCATATTGGCTTTGTTCGGGGTTTGATAACTAGAAGATGGAGAATCAGAGTTTGCTGACGTGGAAAGATTATAGTCAAACTCTAGAGATTTTATTGCCTCGATGACTTCATCTTCACATGTATCTCTCGTTTCAACTTTGCTATCATCTTGATTTTCACTATCTTTACTAACTCTCTTGTAATCATTTTCATTAGCCTTATATAATATTTTCCTTACAACTTTGTTTACATGCATATTGTTCCCAAGATTTTCTTTTTCAAGTAGTCTTTTCCCAACTTCTTCATTATCGGGTAATCTTTTTCAAAAAAATTCACAAAAGACTTCACTTTTATCTTTACAAACAGAATTGTTGGCATCAGGTCTATCATAATCACGAGGATTAATTACGATAAATTTTAACATGTTGGACTGATCTATAATATCTACCTGATCTATGTTTTTAATTGATGAGATATTCTCTTGTGCCGAGTTGTTAACCTTTACTGGATTCTGATCTTCAATGTTGTTTTTTCCATCAACTTCTTTTTTAAATTTCTTGCAGAAAACCTTTTCATGTCCAACATGAAAACAATGACTATAATATTTGGGCACGTCTTTGTAGTTAATGTGTATACATGCTCGTTCATTGCTTCTAAAGCCCGCTAAACATGGTGGTGTATTTTTTTTTGGAGATATCAAGTTATATCTAAGCGTAACACGTGTTGTATAATGCTCGATTCTTTGGTGGTATGCAGATTTTGATTGGTGAACCAACAAAAGATGCTAATGGATATATGAAGTCATCATTGTATAAGTGTTGTGGTAAGTTATACATCCTTATGCAGATTGGAACAATGAGACATTCATATTTTGGGTTAAAATAAGGCATCTATTTTAGCACTCTCATTGAACCCTCTCCTACAGTCCAAACTGATCTTGACTATATTTTTCTCAAATAGACTTTAAAGAGAATACAAGAAAGAGGTGCCGTGAATCCTAATTTGCGTATGAAATATCCCCATCAAATTTCCTTGCCTCAAAGAATCGATTTAGGACTTGTTCCTTCGGTATTCCTTTATTGAATTTACCTATTAGCATGTGAGTAGATGATGATTGCAGGATTTATTTTACGTTTTCAAACTGCATCGATATGTGATATTTCTTTTATTGAATGCATATTGGCTTGAAGGTTGGGATCTTTTTTGTGTGGCTGACCATGTCTGCGTACAATCTTGATTTCTGTGTACTGATCAATTGAGGAGCAATTCGTGTGGGCATATCTCGAACATTTTGGTGAGAAGATGACTCGAGTGGAGGGTATTCTTCATTGGTGTGGCTATCTTGGAGATGACTTATTAGTTCGTTCATGATGTAGAGAATAGGGTTGATAAGCAATCAATACTACTCAATAGCAAGATGAAGATTTAGGGCTCGAGAAACTTGTTGTTCAAGAATTACTGTTTTGGAAAGAAAAGTTTTCCACTCACAATTATTTGTAGATTTTGATGGTTTAAGTTCTTTTTAGCCAAAAGACTAGAAAACTATCGTTGTCTTATATTTATTCTGATTTGATTATTTGGTGTTAAATAATATAATTCTTGCAAAAAATAAATATCTTTTTATTAGAAAATATATTTAAAAGCAATTTATTATTTAGTAAATGAGTGAGGTGTTTCCTTCTTTAAATGCATTTTGGATATTTTAAGATTAAAAATATAACATATTATACCAAATACTCTATAGTGAATATATTTCTTTTACATGTGAATTAGTTATCGTGCCCGTTTATTAAATAATAAATAAAAAATATATTATTATTATATTTTCAATATCATTTATTAAAGAAAATTTTATTATTATTATATTTTCAATGCGACTATGACTGTTTTTAAAATTCTTTGACACATTCTCATTTTTAATTCTGATTGTTATTATTAGTACACTTTTGTAATTATTTTTATCGGTCAAGTTTTATTTTGAATGTGAATTTTCATAAATTGATATTTTAACTTTTTTGGTTCGAGTCTCGAGAGAAAAAAAATGAATGATGATTCGATTATAAAGTCACAAATCTTCGATTGGAGGTGAGTTTTTAGATCATAGTTATTTCTTATAGACAACATCGATTTTTTTATCTAATCAATATAGATGCAATTAAGGTGACAAAATTCTTTATAGATGATGGATTACTTTTTAGATCCGTTTAATACCCTAATCAGCCATACAAAACAAATTTTATCAATATGTTTGGTTCTCCTCACAATTCCACAAGTCTATACACTACCCTTATTTTTCATAAGTTTTGTTCTCGCATTTTCTCTTATTTAATTATGTGAAGATAATTATATATTTTACATTATGAACTTTAAAGTTTTTATTTTTGTATTTTTATCTAACTTAATTTTATGTTTTTTCTTTGTATTTAGGTTTTTGTTTTTTTCATTTTTATTTAAGAGATTTTTTCGCCTAAATTGTTGTCCGTGTTGTATCTTAATTAGTTCTCTATTCCATTAGTAGATTTAGAGTCCTTATTTAGATTTAATTAAAAAAAGTTATATCTTATATGAGATGAATAGAAATCTTCCAAACAAAGAAAAAAAAATCACATGATTAACATGATATTAACAATATCAACAAAACTCTTATAAGTTTTTTATACTTTCTTTTCAAAGAAAGAAAAAATAATCACACACAAATACTATGAAATGAATAACATCGTCTAAAATTTTGTATGTTTTCGATAATGCTTCATATTTTAGCCAAATAGGCTCTTAAGATGTTTGATTCGGGTATATTGTGAAAGTACTTTACATTACCCATCATCCATCATGCAGGTTCATTAGTGGAGTTTTTCTATTTCACTCAAACATTTTTCTCTTTCTATATTATGATTGATTTAGTGGAGTTTTGTTTGAGTCATAAATTGTGTATTTTATTTTCATAGTGATTTATTGGAGAGAATAAGTATTGGAATTTAAAAGTGTTCGGATCATTGTGCAATGTCTTAATAAAATGCCTAGCGGCATGATCAAAGCCGATGGTCGTAAGCTATGTCCTCCATCACGATGTAGAGAATTTAACTAGGAATCATGGCGGTGAGCCACATTTGATTGGGATGAAACGGTAAAGGTTAAAATGATCTTTTTTTAACTCTTTGTAACCTTTGAATTTATAATTTTTTTATTCTTTTGAATTTAAACATCCTAGAAATTTGTTCTTTCTTTTTTTGTTTTTTCTTTTGAATTTAAAAACACCAAGGAAATTTCTTTTAATTATACTTTAGATTTGGTTTTTTCGATTTGATTTGATTTGAGAGATTGGTATCCACATTATCGGGTTGGGTCAATTTGGATTCTGTTTCGTTTGATAGTGAATTATTTACTTATTTTATATTTTATATTTATTTATTGATGGGTTCTCTTCATGTAGCGATTCTTTCATTATCTGACTCGATTGTTGAGAGAAAAAATGTTATTTCAATGGATGCACACTGATTTTTTTTAGATTCTAGATAAATTATGTTGTATTCCTTAGTTGATTAGTTTCCTAATTATTTGGAACATTATTAGTTAAACTGTTAATATTTGCAGGTATGCGGATTTCATCATGAATAAAATGGAGAAAGCTGGAAATATTGTACGCTTGACCTCTTTCGAAGTTTCCTGGTTAGCTTCTATTCGATTTTCTTTGCATTAATTTATTTTTAATTATGAGTTTGTGTAAAAAAAATTCTTGATATTTAATGTTTAAAAGAACATTACTATTTATATGAATTGTGAATATAGAAGATGAAGTAAAGAAATTTGATACCTTGAATAGACATTGTTCATTTGAAATTTAGTTGTTGTCATCACTTGATGTTCTTTTGAAATTCAGTATTTTTCATCACTTGCTGGTGAATCTGATACGCAAAAATTGGATATTTTTATTGATCAGATCAAAGTGATTTTTAATGGTGACGTCTTACACATCGTTCAAATATATATCGCAATATTGTAAGTTTTAGAGCTTATTGTTTGTGTTATGTCCACATGTATTTTAGCATGATTTTATTCAGATAACATGACCGTGATTATAACAATTTATATAATGGTTTAATATAAACGAAGATGTTCAAATTTAGTTACAACATTCCTATTGGTGATACCTATATTCACAACAATAAATAGATGTTGCCTCATTATAAAGAAGAATGACTGAACTCAATAATATCTAAAACTAATGAAGTAATGATTATAATTTAGTTTTTAGTTTTTTAGGTGAGATACTATAATTTGTTGATTGCAATTATAGTTTATGTATATGTATATATTATATTATACTGAAATTAAAATAAATATGGATATGCATTTTTTGTCTTATGCTCTCGAAAAAATTTCAAGTTTAGGTTGAAATTTGTCATATATGCTATTTTTAGCCTAACTTTATTGATATAACCTGAATCAAAGTTATTTTTGTGTTTGTGATTAACAACTATATCTTTTCAATTGGTTGTTCATTATTGTTTTAAGGAGAATCGCATTATTGATGACTATAACATTTTGGAACATTCCTTAGATAGGAAGTAAATAAAAAAAAAGGTGCACGCTTCGCTCTCTGTGAAATTTACTCAATTATAACTGATTTTATTTTTTTTATTTATAAGGGCTTAACTATTTAGGCCCTCAGACAATACTAGGTTCTGTAAAATCTTATTAAAATACAACACTTTACAAAGCGATATAGTCGAGCCACTATTGATTTTTATGTTTGAGTTACATTTTTAATGTAGTTTGGACTTGAAAATAATTCAATTTAGTAATTTTTCATGAAATAAAATATGAATGATGGTACAAATGTATGTAGAGGTTTCATATTTATAAGTATAACAAGGCCAATAGGGTTTGGGTGTGGTTGGGAAAATGTTTGGCATCCAAGTATAGTGTATACTTTTGTGTTTGAAATTTTTTATGTATTAAGACTTAGTATGTATGATCTTCACGATACGTAAGCTTTTTGATCACCCGTATTTATATTTTTGTCTTGATTTCATAGCCAAACACATTTTGCAGATACGGAAGATAAGCGAGTTATGACAACCCAAGTAAGCTTATTTTCTATATATTACTCTTCATCTGGTGGTATTAACTTTGAATAAAGTTGGTTGTATAGTTGACATTATCTATTACTATAAAAGTTTTCAGACTTGCACCATTATCAAGGACCTCTGAGAGATGGTGCCTCATCATGATGGCGTGCATCTTTTACTAAAGTTGGTTAAGTGAGTGATTATAAGTTTGAGAAACTATATAATATGTTATGCAATGATAAGTGTTCTATATTTTAAGATGAAGTTCAATATCTTCTATACTTCATACTCGTTATAATTACGGGAGTGCATTTTACGGTTCATATCTTGTTAAGAGTTTTGTATTCATACTTTTTTTCCAAGAAAACAAAAGGTAAAAAAGTTATTGCTGAACTATATATTTGAGTATAGTTTCTGAAAAAATACAAGTACGATGTAGAATTCATATTTTAGTAGAAATCATATTTATACATCCAATTATATTTTTAATTTTAGTGTCTCATTAGTTCAAATATAAAAATGTTTTTTATTTGGTTTTATGTGTTTTGTAATAGATATTTATTATATTTTTTATTTATATAGTATTATTTTTTATGAATAAAAGGAAAAATATTTTTTATATATATTTTTAAATTATAAAATTTTATAGTCATGCGGCAACACACAGGTATTCGTGCTAGTATATACTCTTTTCGTCCCGTAATATTTGTCGTTTTAAGGTTATGCGCGGGTATTAAGAAATATTATAATTACTTATCATTTTTATAAAAAGTGAAAAAGAAACCCATCCGAAAATTAATAAAAAAATAATAAATCTTGTATTGGAATTCTAAATCGACAAATATTTTAAGACAAAAACAATTTCTAAAAAAAAACAAATATTTTGAGACGAAAGGAGTATAACTCAAATAAAAGAGTCAAATATCGGTAAAAAATGACGATTACAAATCTTCATCCACATATGAGCCCGCAATATCTCCAAAAATGAAACGAGATTTTGATTAGATTTTAGTCAACTTTTGATTTAATACTATGATCTATTATAAAAAAAAATGCAGCTCCGCAGTTCAATTAAGGCTTTAATCTACCATATTCTTACACACAACACGAAATAGTTATTTATTTGGTGGACCCGCATGATTTGAGAGTCGAGAGGAAATGCATCTATAAAGAATGGTTCTGTATAAACGATCGAACCGATCCAAATTGTCCAACTTAGACGGAAGATGGGGTTCTCCGAATGTATTGTATGGTTATGGTCTCCGAATGTATTGTATGGTTATGGTTTGTCAATGAGAAAAAAACAAACTAAACCAATCGGTTATGATTTATTATTGATCAAAATTGAGAACCGTAAGAAACCTAACCGGATTTTTATAAAATATAACAATAATATCCATACATAAAAATATAAAAATAAATCAGAAATAATTGGATATAGATATATTAAAAAAATCAACAGTATACATCACCAAAATCCACTTTACAAAATTGATTAGTCAATATCAATTATCAAGATATAAGTTGAATCATTAAGAAATGAATCACCACAAACTACATGACTAAAAAACAATTGTATCACCAAGTCGACAATATTGATTTTTAAGCATTGTAAACATATTTTCATATTTTAGAATATGGTCACGGTTTAGTTTTTTGAATATAAGTATTGCAAATGTTTACTTCAATCATATATGTATTTTCAACCAATGTCTAAGCAATATTATTTACATGTATGCATATCCTTACTAGTTATGATTTGAGATTGTGTTGCTAAATAATAGTCATAGATAAACAAGTTTAGTTAGAGGTAGCGATAGTATGACGGAGGATGAAAAAAAATTAAAATGGTTGGTGATGTAAGTGCTCTCCATCCGATGGTATTAGTGTTTTGGGTAATAAGACTATAAAACGTCTAAGTAAGTCTATTGAAACAAGTTAAAACTCTTTCATAAAAAAATCTTGAAGTGCAAACATTAATGGATGTTACTGCTAAGTTTTGTATCATAAATTTTTATAGCACTAAAAAAAACAATTGATGTAAACCACAAACCAAATTACATGACACCGCAAACCACTCAAAACGTGGTTATATTTTAATATTGTCGGTTAGGTATTATTATTTTTTAAACCAAAACTTTTGATTTGGTTATTTTTTTTAAAAACATTTTCGTAAAAAACTATTTACATTCCTAATTTTTACCAACAACTGAAACATAATAATCAGAACTTAAGTAATTTTTCATAGCAAAATGAAAATAAACTAGAAATAACGGCTTACAAATATAACTCGTAAAGCAAGTTTTGTTTTTTCTGGAATTAGAGAAATGTTAAGAAAGAGTGTTAGGGTGGCGATCAAAGTCCCACATCCCACATCGGTTAAACATGGGAAGGATCAGTGGTATATAAGTAAGAACATATCTCAACTAGAATGAAGCCTTTTAGTAATGGACCAAATGCAAAGCCATGAGGGCCTTCGGGTGCCAAAGCGAACAATATCACTAGTGTTGAGATCGTGTTACACGGACAATATCTTACTTATATACGGAGGCGGAATATGCGGACCGGACCCCATATTCACAACATCCATATTCCTAACAAAGAGCTTTAGCTCTATCATATGGAAAGTATGTGACACACAAGAAAAATTGTTAAATAAGAGAGAAGTGTGTGATGAAGAGAAAAAAGATGCACCAATAAGAGGAAATATATCCCTCAACATAACAAACATTATAAACAAATGAAAAAGCTCAAAAAGATGCACCAATAAGAGGAAATATATCCCTCAACATAACAAACATTATAAACAAATGAAAAAGCTCTATAGACCATCATTGATACGCAAGAGGCATACTCTCTTCTCTCTTTTTATTTTAAAAAAATAAAAGTATCATTAGAAAAAACTAAGGTGGTGTTCATTGTCATCATCTTGGTGGAAAAGATGATAATTTTGGTCAAAACGATGGCAAAGACTATCAGCTTAGCGCCATGAGCTTAGCGAAATGGCCTTAAATAAGACGGTTTCCGAGTTTGATTTATTCGTTTGTTTTATATGCATTGTAGGAGTTATCCAACGTGAAATATTACATATTTTGGATTATGCTCGTTATTTTGTGACGTACGATGAGTATAGCTTCGACTCGATAACCAAGTGGGTCAAAAAACTCAACAAGACACTTGGGGTTCTTGCCTGAAATAGAATCTAGGAAAAAGAGAAAAAAGAAAGAATACCTAGAGTTGACTACGGGTGAGAGAGATCTGGTATCTTTAGATCTAAGGTCAAAGAGTGTGATCATAAGCAGAAGGCGTGAGGTAGAAAAAAAATCAAGTTTCCTTTTCATTTGTTTGGTAATTTTGTTAAATGTGATATTTAGTGGGCCTTAAGGTGACTTTGAGAAAACATAACCATGATATGATTGTGTATTTACAATTACAAAATTTATTTGCAAAGTTAAAACCAAAAGTAAAAGAGCTTGTCGATATTTTGAAGATATACAGAACAAGTTCACGTCAAATATTTGGTGCATTAAAGAATGTCGGTCCAGAAAATGCGTCTAACCTATGTCATGTCTACAATCACCAAAACTTAAGTTTAAACTATTTGTTTCGTTATGTCAAAGCCCGATGAATACCTCGTAATCAAGGTGTTTGAATAGAATTTGGACGATGACTCGATTAGCCTAAGGCGTTGCATTCAATACCGTTATAACACGGTCCTGGCGTGCGAAACTCCAGTTCATATGACTAGAGGGATACTCACCCAGATAATATATATTTCAACATAAAATAAAAAAATCATGAAATTATCTCTCCCTGCCAAACATAATAGGCAGTATGATTTTTAAAAGTCTCGCCAAACAGTCAAGATAGACGACCGGGGGATGGAGCTCGACGATATAGAAACTGGTCAAAATGTAACATGAGAACATGTGTATCAGAGAACATATGTATCGTTACTCACTCCATGTGTCTTTGCATCTCCTCCTGATTCGCATGGTACATGACCCACGTGAACCTTGGTTGCTTCAATAATTTGAAAAACTATATTTACGTAAATCTAATTGAAAATACAAACTATTACATCTAAACCATGTATAAACCTTAAATATAAACACAACACAAAAAAAAACTTCAAAATAAAATAAAATATACCACATCATAAAAGTTATGGCGAGGAATTAAATTCTCCAAATAAGAAAACCTAAATCTAAATTATATATAAACTCTAAATTCAAACGTTCACATAAAGATATAAAAAAACTTGACATAACCATTGTAAGTGATTACCAAAATTTGTGCGTGCATTTGTTGGAAGGACGAGTGTTGTTGCTACAACTTTTTTTTCAAAATTAGTTTTAAAATTTGTATGATAAGATAAATGTAAACTTAAATATTAAAATAACCATATTAATTGTAGGAGACCCAATAAAATTAATTTTTGTGATAAAAAATATTTATTTGAAAGGAAAAAAGTAGTTGTAAGAAAAGAAAATTATAAAAATGAAAGAAAATTACTGAATTAAAACAAAGTGACAGTTATATGATATACTTTTATTTATATATGATTTTTCAGTTAAAACTAAAAATATCAAAAATTAAAACTACAAGATAATTTCGATTGACAACGCGTATAACTATTATTTCATTTATATGAACCCCGAAGTTAAGGCTGTATCAGGATCTCCAAAACCCTCCGTGTCGGTTGTTTCAGACTATCTTTGAGGATATAAAAATATGAAAATGTGGATCACGTAGATATGGTAGAATAAATTTTTAATTCACGACTCATGGTCTGCATGGCGCTTTATATATCCTTTTTGTAGAACACCATGTGTCCCATGACTTGGTACATTGACGTTACCATTATTTACTTTATTTATATTGTCGTGCCACCTTTTTCATTAATTGCTTTCTGTATTGTTCTATATAATTCATGTATCCCACGAGGTTATTTATTATTGACACAAATTTATTATTATTTATTTCAAATCTATTTCGATTGTTTTAAAAGAGATGTATTTCTAATATTATATTAAAAATATTAAGACTATAGGTAGTTATATACAAGAAAGTTCAAATTTAAAAATAAAATATTTGCTATTTTTCGTACACATATTTATAAAATAACAATATAATCCGAACACAACCGTTTTAAATTAGAAAATCCGTTTGAAAAGTTAAATTTATTAAAAAAATTAAGTATAAAATGATAAAATCAATTCGAATAAACCAAAACTTGAAAAAATAATACATAAATTAAAAGTGAAAACTTTGGCGCTTTCAGTTTCCTCCAAACAATATTTGAATTTTACGAACATTAGAGCTTAGGCCATATCAGCTAGCTCGACTGAAAAATTGTGTCAATCTTCTCGAATAAAAGCAAGCTCGAGACTAAACCCACCTTCTCCATCTTCACAATATTTTCAAGTCCACATCCACCTCCGTGAGGCTTTTCATGTTTGCTTCATTCACGCTTTTTCTCTGCTTGTCGCGACAGAGAAATTAATGAGCTGCCTAACTCAATCTTCACCTGAAACAGACTCAAATACGAACCAAAGGCGAGAACTATGAGGAAAATTAATCATGGTTAATATAACCAAGGTCCGGCCCTTCGAGGAAGATAATAGCAAGAAGATTTGAATGAAAATTATAATGATTAAAGGTTAGTTATTGTTTACATTTCAGAGTCCATTTCGCAAGCCAGTTTGCGGCTTGGTTCTGGACTCTTGAAATTTGCTTAATAGACATATTAGAGCTAATCAATTTTGTACAAGCTATCACAAGGGAATCCATACACCATGAATTTTTTCTATGAGCAAGTTGATTGAGTAAGATTAAAGAGCCTGATTCTATATCAATAGTAGTCCAATTGTTTTTGTAGCAGATTAACAAACCTTCAAGCAAGGCTCTCGATTCGGAAAAGAGAGGAGAGAGCTTACCAAAGATGATACCAGTGCCTTGTATGATATTACCATCACCATTTCTAATAAGAATACCTACACATGCCTCACCATTATAAGCACATGCTCCATCAACATTCATTTTCAATCCTCCATTTATTGGAGTGCTCCACTTCAGGTAAATTGGTTTTTTTTATTCTAATTTCAATAGATTTGCAGCCTAAAGAATTTCATGCAGCAAGAGACTTGAACGAGTGTTTAGAGTTTAGATTGTTAGATATATCAATGCCTTTGATGATGTTAATGATTCAGTCAATTGAACTCTTAACATTTGATTGGTTGCCTTTGAATTTCAAGTTGCTCCTATTTTTCCCAAAACCCCAACAGATAATCTGAGGGATTAGATAAGTTATATGAGATTTATTTTTCGAAAACCAGAACCAACATCTAATCATATGTGTTATAACCATAAAACAATTGATTTTAACCTTGAATAAACACCAAAGTAATTTCATATTTTACAGGAAAAATTACAGCTGACAAAAAGATGATTTTTTTCTTCACAATTGTTGCAAAACTGACATTTGGATCTATATTAAGATGCCTCTTCATTAAGATAGAATCAATCGGGATAAAGTTTTTAATGAGTTTCCAACATAGAAAAGAAAACTTCCTGCGTATGAGTGGACTCCAAATTTTCTTGAAGAGGCTTGATTGAGTATGATCTGTTCTAAGGCTGTTCCACGTAAGCTTGGTATTGAAGTCGTTATCATTTGAGTACTTCCAAATCAGCAAGGCATCCTTTTCAGGGTTAACTTTCAGAAAGTTGATGATGTTGATTCTTTCATTGGACATAAAGCTCTGCAAAACATTGAATCCCAACATTTATTTTTCCAGAAAGTATTAACCTCAGCATCCATGTACTGGCTTATGTTTTCATTGCTGTTAGAGCTTGATATAGAAGGAAGATTGTGCCAAGTGTCCATCCAAAAATCCATCTCTCCCTTTCAAAGAATCCATTGTAAGTTTCTTTCTCCTTGCTCTCTAATACTTGTTAATCTTTTCCAAACTAAAAAACCCAGCTTATTCTTATTAACTTTTAAAGGATGAATTTTTTTTACAGTATATGTTGTGCATTATGTTAGACGAGAAACATGATTTTTTCCTGAAGATAAACCAAAGCTTTGGTGAGAAGGTTTGTTGAATATCATCAAGTTTTCTGATGTTCAACCCTCCTTTTCCAAAAGGCTTGCAAATGGAGTCGAAAGTGGTCCAGTGAATTGAGTTCACATTGTACTTTAATATCCATAGAAATCTGTTAAAAGTAGCTTCAAAATTTTTAATGATATTGTTAGGCAACATACTGTTTTACATCCAGTGATAAGTAATATGAAGTAAAATATGAGTTATCAGAGACATTCTTCCTCCATAATAAAGGAATTTATTGTCCCACTTAGTAATTATATCATTCACTTTATCAAGAACAGAGTTAAAGATCTCTCCATTGTTATTGTTGGAGAGAGTTATCCCTAGATGAGTGATAGAAAGTAAATCCATTGAATAACCTATTTGAACTTTCACATTATGAATTCTGGTCTAATGAGCTCTAGAGAAGATAACTAACTTGGTATTCTGCTTGTTTATAGATTGTCCATAAATCTTTTGATACATGTCCAGAAACCTGCTCAGATTGTCTATTGAAGAAGGTAAACTATTAGTATACACAAGTAAATCATCAACAAACACTATACATGGAATCAGGTAATCAGTTCTTGACAAATTTTAATTTATTATTCATATTGAATAGATTGAACATTCCTCTGATCAGAACCTCTTTCCCGAGAATGAAAAGGCTTGAAGATAATAGATCTTATTGCTGTAATCCTCTCATTACATGGAAGTAATCAACTACTTCACCATTTATAAGCATAGAGATGTGAAAATTAGTGATCATTCTCTGAATAAAATTGATAAAGTCAGCAGAGAAACCAAACAAGGAAAGCACTTTGAATAAGAAAGCATGAGAAATCCTATCAAACGCCTTAGACATGTCAAGTTGTATAATGATATTTCATGCTTTTGGTTTTTTATTAATATCGTGAATAAGCTCTTTAGCAATCATGATATTATCAAGAATCATTCTCCCCTTCACAAAGGCACTCTGACCATTAGCGATAATTCTAGGCAAAATATTAGCAAGTCTCTAGTTTATTTTACATAAGATTCTGTTAATCATAGTGCAAAGACCAATAGGTCTATAATTTCTCCACAAAGTTGGGTTAATAGTTTTAGGAATTAGAAAAATTCTCGTAGCGAAGATACCTGTAGAGATACAGTTACCTTTAAGGTAGGGATTGAAAAAAAATACAAAGGTCAGTTTTGATTGTGTTCCAGCAAACTTTGAAGAATAAAATGTTGAAGCCATCAATACCCGGGTAGCTGTCACTCTTCATAGCATTAATAATATTCCATATTTCATCTTCATTGGTAGGCTTGAGCAAGACATCATTATCTTCCATAGTAACCATGGAAGGAATACAGTCAAAAAGATTATCATGCATCATTATGATCTCTTCATTACTATCATCATAGAGGGATGAAGATAAGATGCTTTTGAAGTAGTTTGCAGCTGATTTCCCAATATCCTCATGATTCTGGATCCAGGTATCACCCTCCTTAATGCTTTTGATTTCGTTCATTCTTCTTTTTTTAGATACGTAGGCATGATAAAGCTTAGAGTTGTCATCACCATCCTTTAACCAACTATTGTAGCATTTTTGCTTCCAGAATACTTCCTCATTTCTAAGCGCTTTGATATGCAGATTGTTAGCTTTAGAAAGATCAACCTTAAAGTTGTGATTATTTCTGGTGTGGGGAAAGATTTCCAATCGTTCTAATATTCTCCCCGGTCGCTTTAACATTGTTAAAGATGTTACCAAAATTTTTGGTATTCCACTGTTTTAAACAAAGCTTAATCTCTTCAAATTATAACAGAAAACATGGCTAGCTTTGCCATGGATATAATATTCTATTCCTGATCAACAATACTCAAGAAACTATCATCGTTAGACCACATGTTCAAAAACTTAAAAATCTTATTTTTGTAGTTAGAAAATTGAGAGTTAGAATTAATAGCAATAATTAAAAGAGGAACATGGTCAGAACACATTCTGACCATGTGAAAAACCTGTGTTTCTATGAAATTATTCAGCCATTTGTCATTGATGAGAGCACGGTCAAGCCTCTTCCATTTATGCTTCTGGACCAGGTGAATTTTGAGCATCTGTAACCAGCATCCTCAAGATTGCAGGTTCTGATAGTATCGTTAAAGTTATCCATAATGTTGTGGCAGTTTGAGGTGCAACCCAATTGTTCATCATACGAACAGATGACATTGTAATCACTAACAGAAATCCAAGCTTTATTAGAATCAACAAATTTCATCAAGCTATCTTATATTTCAACTCTTTGAAGACGCTAACACTTAGCATAGATAGACGTGAAGTAGAAATTTTCTTCTAAACCAGGATATTGAACATCCATATGTAAGCATTTATCCAGATCATTAACAATGTTAATCTTAATGTCATTCATCCATAATATCCAAATCTTATTGGATATATTAGCTTTATGTCCTTTGAAACCAAGAGACATAACAATCTCCTCCAGCTTTTCAATTCTAGCCATAGGTTCTTGAATAACTAGAATTTTAATCATTTCATTCTTAATCATATATATATATATATATATATCAGCCTTCTCACTGTTGACTTTTTGTTGAGGCCTCTGGCATTCCAACTAATCATCCTTATCATTATCAGAAAATGGTTATTGAAGTTTGACCCTAGAATTAAGGGATTTGATTATCAGTTTACTTGTTGTTCTACCTCTTTTTGCAGATTCCAGTTTAGTATTGATAATGTCGTTGAAGCTTTGTTCAGGAGAGAAAGATTTATTGAACTGCTTTCAATATTTTCAGGATCTGGTGTAGATGTGTTATCAATTTCCTGATGACTGTCTTAAGAGAATCATGTTTCCAGTTTTTTCAAGGAATCAATAATCTCAATGCTATCTTTTGGAGATAATTCTTTACAAGACTCAGCTGGCTGTTTTTCCATGATGCTCACCTATTTTAGCTTTTGATTAATTTGGTCATGAAAAGTCTAACATTGAGTGTTTTATTCTTGAAATGATGATTTTTTGCTTTCATCTTTCTTAGAATCATGATCTTTTTTAGTAATGATTGATTTGATCTTCCTCCTGTGTAGTTTGGGATGTTTTGGTATCACTATTACTTTGAATTTCCTTTGCTTGGTTCCTAATTTGATGTTCAGTGTTCTCAGTGTTTTCAGTTTCAACTTTAGTATCTTCAATTTCGTTCTTTGGAGATTTCTTGCAATTAGATGTTTTGTGTCCTATATGATAACAATAATCACAGTAAGGAGTCACATTCTTGTAACTGATGGAGATCCAACAACCATCATTCGAACCAAAACCAATCCACATCCTATACTTCAGATTTCTTGATATATCAATCTCGATTTGGGCTCAGCAAGCATTACCATGAGCTCTGTTTTTTCTTGGCACAACAACTCTCTAAGTTGTTCCTATTGCAACATGGGTTAAAAACACCACAGGTCCTCCATGTTTGTCACTTGTAACACATCAGTCCATATTATTTGTCTCTGTAATAAACCGGTCCCCTGTATTTTAAAAATGTAACAAACATATCCTTTTCTGAAAATTTCAGGAACCTGTTTATTACAGACATGAAGGACCTATTTATTACAAAAAAAGATCTGTTTGTTATATTTTTTAAAAATAGAGGACCGGTTTATTACAGAGACAAAGAATATGGACTGATGTGTTACAAGTGACAAACATGGAGGACCTGTGGTGTTTTTTACCCTTGCAACAGCTAAATCGTTAACCACTTTAGAGTCATATAAGAATTCTAGTAACTTTTCAAAGCGAACCTAGATAAGAACCATAGGATTTTCGTATGTTTTGTTAAAATCTGGGCTCCATATTGAGATTCTCATCACAAAGTCATCAAATCTCCAGACGTTCATCGACCACATAGTGCATATATCCTCTTTTAAGTTGAATTCAAGAAAAATGTGACGAGAGTCCCATATTTCATTACTGTAACCACCTTTAAACTTCAAAGAATCAAAGAAACTATTTAATGTTAATTTTTTCGGAACACCATTACTAAATTTTCCTACCAAATTGGTTTTGGATTGTTGAAGAAGATGATTCTTAACTTCATCTGAATATTGAACCGAAATATGACTCTCTATTTCTTTGCTCCATGTTGGTTTCATCAAAACAGAGGAGCAGTTACTGGGCTTAAACAAATCAACGTATGATTTCTTGATTTGTTGTTGAGATGGTTCATCTTTGCGCAGATTTGAATGAAGAACATGAAATTTTTCAGTAGTTTTTTGTTGGATAGTAAGAGTATCCATACGGACAAATAAGGAAGATTAAAAGAGAAAACTCTAAAGCAGATGAGATTCTTCAATGAATTCTTAGAGCGTCTTCATTCTTCCTCTCCCTCTCTCTTCGTCTCAGAATGAGAGCTTTTTGTAAATCCCATGAGGTCATTTATGATTGACATAAATTTATTACTATTTATTTCAAATCTATTTCAATTTTTTTCTAAAAGAGATGTATTCTTAATATTATATCAAAAATATTAAGACTATAGGTAGTTATATATAAAAAAATTCAAATTTAAAACTATAATATTTGTTGTTTTATTTCGTAGACATATTTATAAAATAACAATATAATCCGGACACAAACGTTTTAAATTAGAAAACAATTTCAAAAGTTAAATTTATTAAAAAAATAAGTGTAAAATTATGAAAATAAATTCGAATTATATTATTTAAATCGAGAATCGCAATGTATAACTAAAATAAGCTAGCTCCTTGTATTTTGAAAAGCTCATTAAATCATCATTATACCACTAACGTAGACTTGATAGTTTATGGTACAAATTCGTATCAAACTATCTCGCACAATAAAATATTTAATTTTTTAAATTATTTTTCAAGTAACAAATATTGCTTCAATATTTTTTATTCACAACACTAATCGTTTAAATCGAGATGGTTGATTGCTGGGTCGGAGTGTTGAGTCCCTGTAAGAGTAATCACCGATAAGAGCGACAGACCATTTAAATTAATTGATTTTACCAATATAGTAGTTATCTATAAAAGAGTTTTCAAGATAGTTCTTCATGTTTTCGTTTCTTTTAAACGAAACTCGAGAAGGCTAACTAAGCTAGCTTCATGAATTGCGATGGTTGGAGATAATTCAGTCTCTAAAGTCTAACCACGCTTAGAAATGTTTTATGTTTCATTAGCTTTTCAAACTGAGACTCATACAAGTAGTCATCAATTGATTCCATGAGTCAAGACATTTCTCAAAACTGCAAATGTGGAAGTAACCAAGATGTGAAAAAACAATTTGTTCCATAACTCACATTCCTTTTAACCTGATTTTTAATCGACGCAGCATTGATAAAATCTTTTACAAGAGGAACCAAAGTATTTTATGGACTAACAAACTTCAAAGAGTCCTGGAAATTACTCACTATAACCCTCTTAAAATTTGAGAGCTCATACCCGTGAAAATGATAATGAGACCATTATAATATTTTGATCATAAACAATCATTTGAATGAAACTCGTATCTTTCTCGGTGAGTATCCAAATTTTCTTTATTCTTTTTTTTTGTTATGTCAATTTAAAAACATAATCGAGCATACACATCATACATCATTTTTAAAGTGTTGTTATCTACCCTAAAAACAATTTACCAACAACATTACTCATCACAACAAGGTTCGTATGGTTTAAGTATCTCAACACCAGACTTGGAAACCTAATCTAAACTAACATATGAGTAGGGTTGCACTTCAGATTGAAGTCTTGAGGACCATCTAAACACTCGATACAAAAACAAGTCTACAATTCTAGATTTTTTGGAAGAACTTAATACTATCTCCGAGAGATTTTGAATAAATCATGACATGTCTTGGGTCAATAATCCTAAATTTGAGAGGGATGAAAATGTTATACTCAATAATAAATAAGTCTCTAAATCACGACAAAGATCCTAAATTTGAGAGGGATGAAAAGGTTATACTCAGTAATAAATAAGTCTCTAAATCACGACAAAGATGGGTGACCATTTGAGAATATTAAAAATAAAGTGTTAGTAAAAAGAGAGAATGAGCATCATCCTTCAACGAAACAACATTCAACAAAGAAGGAAAAGATGACAATAGATGGATATTTTTAACAACAAAAACAGATTTAAGTATCTCGACAAAAGCATTAGGATTGGAGGTTTAATTTGCGAGATTAGGTTCGACAAGAACATATTCGTAACCCACCGGAGAACCGAGAGTGTGCCCTCACTAGTGTGGCCTACAGAATATGAAAATAAGGTAAAGATATGGACTAAAACAGCAAAAGCGATCGGAGAGCTCATTGGTTAAACATTAACCACTATCCGACAAAACTGCCAAGATTAAATGAAGTTGTATTGGTTGGTAACTCTTCATGCAGGAAACTCGGTTGCTAAATGGTGCCCTCCATTTAAACTTGCATCTTTCCTTGCATATATTTCTTAAAAAGTCTCAAGTTTGGTCAATATCCTCCTTCTAATACTAATAAAAATATTAGGTGCTTGTGGCGATTCTAACTGTATCGGTGGATCTCTATTTTAACCACATAATTTATACCTTCAAGGCAGATAAGGTTGTGCACAATCATTGGTAGTGGCCTTCCATACGTCATGAGAGAGGATTCAATATATAGATATACTACTTCGACCAAATGTATTGATTATATATATATATATATATATATATATATTTATTTAATTTGTAGAGAGATCTTTCATATACACTGTGATATTAAATTGGGTTATCAACATATCCACTAACTTCATCCATTTTCCCCAAGAAAATTAGATATCAACCTTTCATAAGGTAAATATTTTTGTTACAATTGTTATCCATATACTTAATCTTCTTACTAGGCAAATTTATGGGTTCCTCTTGAAATATTAAAATGGTTAAAAATATTTGAATATAAGTTGATACGACATGTATAAGTCAAAGATACACTAGTCGAACCAAAGACCAAATTACCTGATCGTGCGATATTGCACAACTAGAAAGCATTTGCTTGGAAAGCTAAGCCCAAAACCAGAACGCTCGGCCTCGGTGCATAGAACAACCAATTATGTTTGATATATGGCCTTGAGCGACCATGTGGTCGCTTAAGGCCTACGCAACCAGTATGTCCGATTCGACTTAAGCGAACAATATGGTCTCGTGGCCCTAAGTGAACAATATGGTCGTTTGGACCTAAACGGCCAGCATGGTCGCTCAGCCTCGAGCGACAATCACAATGCATATCTATCCCTCGATAGGCCCCAAAAGGAATGGTTTGCGGACCCGTCCGCTGAGTGGATAACGGGTATGCATTCATCACTTCTATAATCATTAATCAATTAGAACTTATCCCCCGGTAGTCTCCCATTCTCCATGCATCTTTGAATTGTATAAAAACCATATCTAAAAACATATATAAGTTATGTTTAACATTGTACGATAAAATAGACTCCAATGACATATATATGTCTGATAAAGCACCTGTATGGTTAGAAAATGCTACACCAATGAGGAGGGAACAAAATAATATCTCTCTAAATCAAGACCACCATATATAAAGCAACATAAAAGTATAACATTTTTTGTTTTTTGAACAAACATAATACAAGTGTTCTTCTCATAGTACTTGATGGTTTTTCTTCTTTTCTAATGATAATTCTCATATATGTTTAAGTGTTAGAAGTTTTGGTGAGTTTTAATTTACCATTTTGGTTTTGTTGCTGGGAAATTAGATCAACCGACATCCTAACCCATCCGTTGAAATCCTCAAATCTCGTTTCTAACACTATGAATTTAAGTTCATGAAAAATATCAACAATCACGAAAATGGTGTCGGTCCTTTAGCTCACCTCGCCTAAAGAAAAGAATCAAAGACGAGCCATAAAGGGCCAGCAATGGCCTCATTTGTCATTCCCATAGATGAAGTTACCTTCATTTTCTCATAAAATGACAAGGATGAAAATAATCTGTCGTCTTCACCAATGATACGATGGATGACCTAACCCAACAAGTAAGCGAGCTCGTATAGTTCGTCAATAAAATTGGTACAACTCAAGAAGAGACGAGACGAGACGCGGATGTCCTCCACCAGCTCGCCCAAGAGAAAATCATCAGGTACATACCCAAAATGACTTGGCTCATGAAGAGTAGCGAATCCACCCCGCAACAGCCAATCATCCACTACTCTGCCCAGATCATTTCTATCACTCTGAGGTTGATTAAAAAGAAGAAAACTAGGATGGTAGGGCACCGACCGACGAGCGGACAAGAAACCTCAAGTTGTAGGGTGAGTTTGTAGTACTATGGCCACGGTTCGTCTATAAAAAATGAATATAACTTTGTTGGAGCTCGTGCTCGTCATATGGAAAGACGAGAGTCATCATGAAGGGTGATGCTTCCATTTAGAGACCATATTCGTATTGTGATTGTCAGTTACACCTGTTTTTATTCCTGATTTTTTGATATTTTCGTGATTGTTGATATGAATTTTTTGATATTTTGTGATTGTCAGTTACAACCTCAAGTTGTAGGGTGAGTTTTTATTCCTGATTTTTTGCCAGTTACACCTGTTTTTTAAGAAGGACATAAAAATTCGTATCTTTTACCAAGGATACCATCGAACAAACAATCGTTGGCCAAGACATAATGAAATTGCAATATATCAGGGCCACTAGTGATCCATAGCATCACATGTTGTACTTCAGGAAACTCATGAAGTATCTCTATTGTGAGGATGCAGTAATGAACGATTATTCCCCTTCACCCTCTAGGGAGACACCTTGGTATGGTTTTACTAAATGCCCCAAGGTTCAGTCCACACTTTCTCCTAGTTGGACAAGTTATTTATTGCCCAATTTTCCTTTAATAAGGAAAAAAATGGGGGCTTGGCTACCCATAGATTCTCAAATAGAACAGGGAAATTCAATAAAGGAATTCATTTCATAGTACATCAACCTTAATGCCAAGGTGGTTGACAGCCACAACCACTTAAAGGCATCCATCCCTTCCCAAGTGTTGCTTCTGAAGTCTTTGTTAGCCAACTCAGACAGGAAGGTGAAGTATCTGACCGTAACCAACATCGTGTGGGAGCTTAGAAATATATCAACATCGAGGAGACTGATTCTTATAATAGGCACAAAGAAGAATATACCATTGGAAGGTAAAAACGGCAGTGTTGCCCAAATAGACGTTGATAACCTGACCATTGTGGAAATATTTCCATCCATGTCAGCAGGCCAACCGTCTGCCATTAACCGTGTCCAAAACCTACCTCTTTGATCAAATAAAAACACTAACCTCTTGGCCCATCAAGGAAAAATTTATTTGCATCAGCAAACTTGAAAGCCCAACAAGTTATGCGACTACCTCGGGACCACATGCATACCACGGAAGAATGTTGAGTGCTGAAAGCGGAGATCCAAATCTAAGTGAGAGGGGGAATCTAAGAGATTTCATCAAGACACTCAATAGATGCCAGGAAGAGAGGCCTCAAAACCCTCAAAACGCGCATCGTGGATCTCGTGACTAAAATAAACAAGCACAAATGAGGTAGATAGACATGAGGGTCATCCTGCAGGAGCGAATGATGGAGGAAAACAACCTAAAACCTACATCCTCGCTCTATATGGAGGCACCAACCAAACAGGCTATACACACGTTTTTCACAAGCGCTTCATCCATGAGATGACCTCGGTCATCGATATGGCACAAGTTGACTTGATCAAAGCCCACACACCTGTAGCATCCACACCCGCTATTTTCTGCATGAACAAGGATCTCGAAGGCATCGTCCATCTACACGAGCGTTCGTTTTAATCACGGTTGACATTACAGGGTGTGAGGCACAACAAATTTCAGTGGACACAAGAGCAGCGGTAAACATTTTCTTTAGATCACCCATAAAGCATATCCCTTTGAAGAGCGTTATGCGCCCAACATTTTACCATGTGGTAGGATTTAATGGCCAAGCCACCATGTCTTTAAGAACAATGCTGATGGAGGTGACGGTTGGAACACATGGATTGGCCAAAAGCTAGGTTACTACGTCTTTTGTGCTAGACACTTCGACCTTGTAGAATCTGATCCTTGGAAGGCCATTTTTCCACGACTTCAAAGCCATGTCTTCAACCTATCGCCATTGTCAGTAATACACGGTTGGTGGCATGAACCAACTTTTTAACCGTTTCTCTTATGTTATGTTATTTTAATAACTCTACTTTGTTTAATGAAAATGTATTTTTTTAAAATTACGCACAACTAATCATTTTTATACCATATACTGAAAAAATAGCATGATATTTTTAACATAAGGGAAGAAAGTACCCCCATTTATACAAGTTCACTCCCCAATCTGATATCTGGCCAGGTATAAGCTAGACCGATAACTTGCATAATACTTAAATCAGAAAATTATTAAAGCAGGGGAAAGCTTACACAAAAGGAAGAAAACCATGCAAGGGATCCCCTGCTAAATATATACATGGAATTCAAAGGACTAAATTTTCATTCCAAAGAAGATGAGCCCGTCTAGTAGCTTCAACTTTGGTTAGGAATTAAGGGGAGTACATTCATACGAAGCACTAAAGCACAAGGAGATATTAAATATAAGAAAAGGTATAACACATATCTATATATTTTACTTTCTCAAAAGAGGTTGGTAAAAATAGTTCGATTAGAAAAGAAAACGACGCTTCTATTACAATAAAAGAATGAAAAATATGCATAGACAACAACGGAAGAAGGCCACATGTATCCTCAATATTATAATATCATGCAATATAAAAAAAAATTACAAATAAAAAAGGAAAAGAACAACAACAAATTTCTATGGTCAAACACCCTAAGAAGTACTTGTGCTCTCACTATCTGTAACCCAGACGATAGTTCTTATTTTAGCATACAGAAAAAAAAAATATCGTAGCACATAAGCTTTTTAAAGTCGGACTAAAAATTCATATCAGGATAAAGAACGTGCATTTCTTGGACGGTCTTAGTCTCATCTTGTTTGTGGCAAATGACCATGAAATAAAAAAATCAACTTCACTGGTTGCTTTTTAGTACGGCAAATATCGTGTAAATGTTTCCCCCAAGCCTCGCCGGCATGCATATAAATTAGCCATGTGAATTGATTTTCTCTCAATACTATGCATATAAGAAACCTTCTCATTAACTCATTTTTTAGATTATTAACCCTCGCGTAGTATGATTGTTTTACTTCCCCGTGGCAATTATAATTTCCTTAAGCCGCAAAAATTTAGGACCAACAAATCAAGAGACACCATCATGAACTGAACCTTCTCTCACTTAAGAAGAATCCTTGTGAATAGAAAAGTACTCCTCCGCAATAGCCACAACCAATGACACTCCCTTGTTTTCTGATGCAGACAGTTTAGCGTTGAAATTTATGAAGACTGGCGATCACCCGAAGAATGCGGTGAATTGACAGTTTGGAGCTTCGTTGTCTGATTTTGACCCACAACACCTTGTTTCAAAGGAAACGACGCCACGAGTGCAACTCACCAGCTCTGCTTGTGCCATATGGGCTTTTTAGACATTTGGGCTCATCTATCAGCTTATTTCGAGTTTTTAATACTTTAGAATATTTTAGTAATTTTCTTATTTTAGTTTTAGGGTTTCAATTGAAACCTTATATAAACATATCTTCTTTACATTGTTTGGGGAGTTGTTTTGATTAATAAAATTAGGGTTTATCCCTCTATCTGGCTTCTTTTGCGTTTCACTCTGAATCATAGTGGTATCAGACACAGGCAGTCCTGCGAGATGGTGCGAGGAAGAACCAGAGGTCGCGGTGGCGCTGCAGTGGCTAGAGATGCAAATGATTTCGGTGATCGTGAAGTTGGTGACCTACACCGTCATGTGGCTGATCTTACCCGTCAGATGGTTGATCTTAACGCCAGGCAACAAGGCACGGAGGTTGAAGGTATCGATAACCCTTTTGGGGAGGGGTTCGAACAGAATACTTATCAAGGTCGCCGTTAGGAGCTTGGATTTAAGGTAGACATCCCGGACTTTGATGGTAGCCTTAAGGAAGAGGCGCTTGTTGATTGGTTATCCTAGATTGATGAAGTGCTGGACTTCAAGGAAGTTCCTGAGGAGAGAAGGGTCGCGTTGGTCACATTCCACCTGTGCGGCAGGGCACAGGCTTGGTGGCAGCAAGTGAAGAAGACCCGTGAGCGTGAAGGCAAGGAGAAAGTCGGTAGTTGGGAGAAGTTCAAAAAAACAATCCGCAAGGCTTTCCTACCTTACAACTTCGAGCTGGAACTATTCCAGCGACTCCAGAATCTTCGACAAGGACCACGATCAGTGGATGAGTATACAAAAGAATTCTATCAGCTGCTGGCTCGTACGGATGTGAACGAGTCGCCGCATCAGCGGGTATCCCGCTATATTGGTGGGTTGCGTTTTCAGCTTCAAGATGTGTTGAACATGTTCGACTCGTGCTCTGTTTCCGAAGCCCATCGGCGTGCCTTCCAGGCAGAAAAACAGTTGGCTCGCCGGACCCAGGTTGGCATACGAACTGGTGCTCCTACAGGGCCCTCAGCGCCAGCACCAGTTCCACGTTCAACCGTTCCCATTGTTCCCATTGGTGCGACCAACCGTTCTACTAGTAAGTTACGTTGCTTTGGCTGTGGAGAATTAGGGCATCGTCGGGTAGAATGTCTGAATGCTGCGGGTGCTAGGGGTCTTTTCTCCCACGAGGCATTTGAACCGACCCCCATTGTTCCTGATGGTCTCCCAAAGTTTGATACATATGATGATGATATGGCGGATGTTACGGCGGAGGTTGTGACAGGTGATGTTGGTGCAGTTCTGATGGTACGGCGCACTTTTCTTTCCCCTCGTGATCCTGATCAGAGTGACTGGCTGTGGAAAGATGTGTTTCCCGTTGCTAGCCCTGTTGTGACTAATGTGTTTGCAGATGTGTTTCCTATTGCTAGCCCTGTTGGGACTGATGTGTTTGCAGAGGTGTTTCCTATTGCTAGCCATGTTGGGACTGATGTGTTTGCAGATGTGTTTCCCGTTGCTAGCCCTGTTGGGACTGATGTGTTTGCAGATGTGTTTCCCGTTGCTAGCCCTGTTGGGACTGATGTGTTTGCAGATATGTTTCCTGTTGCTAACCCTGTTGGGACTGATGTGTTTGCAGATGTGTTTCCCATTGCTAGCCCTGTTGTGACTGATGTGTTTGCAGATGTGTTTCTTATTGCTAGCCCTGTTAGGACTGATGTGTTTACAGATGTGTTTCCTGTTGTTAGCCCTGTTGGGACTGATGTGTTTGTAGATGTGTTTCCCGTCGCTAGCCCTGTTGTGACTAATGTGTTTGCAGATGTGTTTCCTATTGCTAGCCCTGTTGGGACTGATGTGTTTGCAGAGGTGTTTCCTATTGCTAGCCATGTTGGGACTGATGTGTTTGCAGATGTGTTTCCCGTTGCTAGCCCTGTTGGGACTGATGTGTTTGCAGATGTGTTTCCCGTTGCTAGCCCTGTTGGGACTGATGTGTTTGCAGATGTGTTTCCTGTTGCTAGCCCTATTGGGACTGATGTGTTTGCAGATGGGTTTCCTATTGCTAGCCCTGTTGATTTTTTAGCTTCTTGACCCTCGCGTAGTATGATTGTTTTACTTCCCCGTGGCAACTATAATTTCCTTAAGCCGCAAAAATTTAGGACCAACAAATCAAGAGACACCATCATGAACTGAAACTTCTCTCACTTAAGAAGAGAATCCTTGTGAATAGAAAAGTACTCCTCCATAATAGCCACGACCAATGACACTCCCTTGTTTTCCCACCTAAAATTATATAAGACCGTTTAAATTTTTAACATATCCCTTTCTTTTTTTACCTCTTTGTCTCGGTATAGATTTATTTTCTCCCTAATTTGATAAGGAGAATAACAATTATGACTTGAAGAGATGGTGGATAAGACCCACATGTTTGTAAAGTTGGTGGGTTGGAAACTATCTATAAAGTGACGACGATGAAGTATGGTGCTGATGATATAATGTTTCGGAAAATTAAGGAAATAGAGATGGAATAATGTATTATAATCTCTCTTGTTGAGAGCTCTGACATTTTTAGCTATAAAAAATAAGGATACACCATTAGTGAATAAGTAAAAGGAACATAAGTACGAGGCTAAAACCCCGTTTTTCGACGCATACAAGTTTGGTGACGGTGGAAAGAACATGGCCACTAGAGGAAGATGATCAACTATCACTCATAAAAAATAAGCTATGCTTCCATACCACGTTGGATTTAGGAAAACCCTCGCCACAATAGGGTATTGCTCAAAATATTAGGAAGAAATCTTATTTATTTACTTGAGAAAATAGAAATGAGTCTTATTGGTCGGAATACGGGATCCGAGTAGCTATGTCGTCTGGAATGTGGTTTTCGTGACGGATCCTAGATTTTTTAGTCGCGTCGGATGTGAGAGTGGAAAAGCCACTAGTTCCCCAACCTTGAAGCCAATCATCATCACACAAAATAATTTCGTCACTAATGAGGATCGATGGTTTTGGTCTCCGATCCAGAATCCTTTGAGTTGGTGATTTGAATCTCCGATAGATAAATGTAAGATGATCAATCATGGTATATTGTTGTTTTGTTGTAAGAATAAGAATTGTGATAATCAATAGAATGAAGAACTTTGTTATGATGCCATATCAAAATCAAACAAACAGTGATAAACAAAAATACAAAGATTTTGCATCACCATGTGATAAAAATAAATATGTGTATTTATATAAAAATACTATACACATAAAAATAATATATAATCTATATCTATCACTAATTATGATTATAATCAATACACTTATCAACTAAGTGAATAAAATCATTCATTTGACCTCATACATACTAAGATATTTTACACTAAATAAATGAGCCATGTTAGAAATAAGACATATTTTGTTAGATCTCTCACCATACCCCTTCTTCTTTTTAAACTCAAATTTGAACACGAATACAATATTTCATTCTTTTTATTTACAAATTGTCATTGCTTCACAAATTAAACGTACATATGAAAACCCACAAAATTTTACCCTAAAATCTAACAATCACCACCATACCACTAACAATTAACCACCCATGCACTAAAAATATACCACCAAAAAATCCAAGCACCAAATAGTTATGGAAGACGAGGAAATATGTGTCTTTTTTGATGACTTGGTGGACAAAGAGAACTTGTATCAAATAGAGTTAACAATTTCAACTTTAGTTTATGTTTTCATATGAATTGCATGAAGCATATGATGAACAACATGTTATACGCATACATTGTTCGACTAGAATGAGTTGGTCGTAAATATGCATGCGCCCAGATTTTTGTCATATTCCTCCATGCGACAAGAGCCAAATTATAGTTTGTGTTATGCGACTGATTAAATACGGGTTTTTTTAACATATTATTATTTGTTGTAGGAGGAACCAGCCAACCACCACATATGATGGTTGATTATGCAAGAACTTTTACAACTGATAGGTTATTCACTAACCTAGAATTGGATGCTTTTGTCGAAAAGGAATTGAAAGAGATTACATTCGTAACCATTATATGGCTATATAATATTTGGAAATGAGGAAGAAATCCTAGATTACAGTACTGATGCGAGAGGTACAGTGTTTTTGTATCAAAAGCGAACCCGAACACTTTGAGAAAGTGAAAGTGTAGGACACAAAATATAATTGTTCCTTTGAATTAAATGAGCATTCGGTTGACGTATTAACTATGCAATGACGTTTTGAAATTATAAACGGGAAATACAATTACGAGCTTTATGTTTGCTTAGACGACCATTCCCGTGTTTGTAGGCTCAAAGCGGAAGAAGAGAAACTAGTTGGTAATTTATCTTTCGTTGGTTTGTGTCCTAGGGAAATATATAGTGGTTCGAAAAATAATAACCTAGAGAATCTTTCGAACATGCGTAGAATCTATAATTTTTTTTCCAAAAACATTAGGATGTTGAGCACGAGAGACAAACTCAAATGAAATATAATTTGAGAAAATTGAAGAAACATGGTCACTCCACGTGAGAGCAGTTACACGACCAATTAAAAAGTGATAACCGATTTTGTTTTTTGCACATATTACGAGTATAGACTTATTGTGTACATTCCCAAATGTGCTTATCATAGATTGTACGTAAAAAAACGAGGTATAAGATGTCATTTTTAAAGCTTGTTGGATTAACTTTGACTTCAATTATATTTACCGTTGTGTATTGTTTATGATTGGGGAGAAGGTACCAAATTATATATATATATATATTGTGTGTGTGTGTGTATGTGCATTTTCGAGCGTTATTGTCATCGATAAAGAGTTAGCTCCCATGCGATCTATCGAAGAAATATTTTTTGGCACAACTAACTTGCAATGCACGTGGCATATTAAAAAGAACATTCTTAGGACGGTTCGAAAGTTGAGGTCCGATGACGTGATTGCAAAACAATTTGTTAAGGTTTATGGTTACGTTGTCGCCGCAAAAATGGTTGAAGCTTACAATAAAAACCTAGCAGTATTGAACGAAATATTTACCGCTTACCCTAATTGTATTGAATATGTTAAGTCGGCATGGATAACAAAATATGATGGAAATTGTTTTCATCATCGAACGAACAATATCAAACACTACGGCCAAACAACAACGAATAGCTAAAATTGATTTCGTTCTCATTTTTATTTTATTATATCACTAAAAATAAATGTCTTAATTATCTACTTCCTTTATAGATGCGAGTTGAGCCTTCAAAAATACCTTGGGATGAACCAATGCAATTTTGAACATTTTTGTAAAAAAGTTCACAACCTCCTAACGAAGCAATTTTTATATAGTCTAGAATTAGATAAAAAAATAAGAAAGAGCTTTAGCTCTATTATAGGGAGAAGGACAAAGATTTTAGGCCAACAAGAATTTTCATATAATTTTATGGCAAAACAGATAGAGTAAAAAGAAGAGAAATTGCACCTAAAGTACCCACTCAACTATTCAATTGTCACTTACCACCCAAGGTTTGATCAATTGTTACTTAATACCCATCTCAACTACCTTATTCTCACTAACAACCTAACTTTATTTTAATACCCTAAATACCCTTAACCCACTATATAAACGTTATTTTCTGTTTTCTTTCTATTTTTTCTTGCTTTTTGAAGATTTGAATTTGTTAGCCGCTCTAACCACCTAACCCTACTAACCACCACGAGCTGGGTTTAAATCACATTTTCCGGTGATCGGAAGCTGCTAAAGGTTTGTTTCTTTATGTAAGTTGTTGTGTTAGACCTGTCTAACCTCTGTTTTATACGTACAGGAGTTCATCACGACTTTTTGGAATCTTGTAGCTTACAAGTAATCGTGTTGCGAGCTTTTTAGGTAATTACCTACCGATTTCGAAGTTTTTTATTCGTTTTCTCTGTTGGAATAGGTTCTAGTCTACTGTTTTTAGATGCCATTGTTATAGTGATCTGTTTCGTTAATATTGTTCACTATATAGTTACGTCGAAGTTTTCTGATGTTATATTCTAATTTGGTAGTGCTTTAGTTTGTGGGTAATGTGTAGATTACGAGTTTTTAGGTCAGTTAGAGTATTGTATTTCGAAACAGATATCAGGACCGGTGTTACATAGAAATATCAGGACAGGCAGCGAATATATATACGTAGATATACACAAATATCAGGACAGGCTGCGAATTACTAGATGTATGTACACATTTCGCATGTTATGATGCGAATTGTTTGATGGTGCAGTAAATAATCTGCACAGTTTTGTGACTAATGACAAATATCAGGACTTTGTTACCTACAAATATCAGGACAAGATGCGAATAGATCGTGTAGGTATACACAATTCGCACCTTAGGATGCGAATTGTTTGATCCAGTAGTAAATATTTTGCACCTAGTTTTTGAGACTAATAACTAATAACTTGTATTGTCCAGGTTAAGAGATGTCTAAATCACGAGTTTGTATTTTTAAATATGGTCACCAAACTGCAATTGTGCCTTTCACCGAGTTTGAAAGCTTCGAAAGTATCCAAGCTTATGTAGAGAACACGTGGGAGGAGCTTGCCACAGGTGAGTACCTAATTACTTACTCCTGCGGGGATCACAATAATTGTTTCTTTAATAACCAGAGTGATTTTGTTGGATTGGTGTTATATCTTGATTTGGAGCGTTTAAAACGGGTTAGTTTTCTCATAGAACAACACGTCTTCGATAAGGGTTCTGGTAATAAAAGTTCTGTTGATAAGAGCTCTGGTGGTAAGGATTCTGGTGGTAAGCGTAAAGAGCGTAGCTTGGTTTTGGTAGAACCATCTCTTGATCAAATAGTTAGCGGGGAGAGTAGTAACGGTTTAGTTAATTCTGATCAGAGGAAAAAACAACTTGCTACTGCTGGTTGGGCTGATGCTATTACACGGGTGGGTCAAGCTTTTGAAAAAGGTGCTGCCGGTCTGAGGTTATCCTTGTGCAAGTTTGCGTTAGAGCGTGGTTTTTCTTTCAAATACCTGCACAACACAACAAATAAGATCACTGCTTATTGTGAAAATAAGCTCACAAGTGGGTGCAAATGGAGGGTTTATGCATCTATTGACTCAAGCACCGGCCTTATGACGATAAAGAAGCATTTCCCGTACCATACTTGCAGTCCTGTTTTCTCCCAGAAGCATAATCATAAGCGGCACAGGCATTTGACGTCAGATTTGATTGTAGAGGAAATTCAGGATTCTCTCCGGACCTGCCATTCGTTGACAGCCAAAACCATACAATCGACTGTCAAACAAGATTACGGTCTTGATATCTCTTATCGTTTGTCATGGAATGCTTTAGAGAAGGCTATGAGGGGAGTTTTTGGAGATAGTTCAAGTTCTTTTAGTTTACTAAGCGGATACTTCAAACGCTTGAAGAGCCGGGATATTACTTCAGACTGCCAGTTGGAGTTGTCAGCTGGAAACCAATTCAAGCGCTGTTTTGTAGCATTCGGTTTGTCCCTTAGTGGTTTTCATTCATGTCGTCCAATGTTGTTTGTCGATGGAACCCACTTATATGGCAAGTACAAGGGTACATTGCTCACTGCTGTAGCAAAGGACGGAAACAACGGTTAGTTACATTTATCTAGTTAATCTAAACGATGTTTTTTGTGTGAAAATATTGATGCAATTCGCACCAGGTGATGCGAATTAAGCAGTGTTGTGGTCCTCACATTTCGCATTTGAGGCTGCGAATTAGGTATTATGCTGAATAAACTGTACTTACATCGCAGCTTGAGTTAGGTATTATTTAAGTTTACCACAAGCTGCGAATTCACATAACAAGTTGCGAACTGTTTGCATGATCAATTAAAATGTCAAACACATTTCGCATGACAAGCTGCGAATTGTTACAGGACACCATGCGAATTGTTGCCAATTTTTAAACGTTTGCATACTGTTGTAGTGTTTAATTGATCTGCCTTTTTCCAGGACTATTCCCTGTTGCTGTTGCTGTAGTTAGCATTGAAGATTGGGACAATTGGATGTGGTTTTTGGGGTGTTTGAAACCACATTTGCTGGATCGCCAGATCACATTTATTTCAGACCGTCATTCTGGTATTGTTAATGCTGTTTCTGTCCTGTATCCCAACTGCTATCATGCGTACTGTTATTTCCATCTCATGCAGAATTTGAGAGCCAAACTGGAACATACTAACAGGGAGTATAAAAAAAAGATGTTGAGTTTCTTCCACCGTCTTGCTTATGCTCCCAGTCAAGAGCTTTTTAAAGAGATACTAACAGGTTTTTTATGTGAAGGTGGTAAGAGAATGAGTGATTTTCTTGCAAATTTACCCCCTGAAAAGTATGCCCAGTCTTACGTAAAAGGGAAGCGATACGGCTCTATGGCTTCTACCGCAGCTGAATCGTTTAACAATCAGATCAAAAAATATTGCGGCTTACCAATTGTTGAATTTATTGATTGCATTAGAGTCTTGCTTATGACTCAGGTTTCACGGAGATACGAAGAAGGTCTCAGCTGGAGTACTAATTTGGTTCCCGAGTACGAGAAGCAGCTAAAGCAGAATGTTGACATGTGCCGAAGTTGGGTAGTACGTGAGTCCTCTTCCGCCATGTTCGAAGTCTTTTCGACTCCTGTGGCTGTTGTTAATCTGTTGGATTTCAAATGTTCATGCGGATCATGGCAACAACAGTGTTTTCCATGTGCTCATGCTCTAGCGGCATTACAATACACTGACCAAGATCCATTGACTGTAATAGAACCCTTCTTTACGGTTAAGAATTACAGGGAAAGTTACTCTTTCAGCATACCAGCTCAAACTGATTTTGGCGAAGGGTCCAGCGCTAACGATCCTTCTTTCGTTGAAGTTCTGCCTCCGAACGTTAAGAGACGCTCCGGAAGGCCTAAGAAAAAGCGAATCCCTTCTAGAGGAGAAATCTCAACCAAGAAGTTAAGGTGTGGCCGATGTTCGAAATCAGGCCATAACCGGAGGACTTGTGATGTTCCAGTTTAAGGACATTTATTTGTGTAGCATAGTTATTGTTCTGTACAAAAAACTAGAAATTTGTACATTCCTGTGTTTTTTGTTTTTGCTACTATTGGAGTTGTGAACATTTCGCATCGTGTGCTGCGAATTATGTACAATATGCATACATATTTGTTACAACCATCTATCAGGATTACATGCGAATTATGTACAATTATGTGAAAGTTTAACAGGGTGCGAATCATTTGTAAAATCATATCAAACATTTGTCTTATCTTACGTTTCGCATGATAGGCTGCGAATTAGGCCCAGAGTTGTGATGCGAATGGAGTTCAGTTAGGAGTCCTGATATTTGTCATGTGATAAGCTGCGAATTGTCATTTAATAAAATACCAGGATATTCAGTAAGGTTGAAAAGGAGGATTACAAGTCGGATTACAAACATCTATCAGGATTACATGCGAATTATGTACAATTATGTGAAATTTTAACAGGATGCGAATCATTGGTAAAATCACATCAAACATTTATCATATCGTACGTTTCGCATGATAGGCTGCGAATTAGGGCCCGAGTTGTGATGCGAATCATGGTTCAGTTAGGAGTCCTGATATTTGTCATGTGATAAGCTGCGAATTGTCATTTAATAAAATACCAGGATATTCAGTAAGGTTGAAAATGAGTAACATAGCAGGTTAACGTGCGAATGATGTACAAAATATATTTGGATTACAAAAAGGAGGATTACAAGTTGGATTTCAAAAAGGAGGATTACAAAATATATCCAGAAACTAACAATTGTTTACACATATCACTACAAGCTGCTGTTGCTAGTTAGTTGCATTTCAAAAAAACAAAAAACAAAAACCAACTCTAGCAGTTGGTAGATGATTCATCACCAACTGTTTCCTCTTTCTCCTTTTTGGGCTGATCATCTTTGTCCTTCTCCTCTTTGTCTTCGACTTTCTCTTTCTCTTTCTCTTCTTTATCCTCAGCTTCAACATCAACGTCCATCATGCTTAAAAATTTTGTCCTCGATGGACCAGCTTCGTCTTCCCTCTTCCTTTTGTTGTTTTGAACCTGTGCCATTTGAGGTTGCACCATTTCTGGCTGAGGTGCAGCAGGAACCTGTTCTGGCTGAGGTTCAGCAGCAAGCTGTGGAACAACTTCCAATGGTTGAGAGTCAGCTGAGTAGTAGTCATCATATATGTCTAACCCAAAAACAGATACTGGGCTGTTTGGTGGTGCTGCTGGCATGATCAAGTCATCACTCCAGTTCACGGTTAAGGATGACCAGGAGTCACCCAGAGAACCGATTGAACCAGAGTTTGAGTATGAGGTGGTGGTTGTGGTGGTTGAAAAAGACATGACTTTTTGAATTCGAAGAGACGAGGGAAATGAGTTTGTTAAAAAATAGCTCTGGTTTAAAATGTAGAGTTTGTTTTAAAAATAGCCTATGGTTTTTCTAGTGTTATTTATAGGGAAAGGAGGTGATCATTACATAGCCTCCATGTCCAATCAGCAATTAATGGGTTCAGGACATGATTAGATTGTTTTTTGCGTGCTCAATGCAGAAAACGTTTACCAAGGCATACGCCATAGCCAGTTCGTATTCTTGAATGATTTTATTTAATATTTTATTTATGCACCAGGCTGCGAACAGGTTATAAGCTGGTATACCAGGATGCGAATTGTGTGTGTAGTGATAACCATCTCTCAGGTTAGGCTGCGAACTATTTGATATAATTTAGGCTGCGAAGTATTCATACAGGTTTGGCTGCGAACTGTTCATACATACCAGGATAATAATCAATCATTATATATCAGGTTATGATGCGAACTAAAAGATAAGAATATTCATTATATATCAAAATTTTGTTTATGTATGCACAACAACAAAAAAAATTACAACAGATATATGTATTTACAAGCAACTAATTTATTTAGAAGCAATACACGAATCAGCCATATGTGACGGTGTCTATGTCATTTAAAAAGTAATGGAACATTTGTGCTCTTAAGGCAGTCACCATATTTGTATCGTATTTTTTCTGGACTGATCCATGCTCAATAATATCCATGGCATATTTGCAGACGAAGACACCACAGTCCACGGTGCCTCTTTTTTGTTGTGGGAAGCCTCTTTCCACTTTCACCTTCCACCCTGTACTATATTTGGGTAGGAATCCTCTATCCAACAAATATTTGATCTGTGTATAATAATTAGTGTTAGGAATATGCACAAAAACAAAAACAGTTGGTGACATACAATTCGCATCCTCAGGCTGCGAATTATATGACAATAAATCATACACAATTCGCATCTTAGGTTGCGAATTGTATGGCAGCCTTGATAGGCTGCGAATTGAGTTGTGAACAAGCTGCGAATTGTGTCCAACATAGATAGGCTGCGAATTAAGTTATGGACAGGCTGCGAAAAAACATCTTGATTACTTAGTCATTCGCAGCATACCAGATCTCATTTCGCAGCATGCATACTAAAAATGTGTTCAGATTTAAGTGTATAGTTTGGAATATTTACCAGTAGTGCAGGTGTTCTTGCGGTGTTGTCTATGGCATGAAGCTTAGGCAGAAGCGAGTTGTAGTTTAAAATTGTGCAGGCGTCAACGTCGATGACGAGCAACGTCCAGTGGTTTGTATTGTCCTTCGACTCGGTGCACACTGGAACCATGATGATGTTGGCATCTTTGCGCCCCTTCCTAAAAGCCATGTCCACCAGATTTTCCACTTGCCACCCTGATTTCATTTGATGCTGCATCCAAGCAAGAGTATATTAAAGTGATAACATTTCTGAGAACTTTGGTCTATTTACGTGAGCTAAACTTACCGCAGTCATGCCAGAAATCAGTATGGCGTAGTGATGCTCTCCTTTAGCTTTAGTGCATGGAACTTTGTAGTCTGCATCTTCAAGCATCTTTCGAATCCAAGAATCGATAAGCTAACAAATGAGTTGTAGATTTATGTTAAATATAGAATACATATTTGAAACATTGAAAATAAAGTTGGTTGACAATTGGATACCTTTACGTCCAGCTCCTGTTCTAAAGATAGTGCCATGAGGTCACTCGCTTGCAGCCTGATTCCGTACGTAAACTTGGACTCCGGTAACTGCCATACCACTGGATCAGGGGTGTCGCTCTCGTAGGCTTTCACCAGCTATATTTTGTGGTATTGTGCCAGATCGATACGCTCAGTTACTTTGGTTTTCTTTGGCCAATCGATGTATTCTACTACTGGCGGTTCCCGGATTGTTATTACGAACTCTTCTTATTCCTCTGCCACTTGAGGCTGCGTTTGTGTCAGTAGCGCAAAAGTTGGCTCCTCTATCTCATTAACTGTCTCGAGCTTATTATGAATCAAAAATCAAAAGTAGAGGGCGTCAGTGATTATAAGTGCAACGAGTCTAAGCAGTTCGCAGCTTAGGCTGCGAACTGTAAGGTAGCAGTTAAATAAATTTATTATTATATATCAGGGTAGGGTGCAAACTATTCGAGGCTCCACTGAACAGTTCGCATCATACCCTGATATTTGTTTGTAATACTCCAATCAGCATTTGCCACAAGTCACATGTTATGATGCGAAATCATTGTAAGTAGGCCTTACCGCACGGTCAGCGACAACCACTGCCGTTGACTTGTTCGGCATAGAGGCTGGATCGTGTCGGCAGAAATAATTAATGTCATCCTCCGACATGTTCTCCAGAGACCGTTGTATTATAGAATCGTAATATACATTATCAATTTCATTTAAAAATGTCTGTGAAACTTGAGTACTAATACCATCAACAAAAGCATCAGGTAAACCTACTGTGTTATCGTGGGACTCTGGAGCTGGCAGTTGATTTGTTACCGGGCCTACAGTTTGACGCTGGCTTAGCAATTCTGACTTTGCTGACAGCACCGTTGGTCTTTGAGGTTCCACCGAAGAATTGGTTTTGTCTTCTAAGGATTGTCCTTCCTGGCTGAGTAGTTCTGTCTTCTCACCGGGATGGACAGGTTCTGACTCTTGAGGTGCTACCTCTTGAGTTAGCATTTCTCTCTTCGCCAAGGTTATCTGTTGCTGCTGCTGTTGTTCTTCTTGTCCTTGTTGTTGCTCTTGTTGTCGGTCATCGTGTTGAACCCGTGGCGTCTAGTGTTCTTCGAGTTGTTGTTCTTCTTGTTGTTGCTGGGGGTGTTCTTCTTGTTGTTGCTCTTCGTGTTGTTGTTCTTCTTGTTGTTGCTGTTGTTCCTGTTGTTCTTGTTGTTGGGGGTGTTGTTGTTGTTCTTCTTCTTGTTGCTGTTGCTCGGAGTGTTCTTCACCTTGTTGCTGTTGTTGCTGTTGTTCTGTTTGCTCTTGTTGTTGTTTCTGGCGGTGTTCTTCTTGTTGGTGCTGTTGTTCCTGTTCTTCTTGTTGTTGGGGGTGTTGTTGTTGCTGCTGGTGTTGCTGTTTCTGCTGGTGTTGTTGTTGTCTTTCGGTCTCCTATTTCATACAAAAGCATAAGTTAATCATCGTGTAATCATATTTCGCATCCTGACCTGATATCTATGTTATACATTCCCCCCGTTATTACCTATTTCGCATCCTGATCTGATATATATGTTATACAGTCCACCAGTTTATTACATAGTTCGCATCCTGACCTGATATCTATGTTATAAATTCCCCCAGTTTAGTACATAATTCGCATCCTGACCTGATATATATGTGTATTAACCAGACCACCAGTTTATTACATAATTCGCAGCTTAAGCTGCGAAACGGTTGGCCATCACTGCACAATAGTCCTGATATTTGTTTAATAACATCATATGGTCTACTTACATTATTTACCTTCTCTGTATGTGTCTCCATGATGGGTGAATTGTGGGCATCATCATCCCTTTTTTCCGGCAGTACTCCAGGAAGGAATGTTTGCTGATCAGCATTAGACACGGATGCTTGCTGATCAGTTGATTTTTATCCCTCTGGAAGTGCTGCTGGTATCTGCTTTATTGGGCTTTCAGTACGGCAGATTGGCAGAGAGATAGCATTGTGGAGTTGTTGTGCTTCGAGTTCTGCTATCTTGCGTTTCAATTCTTTCAGCTGCAAAAATGATAGCAAACTTTTTATAAACATATTAAGTGCTGATTGTAGTGATTATTTAAGGTTCAAGGCATACTTACTTCTCTGGCCTGTTTTTCTATTTTTCGCTCGTACTTGTTCTTGTCGGCGTACGTCTTCAAACGCTTTGATTGAGCAGCAATATCGGGATTAGGGTCTCTGCGTTTGAATAAATAATCACTGATTGTTTCACTCATACTGGTTGTGTCGGTGTCGGAGGGCTCTTGCCTGGATTTGCCTTTGGGTTGTGGTGGAATTGTTTTCTTTGGGAGTCTTTGTGGTGGAATCGATGGCTCGGGTGGTGTTGGGTGTTCGAGTGTGGGAGACATCACCTTATTTGTTACATTCTGTGATGATGGTCTCCTTTTTTTTTGGTTTTGATGCTGTGCTTTTCGACCTCTTCCTAGGTCTTTCTTCCGGTGAAGGAGGCACCGTTACTTATGCATCTTCACCATGTTCATCATCTTCTCTTTCTCCGAAAGCTTCAATTTCAGCCTCGGTAAGCTGTAATGGACCTTCTAAAACCTACCAACAGATGCACATGTAAGTAAATTAATTGTTTCGAAAGAATGAGGGTGTAGACAAACAAATTGTTTTTTATAATCAGTTCGCATCATATGATGCGAACTGTGTGGTTTTAAATCACATTTCGCATGTTAAGCTGCAAAATGATTATCGGTCAGTATGATGCGAACTATATGTAAAACATATGATGGGAACTAAGTGTAAACCATATGATACGAACTAAGTATTAAACATATGATGCGAACTGTGCTGAACATGAAGCTGCGAAGTAAAATTCATATCAGGCTGCGAAATGTTTGAGATATTTTTATAAGCAGTTCGCATCATAGGCTGCGAACTGTATGCACCCCAAGTTCAATACATATATTAAGCTTATACCTCGTCAGCATCCAGGTAGGGTGTTTTAATAAGATAGCTCATTGTTGATGCGTGGCACTCTAACCCCAACCATTTGAAGAACCTTGGTATCGAGGTTGGCTTCGCTACCTCGTGGCCGATTGTTGTGTGCTCCATGATGAAGGGCTGCATGGGGACAAGTTTTATCAACACGATGCTATGTACATAACTAATTGTTATATTGAATAGATCAATCTTACAACTACAAGGGCGACGCAGCAGACGATTTTATCGGCTCTTTCTACTGCTAAGCAACTCCTGATAGACTGTCGAAGCTTGAACAGAATCGATCCAGCCCAGTCGTAATTGTTTATTCTGTTGAGGTCTTCAACGTAATAAACCGTGCTCCAGCCCAAGATATCTCCAGATACGGAGTAGAATAGCGTGGAGCACAAAAACAGTATCAACAGCCTCGCCGCGTCTTCCAATTCATGTTCCCCTCCTTCGGTTATGGCCTTCTCTATACCCTCCTGTAAAACCAATGACAACATTCTATGTTAGAAATGTACAGAATCTTGCTTTATAAAGATGAAGTCCATTTTAGACGTACCTTTATGATGGAATTTGTTATTGTTTTGGTATTACTAGCTGATGCTTTCCTGCCAGTTTTTGACATGAAGTATTTCTTCATCATCCTTGATTCGTCCTCCTCGCCGTCTGCATACTTGTTGTGAAAAGCGCCGGTTTTTGTTAACTCCATTTTCTCGGTGCCATGCCTCAGCCCGAATATGATCTTGATATCGTTTGTAGTTAGCTTTACATACTTGTTGCCAATCCTAAAGGCGTCTCTTTCCAGAGAGAATTTCTCGAGGATATACTGAATGATTGTGTAGAATTTTTTCCTTGGCAGCTCTTCCTCATTACGGATTTCGAACGCCATTTTCAGAAGCGTGTAGAAGGGTGTGTTTCTACACGCTTCAATGTGGGCCCTTGTAATACCCATGCCTTTGAGTAGCTTCAGAAGGCTCACCAACCCTGATCTGTAGTAGCTAGGTTTTGTTGTCATATTTTCTGCACAAACACAAATCAGTTGGAATGTCACAAATAATTCGCATCACAAGCTGCGAATCGCATACATATAAATATTGGCTTAACAGACAAGCTGCGAAATAAGTTCTGACAGGATGCGAATTATGTATCTCAAGCTGCGAACTGTTTGTAAATAAGTATAACCATACAATCGAGCTGCGAATTGCTTGCATTGTGGGTGATCAGGATGCGAACTGTTACACTTTTTACATGCACGTTGCAGGGATCTGGGAATTATGCAACAAACACCAAAATCAACAATGAACTACCTAATGCAGATCTAACATACATAATATTTCTCAGGAGAGTATCAGTATTACATGCAACTAAAATTATACCCTGGCTTCGACTATAAACCCATAAACTGAGCAACTATCGTCAGTAGATACTTCATTCTAGTATCAGCAGCGTCGCCTATCGTGAATTATGAGAAAAAAGTGGTTCAAATTCGTCAAAAACGCAAAAAAAAGTATACTTTCCACGATAATGCATACCTGTTAAATTTCACCGGTCGGAGAACGAGATAGAAATTTTCAGAGACGACTTCACGACAACTTTGTCGAATGAGATTTGAAGGTGTTAGTGACTGTCTGAGTAAAAGAGGCTGACCGGTGCGATAGTGACGAAGGTGAGAAGCTGTAGGGTTTCTGGGTTTGAGAGAGAGAGAGTATCACGAAGTCGAACGATTTGTTTTCTGGTGGTTTCTAAAATTAGAATTTTGCGTTTGTTTAGGGTGATAGGAGGGTCGAAAAAGTGGGATGGAATTGAAAAATGGGTATATATAGTGGAAGGGTATTTTTGTTCAATTTATTAGTCTGGGTATTAAGTAACACTATGTTAAAAGCGGGTGCCGCTGGGTAATAAGATAGTTGAGTGGGTATTTTCAGGTACTTTTCTCTAAAAAGAACTTGATGGTAGTAATAAACAATGTGACAAAAAAGGCAAATGGTGAAATAAGAGAGAGAAATGTGTGATGAAAAGAAAGAGGATCCACCAATAAAAATAAATACATCCTTCAACTTCAACCACAGCACCACCGATAATAACATAACAAACATTATAAACAAATAAGAAGGATCAATGGTTATTTTCAATTCATAAGGACTAAAAGCACTTTAGAGATCAAAGTGTTAAAATACTTAGGATAATAATTTTGAGTTGTTGGTTTCTGTAAAGAAGAAAAGAAAATAGAATTGACTATTGGAGAAAAAAATTGTTAAAAAAGAAACTAAAACAACTTCGTGAAGGGTATATTTAGAATTTTTAATATTTACAAAATTGTTGCCGATTAAAAAACCTCTTAAAATTCTTAGATGTCTATTTATTTATGTTTTATGCTAGTATTTACTTCGTGAAGTTGCATATCAGGAAATCTAGTATAACCTAGCATTTTACTTCCTAAAACTTATTGAAATCAACAAAATCCAAAAACAAAACTTTCTTTTTTTTCTCTAAATTTTAAAAATAAAAAATCATGATCGAAATAGACGAAGAACATATTCCTCTATATACCATCATTGATATAGAAGATAAATACACTCTTCTCTCTTTCTATTTTTAAAAAACAAAAGTATTATTAGAAAAAAAACTCAGGTGGTGTTCGTTGTCATCATTTTGGAGAACAAGATGATAATTTCAGTCAAAACGATGGCAAAGACTATCACATTGGCGCCATGAGCTTAGCGAAATGGCTGTTTATAATCTGATTTCCAGGTTTGATTCATTTGTTTGTTTTATATGCATTACATAAGTTATCCAACGTGTAATATCATCTACCGTGGATTATACTCACCATTTTACAACGTACGACGAGTATAACTTTGACTAGATGACCGAGTGGGTCAATGAGCTCGGCAAGACACTTTGGTTCTTGCCTCAAATGGAATGTAGGAAAATGAGAAAAAAAGAATAACATCTAGAGTAGATTACATTACATGTGAGAGAGATATTGTATATTTAGGTCTAAGTTCAAATAGTGTGATTAAAAGCTGGATGTGCGGTAGCAAAAATATCAATTGTCCTTTTTATTTGGTTGGTAATCCGAATAAAGGCGATGATAAGTGGGCTTTAAAGGTGACTTTTGGAAAACATAACCATAACATGATTGTATATTTACAAGGACATAACTTATTCGCGAAGTTAAAACCAAAAATAAAAGAGCTTGTCGATGTTTTAAAAGTAAACAAAACAATTTCACATAAAATATTTGGTGTCTTAAAGAAGACCGACTCGAAAAATGCGCCTAACCTCTATCATGTATACCATCACTAAAACTAAAGTGTAAACTATTTGTTTTGTTATTTGAACGCTCGATGAATACCTTCGTAATCAATGTGTTTGGATAAAATTTGAAGACGACTCGATTAGCCTAAGGTATGGCATCCAAGACTGTTTTAACACGGTCCTGATATGGGAAACTCCAGTTCATATAGCTAGAATAGTGGGTGTATAAAAGCAATTCTATTTTCTACAAATAATAACAACTTCTATGATATATATATATACTGAAATAAAAAAAAAAATCATGAAATTATTAAACATCTCGCCAAACAGTCAAAATAGAGGACAGGGGGATGAAGCTCGATGATGTAGAAAGTGGTAGAAATGTTTATAGGGCACATGTGTATCGTCACCCACCGCATGTCTCTTTGCATCTCTCCTCTTGATTCGCATGATATGCGACCCACTTCTTTGAAACTTAATATTTGGATGCTTCCATAATTTGGAATAATATATTTACGTAAACCTATTTGAGAATAAAAACTTTTAAAACAAAATCAGGTATAAACATTAAATCTAAACACAACACAGAAAAGATTCGAAATAAAAATAAATAAATCACAACACAAAAGCTATGGTGATGAATCGACTCTACAAAATTAGAAAAACTTAAATGTAAACCATATATAAAACCTAAATCCAACCCAAGCTTGAAAATATAGAACGTGATATTACCGCTGTTGTTGGTTATCAAGATTTGTGCTAATTTTGGAAGGGCCGGTGATTACTTGTTGGTTATCAAGATTTGTGCTACTTCAAAACACAAGCTTCCAAGAATCTGTTTTTTTTGGTATTATAAGATAAATGTAAATGTAGGTATTAAAAGAAACCTATTAAATGTAGGAGATCTTTAATAAAAACTAATTTTTACAATGCAAAATATACTTTTTTAAAAAAATAATGGTAAGAAATGTAAATAAAAAAATAAGAGAAAATTAGTTTTAGAATTAAAAAAATAGTCATCTCAAATAATTTTATTTATATATATATATGATTTTTTATTTACAAATAAAAATATCAAAAATTAAAATTATACAAAATAATTTGATTGTCTAATTAAAACTATACAAAATCATTTCGATTGACAATACCTATAAATATTATTTCATCTATCATTAATATATGAACCCCGGAGTTAAAGCGGTATCGGGATCCTCAAAACCCTCCGTGTCTGTTGGTTCAAGTCAGAGATAGAGAAGAAGAGAATGAAGAGGTGGCTATTGATCTAGGGTTTGAGAGAATTGGGAAAGTGTGCTAAGTCTAAGCTCATTTATATGTCGAGCCTTGGTTTAGTCTCGGGTCGCATTTGGACCAGCGTTAGCCCACGAAGTTCTGAGTAAATGTATGGGTAAATATTATTAGAGGCACAACTAGAATTTGTTAGAATCTGTTACCTAATAAATAACAAATTGTAATAATAAGTTGTTACACCCCAACAACTTATACAACTGAGAATAAAAGCATGTACAATAGGTTACATTGAATATAATGAAAATATTCTGATGTTTGAATTTGTGTCTTCTACCTTTCTCTAACTTGGTATCAGAGCAGTTCTTTCAATGGCAGACTGTCCATCTTTTTGCTCCGGCTCAACTGATCAAGCTTCATCTTCATTGGATAACCTGCTGACAAACAAAAGTACACAGATGAATCAGAGAAGTACCTTTAATATTCTAAGACTTGACAGACACAACTTCTTGTTGTGGAATACTATGGTGCTACCCATAATAAGGGGTAATAAGATGTGAGGTTTTATCAGTGGTGATAAACCTTGTCCTCCCAAGATATTCAGCAGTTCTGATGGCTCAGTAAAAGAAAATGTTGAGTATGATAACTGGATAGCTAAAGACCAGTTATTGTTGGGATGGCTCTACAGTACTATGACCCTTGAGGTTGTATCACAAGTAATGGAGAAAGAGACCTCCAAAGGGATGTGGGATGCTATAGTTAGGCTATCTGTCTCCCAAACAAAGTCTAGAGTGACACTTTTTAAGGCAGAATTTTAGAGAACCAGGAAGGGTAATCCATCAATGGAGTATTATCTTGCTAAGATGAAGCATATATCAGACAACTTAGCTCTAGTAGGTTCTTCTATGTCAGTGGATGATCTGGTGTCTTAGTTGTTAGCTGGTTTGGACACAGAATACACTCCTATTGTTGTGCACCTAGCAGACAAGGAGGTACAATACTGGTTAGATCTTCAAGCCACTCTGTTGACCTATGAAAACATACTACATCAAGTAAACAAGGTGCAATTGTCCTTGGCAAATGTTAACTTTGCCTCAGCTAGTATGGCAGATTCTGGGTCTTCCAGTAGCGGTAACTAAAACTTTAATCCAAAAAATGATAACAGAGGACAAGGAAGAGGTGTTTATAAAGGGAGGTATTCATTAAACTAATCCTTCAACAACAGAGGGAGAAGTTCTTATAGAGGCGTATGAGGTAGGTTCAACAATAATAATAAGCTTATCTGTTAGATATGTGGGAAATTTATCCATGAAAGTACATACTGCTACTTCACGGATGATCCCAGTGTCATGGGACAGTTACTAGTTGATCAGAACAAGGTTGCTAAAGATGAGAATGTCTTGACTGTTTCTCAAGAGTCTGGAGGTGGAGATGAGGTTTGGTATGTTAAAAGTGGTGCTAGCCACCAAGTCACCAATTCAGCTAAGATGATTTCTAAAAAATCAGAGTATTCAGGTACTAAGTCAGTGGTTGTAGGTAATGGTAGTAAGCTCAGAATTAAACACTTAGGTGAAACTACTTTACCTACTAAAGCCAATCAACTTATTCAGCTAAATAACATCTTACATGTCTCTCAAATAAGTAAAAACCTTCTATATGTTTCTCAATTAACCTCATATAACAATATCTTTCTTGAGTTTCATACATCTAACTGTTTTGTGAAGGACAAGATCACGTGGAGGACTCTTCTTTCAGGGAAGGTTGAGAATAGGCTCTATAGGTTGAAATACTCATCTGACTCTTGCAATCCTAAGGCTGGTATTTTAAAGGGTTATCCTAGAGTGTCAAATGTTTCTATTTTAGCTAATTATTCTAAGTCTTTAAAGGAAGGGTGGTACAGGAAGTTAGGTCATCCTTTCACAAAGATTATGTGTTTTGTTATGAAGCGTTGTAATCTTTCTGTTGGTTCTGCTAATGAAAATTTTTTGTGTGATGAATGCCAGTTAAGCAAGTCACATTCTCTCCCTTATTCTAGGTCTTTTTTTCAGTCCACAAATGTTCTAGACTTAGTTCATTCTGACTTATGGGGACATGCTCCTGTTATTTCTAAGCATGGATTCAGGATTTACATTCTATATGTGGATGATTTTTTAAATTTACATGGTTATACCCTCTAAGGAATAAAGGTGAGGCTTCAAAATATTTCAGAGAATTTAAAATTTTAGTGGAAAACCAATTTGACCGAAAGATTAAGTGTTTTTAGTCAAATTGGGATGGTGAGTTCAAGGCTTTTTTCTCATTGGAAAAGGAGTCTCGGATCCAACTCAGGACATCCTGTCCTTACTCTTCTGCTCAGAATAGAAGAACAAAGAAAAAGCACAGACATGTCACTGAGACTGGTCTGACTCTCCTAGCTCAACAAACCTTCGTTTCAGCTATTGGCCTGATGCCTTTCACGCAACAGTCTATCTAATCAATAGACTTCCTACTTTTGTTCTCCAAGACAAGTCTCCTTTTGAGAAACTGTTTAACTCTCAACCTAATTATAGATTTCTAAGGGTATTTGGGTGCTCTTGTTTTCCTTGTCTAAGGCCTTATCAGACCAATAAATTTCACTATCACTCTACTAAATGTGTCTTTCTGGGTTATAGTTCTGTGCATAAAGCGTACAAGTGCTTAAGTTCTACTAGGAGATTTTATGTATCTAAAAATATCATCTTCAATGAAGATGAATTTCTTTGGTTTTCCAGTTTTTAGTGTTCAAAAAGTCATATCTATAAGTCTGTGTCTCTATGGTTGCCTATGTTTCCTAATGTTAAGAGTTCAGATGAGACTTCTAATCTATAGTAGACTCTTGCTACAACCTTGCCTACTAGGAGATTTTATGTATCTAGAAATATCATCTTCAATGAAGATGAATTTCTTTGGTTTTCCGGTTTTCTGGGTTCAAAAATTCATATCTATAAGTCTGTATCTCTATGGTTGCCTATGTTTCCTAATGTTAAGAGTTCAGATGAGACTTCTAATCTATAGCAGACTCTTCCTACAACCTTGCCTAGTTCTCTGATGATTAGTCCTACAAATAACACTTCAAACCTACCAAACCAACAATCAGACAATACAAACATACCTGCTAGGCTTGACTCTTCACAACAAGACCCTGGTAGTCCAACATTGTCCCCTGCAAGAAACACAGCCTTGTTGTCTCCACAACCTGTTACATAATTATCCAGTGCACCTAGGTTAGTGATTGAACTCCCCTTTGATAATCCCAGTACCCAACCTCCTCTTTCAACTAATCTCAATACCCATTCTATGATTACAAGGGCCAAACCTGGTATTTTTAAACATAAAGTTGTTTACACTAGTCTTACTATTGTGCTTATTACAACTACTACTGAACCTGTTAAGTTCTCTCAGACTATTATTATTCCTTAGTGGTCTCAAGATATGAAGACTGAGTATGATGCCTTAATAGCAAATCATACATGTTCCCTTGTCCCGTACACAGATAACATGAGCCCGGTGGGATGGTTTATAAATTAAAGTATAATCCTAATGCATCTATTCAAAGGTGCAAAGCCATACTTGTGCGTAAAGGATTTCATCAACATCCTGGCGTAGACTTTACAGAAACCTTTAGCCCTGTTATCAAGGCTTCTACGATTAGACTTGTACTTACATTAGTTGTATCTAGGGACTCGAGCATAAGCCAACTTGATATAAATAATGTTTTTCTAAATGGTGATTTAAAAGAACAGGTATTTATGGAGCAGCCTCAAGGTTTTGTGGATGCTGGTCTCCCTAATCATGTCTGTAAACTACATAAAGCCTTGTATGGCTTAAAACAAGCACCTAGAGCATAGTACTTCATGCTAAATGATACATTGCTCTTGTGGACCTTTCGTAACTCAAGAGCAGACTGCTCTATGCTCTTCATAATAACTAAAGAGGTATACATCATTGTGTTGGTTTATGTGGATGATATAATAGTCACTAGTAACAACTCTGTCTACTTGACTAAGTTTATACAGAGACTTCACTCTGATTTTGCACTCAAAGATATGGGTTGCCTCAAACTCTTTCTAGGCATGGAAATATATCGGGATGACTCTGGGTTATTCTTGACCCAAACAAAATATATTAATGACTTACTTGTTAATGAAGGGCTTTCCAATGCTAACTATTCTTGGTGAAACTCTTCACTGCCTTACACGTTACAGAAGTGTGTTGGGCTTGTAACAGTACCTACTCCACACTAGACATGACATCGTTTTTGCTGTCAATAAAATGATTATGTTTCAACAATCTCCTACAACTACACTTTTTACAAATCGTAAGGCGAATTCTGAGGTACTTATCTGGGGCAATGTCGTTGGGTCTTCATATTAAACCCAATTATGCTCATCAGCTCACTCATTTACTCATGCAGATTGAGCTAGTTTTGTGGATGACCGTCGTTCAGTAGGAGCAAGTTCCTTGGCATCAAATCCTGTGTTTTACGCCCGGACGAAACATGTCGATCTTGACCTTCACTTCATTCGGGATCAGGTGGTCCAAGGGTCTTTGGACATTCGTTATGTCCCGACACATGACCAAGTTGCTCATCTCTTCATTAAACCCCTCTCTCTCAATCTCGATTTTTGGGTTCATCCGCTTCGTTTGAAAAGGGAAGTCAGAGAAAGAGAAAAAATAGGTGGTTGTCGAACTAGGGTTTGAAAGAATTAGAAAAGTGAACTGAATCTAAACTCATTTATATGTCAGGTCTTGTAAACCATGGTTAGCCCACAAACATCTGAATAAATGTATGGATAAATATAATTAAAAATCCAACTAAAATTTATTAAAATCTATTATTTAATAAATAATAAAATGTGACAAAAAGTTATCCCAGCAACTTACGTATAAAAACATGTACAATAGGTTAGATTGAATATAATGAAAAATATTCTTATATTTGAATCCGTATCTTCGACCTTTTCTCTTCGGATTATCTTTGACTATATAAAAGTATGAAAATGTGGATCTCGTAGATATGGTAGAATCAGTTTTTAATTTTCGACTCGTGGTCTGCATGACGCTTTATAAATCATTTATGTAAAAGACATGTGTCCCATGACTGGGTACATGGACATTGCCATTATTTACTTTATTTATATTTTCGTGCCACCTTTTTCATTAATTGGTGTTGTATGGTTAATATTCATGTATCCCACGAGGTTATTTATGATTGACACAAATCCATCTGTCCCAATTTTCACGTTAATTAAAAAATGTAATTATTAATTTTAAAATTGTAAAAAAAGTTATTTTTTATAAATAACCCCCTCCTTTAATAGTTACTAGGAACGGAAACTTAAATATATAATTAAATAATAAAAAACTACATAATAAATCAACTATTAATACAATTTTAGAGTGTGAGAAGGATTATTAGAAAAAGACTATTCATTTTCTCTAGAACGTAAAGCAAAAAAGGATGGAGGGAATATTATTTATTTTAGAGCAAAGTACCGGAAAATATCCACTCAACTATCTTATTATCTGGTAGTACCCAAATTTTGGATAGTGTTACTTAATACATCGACTAAAAAATTGAACAAAAATACCCATCGACTATATATACCGATTTTTCAGTTCAAATCCACATTTTCCACCTTCCCATCACCTAAAACAAATTGGAAACCAGAAACCGTTCGACTTCGTGATACTCTCTCTCTCTCAAACCCAAAAACCCCTACAACTTCTCACCATTCGAAATCAGTCACCGTCTTTTACTCAGTCCAACTCCACACATTCCGTTCGAGGAAGTTGCAGGCAAGTCTTCTCCGACCGGTGAATAGGACAGCGTTTAGAAGTAAACAGGTATGCATTATTGTGGAAAGTGTACTTTTTTTTACGTTTTTATGAATTCGAACCACAATTTTCTGTTATTTCACTGTAGGCGTTGCTTTTTATACTGGAATGAAGTATCTACTGATGATAGTTGCTCAGTTTCTGGGTTTATCGTCGAACGCAGGGTAGAAGTTTAGTTGCATGCAATGCTAATACTTTCCTGAGAACTATTATGTATGTTGGATGTGCATTAGGTAGTTGATTGTTGATTTTGGTGTTGTTTCAATAATTCTCAGATCCCTGCAACGTGCATGTAAAAAGTAGAACAGTTCGCATCCTGATCACCCATTATGCAAGCAATTCGGAGCTCGATTTAATTTTTATGTCGTTTATTTACAAACAATTCGCAGCCCAAGCTGCGAATTGTCTGTAAACACACTATTCATATATAGGCAATTCGCAGCTTGTCATGCAAATTGTGTGTAACATTTTAACTGATAATACATGAAATTCGCAGCTTGTCATCCGAATTGTTTGTGAAATTTTAACTGATAATACATGAAATTCGCAGCTTGTGATGCGAAGTTTGTGACACTCCAACTGATTTGTGTTTGTGCAGGAAGTATGAAAACAAAACCTAGCTATTACAGATCAGGGTTGGTGAGCCTTCTGAAGCTACTTAAAGAGGTGCGTATTACCAGGGCCCACGTTGAAGCTGCAAGAAACACACCCTTCTAAACACTTTTGAAAACGGATTTCGAAATCCGTAATGAGGCAGAGCTGCCAAAGAAAAAATTCTACTCAATCATTCAATATGTCGTCGAGCAATTCTCTGTTGATAGAGACGCCTTTAAGATTGGAAACAAGTTTGTAAAGATAAATGAAAACGATGTGAAGGTCATATTCGGGTTGAGCCATCGCACCGAGAAAATGCGGTTAACGAAAACCAGAGCATTTTACAACAAATACGCACCCGGCGAGGAGGACGAATCGAGGATGATGAAGAAATACTTCATGGGTAAAACTGGCAGGAAAGTAGCAGCTAGTAATACTAAAACAATAACAAATTTCATTATAAAGGTACGTGTAAAATCGACTTCATCTTTATAAAGCAAGATTCTGTACTTTTCTAACATAGCATGTTGTCGTTGGTTTTACAGGAAAATATAAAGAAGGCCATAAGCAAAAGAGGGGAGCATGAGTTGGAAGACGTTGCGAGGTTGCTCATACTCCTTTTGCGCTTCACCCTATTCTACTTCGTAGCTAGAGATATCCTGGGTTGGAGCACGATTTATTATGTTGAAGACCTCAGCAAAATAAACAGTTACGACTGGTCCGGATCAATACTGTACAAGCTTCGACAGTCTATTAAGAGTTGCTTAGCAATCGAAAAACCTTATAGAGTCGTCGTCTGTGTCGCCCTTCTAATTGTAAGATTGATCTATTTAGTATAAAAAATAGTTATATATAGAGCATCTTGATGATAAAACTTGTCCCCATCCAGCCCTTCTTCATGGAGCACACAACAGTCGGGCTCGAGGTAGCGAAGCCAACCTTGATACCAAGGTTTTTAAAATGGTTGGGATTAGAGTGCCAAGCAACAACCGTGGCGCTGCTTCTTAGAACACCCCTGCTGGATGATGACCAGGTATAAGCTTTATATATGTATTGAAGTGGGGGTGCAAACAGTTCGCAGCATATCATGCGTTTTGATTAGTGTTATATTAGAAAAATACATCAATCATTTCGCAGCCTGATATGAATATTAGTTCGCAGCTTCCTGTTTCCACACAGTTCGCATCATATTGTTTACACATATTTCGCAGCTCAGTATGCGTTTTAACTAGTGTTATAATAGAACAATGCATCAATCATTTCGCAGCCTGACATAAATACTTAGTTCGCAGCATATGGTTTACACATAGTTCGCAGCATATGGCTTACACACAATTCGCAGCTCAGCATGCGAATTGTTTGCAACTCTAACATGGATAGAATTCAAACAGTTCGCATCATATAATGCGAACCGTTTGTAAAAAATAATTTGTTTGTCTACACCCTCATACTTTCAAAACAATTTATTTACTTACATGTGCCTTTGTTGGTAGGTTTTCGAAGGTCCATTACGTCTTACCGAGGCTGAAAGTGAAGCTTTCGGAGAACGAGAAGATAGTGGAGATGCAGATGAAGAATCTATTCGCACCATAGGTTGCGAATCGTGTGACATGCCCATGTTGGATTTGTTGTCACACAATTCGCAGCCTAAGGTGCGAATTGTATGGCACCAACTATTGTTGTTTTGTGCTGATTCCTAACACTAATTATTATAAACATATCAAATATTTGTTGGAGAGAGGATTCCTACCTAAATCAAAGACAGGGTGGAAGGTGAAAGATGAAATAAAAATCCCAAAACAAAAACGAGGCACCCTGGACTGTGGTATTTTTGTCTGCAAATACGCAAAAGATATTATCCAGCATGGATTTGTGCAGACAGAATACGATGAAGATATGGTCACTGCCTTCAGAGCAGAAATGTTTGATTACTTTTTAAATGACAAAGACCGCGTCACATATGGCTGATTCGATTTAAAACACTATGCTTTTCCTTGTAAATACATCGATTGTAATTTTTAGTTTGTTGTGCATACATAAATAAATTACATTTTCAGAAATGTGCATATTCCTTACCAAATAGTTGGCATCATAACCTGATATATAAGGGTTGGTTAATATTCGAATAATTCCAACCAAACAATTCGCAGCAAATCCCTGGTATGTCTTAAAACAACATATTCATCAAACAGTTCGCAGCCTAACATGATAGATGCTTACTTATCAGTAAATAATTTGCAGCCTAACTTATCAGTAAATAGTTCGCAACCTAACCTGATAGATGCTTACTTATCACTAACAAACAGCTTGGTGCAGAATAAAAAATTCAAAATATAAAGTTCAAGAATACGAACAGGCTATGGCTTATGCCTTGGTAAACGTTTTCTCCATTGAGCACACAAAAAACAATCTAATCAAGTACATAACCCATTAATTGATGATTGGACATGGAGGCTATGTAATGATTACCTCATTTCCCTATAAATACCTCTAGTAACCACAGGCTAATTTTACAACAAACTCTATATTTTTTTTTAAATACCTCTTGTTCTTTTCGAATTCAAACAGTCATGTATTTTTCCACCACCTCATACTCAAACTCTGGTTTTCTTGGTTCTCTGGGTGACTTCTGGTCATCCTTAACGGTATCTATCTTTGATTTAGACATGTATGATGACTACTACTCTGCTGACTCTCAACCAGTGGAAGTTGTTCCACTGGTTGCTGCGGAACCTCAACCAGAAGAGGTTCCAATGCTTGCTGCTGCACCTCAGCCATAAAAGGTGCTACCTCAGATGGCAGAGGTTCCAAACAACAAAAGGAAGAGGTAAGACGAAGCTCGTCCATCAAGGACAAAAAATTTAACCATGATGGACGTAGATAATAAAGATGAAGAGGAAGTGGAAGAGAAAAAGACTGATGATCAGCACACAGAGGAGAAAGAGGAAAAAAAATGGTGAAGAATCCTCTACTGATGACTGATAGAGTTGGCTTTTATTTTTTGATTTTTTGGAATGCAACTAACTAACAGCAGTAGCTTGTAGTGATCTGTGTAAACATTTGTTAGTGCATGAAATATTGTAATCCTCTTTTTTGTAATCCAATTTGTTTACAGACTTTCAATCATATAAACGATTCGCATCCAATTACAATTTGCAAATGATTCGCATGTTAACCTGATATATTACTTGTTTCCAACCTTACTGAATTTCATGCAATTCGCAGCCTAACATGCGATTTGCAACCCATTGAATATCCTGGTATTTTTATTAAAGCACACTTCGCAGCTTAGAATGTGACAAATATCAGGATTTCTGGTTGTTCTCCATTCGCATCATATATATTTACACAAGCAGCCATGAGTCCTGATATATGTTCTGGTCATAATTCGCATCCTATCATGCAAAACGTATGCGAATAATTGTTGTCATATGTTCTGGTCATAATTCGCAGCCATGAGTCCTGATATTTATTTGAAAAGGCATTACGTTATAGCTCAACACAATTCACAACATGAAATGTTGATAAATATTTGATATGATTTTACTAACGATTCGCATCCTGGTGAAATTTCACACAAATCGCATGGAAACCTGATAGATGTTTGTAACAATATATCAACATATTGTACACAATTCGCAATACCGGATGCGAAATGCTTGCAACTCAAAGCACTTAACATTTCTTTCCTCTAATAATAACATTACAAACACAGGAATGTAAAAATGTTTAGTTTGTTGTACAGAACAATAACAGTACTATAAATAAATGTCGCCAACAAGAATTGTCCACAACACGGATTGTCCTTAAACTAGAACATCACAAGTCCTCCGGTTATGGCCTGATTTCGAACATCGGCCACACCTCAACTTCCTGGTTGAGATTTCTCATTTAGAAGGGATTCGCTTTTTCTTAGGCATTCTGGAGCGTCTCTTAACATTCGAAGGCAGAACTTCAACAAAAGAAGGATCGTTAGCGCTGGACCCTTCGCCAAAATCAGTTATAGCTGGTATGCTGAAAGAGTAACTTTCCCTGTAATTATTAACCGTAAAGAAGGGCTCTATTACAGTCAATGGATCTTGGTCGGTATATTCTAATGCCGCTAAAGCATGAGGACATGGAAAACACTCGCGTTGCCATGATCCGCAAGAACATTTGAAATCCAACAGATTAACAACAGCCACAGGATTCGAAAAGACTTCGAACATGGCGGTAGACGACTTACGTACTACCCAAGTTCGGCACATGTCAACATTCTGATTTAGCTTCTTCTCGTACTCAGGAACCAAATTAGTACTCCAGCCGAGACCCTCTTCGTATCTCCGTGAAGCTTGAGTCATAAGCAATACTCTAATCCAGTCAATAAACTCAACAATTGGTAGGCCGCAATATTTTTTGATCTGATTGTTAAACGATTCAGCTGCAGTAGAAGCCATATAGCCGTATCGCTTCCCTTTTACATAAGCCTGCGCATACTTTTCAGGGGGTAAATTTGCAAGAAAATCACTCATTCTGTCACCACCTTCACATAGAAAAACTGTTAGTATATCTTTAAAAAGCTCTCGACTCGGAGCATAAGCAAGACGATGGAAGAAACTCAACATCCATTTTTTATAGTCTCTGTTAGTATGTTCCAGTTTGGCTTTCAAATTCTACATGAGATGGAAATAACAGTACGCATGATAGCGGTTTGGATACAAGACAGAAACAACATTAACGATACTAGAATGACGGTCTGAAATAAATGTGATTTGGTGATTCAACAAATGTGGTTTCAAACACCCCAAAAACCACATCCAATTGTCACAATCTTCAATGTAAACTACACCAACAGCAACAGGGAATAGTCCTGGAAAAAGGCATATCAAATGAACACTACAACAGTACCCAAACATTTAAAAATTATACACATTTCGCATGTTGTCCTGGTACAAGCACAAGCTGCGATGTAAGTACAGTTTCAAATAATACCTAATTCGCAGCCTCAAATGCGAAATGTTAAGATCACAACAATAAAATGTTTGCATATATAGGATGCGAACTGTTATCGCATAATTCGCATCTTCAAATGCGAAATGTGAAGATTCGAACACTGCTTAATTCGCAGCCTCGGATGCGAATTGCATCAACATTTTCACACAAAACATCATTCAGATTAACTAGATAAATGTAACTAATCGTTGTTTCCGTCCTTTGCTACAGCAGTGAGCAAGGTACCCTTGTACTTGCCATATAATCGGGTTCCATCGACAAACAACATTGGACGGCATGAATGAAAACCCCGAAGGGACGAACCGAATGCTACAAAACAACGCTTGAATCGGTTTCCAGCTGACAACTCCAACTGGCAGTCTAAAGTAATATCCCGGCTCTTCAAGCGTTTGAAGTATCCGCTTAGTAAACTAAAAGAACTTGAATTATCTCCGAAAACTCCCCTTCTAGCATTCTCTAAATCATTTCATGACAAACGGTAAGAGATGTCAAGACCGTAATCTTGTTTGACAGTCGATTGTATGGTTTTGGCTATCAACGAATGGCAGGTCCGTAGAGAATCCTGAATTTCCTCTGCAATCAAATCTGATGTTAAATGCCTGTGCCACTTATGCTTATGCTTCTGGGAGAAAACAGGAATGCAAGTATGGTGCGGGACATACTTCTTGATCGTCATCAAGCCGGTGCTTGAATCAATAGATGCATAAAGCCTCCATTTGCACCCGCTTGTGAACTTATTTTCACAATAAGCAGTGATCTTATTTACTGTGTTGTGCAGGTATTTGAAAGAAAAACCATGCTCTAACGCAAACTTGCACAAAGATAACCTCAGATCGGCAGCACCTTCTTCAAAAGCTCGACCCACTCCTGTAATAGCATCAGCCCAACCAGCAGTAGTAAGTTGTTTTTTTCTCTGATCAGAATTAACTAAACCGTTACTACTCTCCCCGCTAACTAGTTGATTGGGAGATGGTTCTCGTTAAATCAAGCTACGCTCTTTACGCTTTACACCACAATCCTTACCACCAGAGCTCTTATCAATAAAACTTTTATCACAAGAACCCTTATCGAAGACGTGTTGTTCTATGAGGAAACTAACCCGTTTTAAACGCTCAAGATCAAGATATAACACCAACCCAACAAAATCATTATGGTTATTAAAGAAACAATTATTGTGATCCCCGCAGGAGTAGGTAATTAGGTAGTCACCTGTGGCAAGCTCCTCCCATGTGTTCTTCACATAACCTTGGATACTTGAAAGCTTTCAAACTCCGTGAAAGGCACAATTGCGGTTTGGTGACCATATTTAAAAATACAAACTCGTGATTTGGACACCTCTTACCCTGGACAGAACAAGTTATTAGTTATTAGTCACAAAAACTATGTGCAAATTATTTACAACTGCATCAAACAATTCGCATCCTATCTTGCGATTTGTGTATACCTGCATCAAACAATTCGCATCCTGTCCTGATACTTGTTTGTAAAAATGGTCCTGATATTTGTTTTGAAATACAATACTCTAAAAAGTTCTATATAGTTCGCATCCTAGCATGCGAAACGTAAAAGCAACTAAAAAAGTACTGATATTTATTTGAAAATGCAATACTTTGGAGTCCTACACAGTTCGTATCATAACATGCGAACTGTGTAGAAAATTAACTAAAAAGTCCTGGTATTTGTTTGAACATAAAATACTCTGGAGTTTCACATAGTTCGCATCCTAACATGCGAAACGTATGTACTTCGCACAATTCGTAGCATATTTCTAAGCAAACTTTGAAATTTTTTCATGTGATTCGCATGTCACCATGCGAATTGATCATACAATTACCATCTTTCAAATTGAATACATCAAACAATTCGGATATTGCGTGGAAGGCCTGGACAACTAAAAATCGTAATCTACACATGAAATAAAAAACTAAAGCACTACAAAATTAGTATATAACATCAGAAAACAAGGACATAAGTATATAACGAACAATATTAACAAAACAATACAAAAAAAACAGAGAAAAGCTCGAAATCAGGCTATGGAGTCTAAAAACAATAAAATATAACCTATTCCAACTGATAAAACCAAGAAAATAACTTCGAAATCAGTAGTTAATTGATCAAACCTGGGACCATAAACACAATTACTTGCAAAATAACAGATTCATGTACGTAGAAACACGAACAGTTCGTGTACGTAGAAAACAGTAGTTAGATAGGTTTTACACCACAAACTACATAAATAAACAGTGGTTAGATAGGTCTAACACTCCGATCACCGGAAAATGTGATTTCAACCGGTCTTCGTGGTGGTTCGTAGGGTTAGGTGGTTAGAGCGGCTAACAAATTCAAATCTTCAAAAAGCTAGAAAAAATAGAAAGAAAACATAAAATTATGTTTATATAGTGGGTTAAGGGTAGTTAGGGTATTAAAATAATTTTAGGTTGTAAGTGACAATAAGGTAGTTGAGTTGGGTATTAAGTAACAATTGATCAAACCTTGGGTAGTAAATGACAATTGAATAGTTGAGTGGGTACTTTATATGCAATTTCTCTTTATTTTAATATCGAATTCGACTTTGTTTTAAAAGAAGTAGTATTTTAAATGTTATATTAAATATATTAAATATAAGAAAGTTTAAATTTAAAAATAAAATATTTACGGTTTTATTTTGTAAATATATTTATTAAATAAAAATAATAATCCAAACACAACCGTTTTAAAGTAGAACGTTTGATAAGTTAAATTTATTAAGAAAGATAAGTATAAAATGAAATCAAATTGGAAAATGATCATATTATTTAAGTCGAGAATTGCGATACATAACATAGCTCTTTGAGTTCGCTCAATTATTATTATACCATAAACGTAGGTCCGGTAGTTTGCGGTGCAAATATGTATCAAACTATCTCGCAAAATAATAATTTCAATTGTTTAAATATCGATTTGATGAAAAGCTTTTTCAGTGAAGAAATATTGCTTAAATATTTTTCAATTATAACACCAATCGTTTGAATCAAGATGGTAGATTATTGGGTCGGAATGTTGCGTTGTCGGAAGAGTATTTACCATTGACAGCGACCGACCATTTAAAGTAATTGGTGTTACCAATATAGTGGTTATCTATGGAAAAAATTTCAAGATAGTTCTTCATGTCGTCGGATATTTTAAACAAAACTCGTAGAAGGCTAACTAAGCTAACTTCATGAATTGCGATGGTTGGACATAATTCAGTCTCTAAAGTTTAAGCATGCTAAGAAAAGTTTTATGTTTCATTGTCTAGTCCTAATTTTAAATTGGCATTCATACAAGTGATCACCAATTGATTGTATGAGTCAAACATTGCTCAAAAATGAAGATGTGGAAGAAATCGAGATGTGAATAATAATAATCTATAACAGAACTCGCATTGCTTTTAACCTGATTTTCACTCCACGCAGCGTTAATAAAATACTTTACATGAAGAACCAAAATATTTTATGGACTAACAAACTCTAAAGAAGCCTGAAAATTACTTACTACAACCCTGTTAAAATTTGGGAGCTCATACCCGTGAAAATGAGCTAGCTCCTTGTATTTTGTTATCTATCATAAATAGTTGTATAACTAAAATAAGCTAGGTCCTTGTATTTTGAAAAGCTAATTAAATCATAGTTTTACCACTAACGTAGGCTTGATAGTTTGTGATACAAATTCGTATCAAACTATCTCGCACAATAAATAAAAAAATTGTTTAAATATCGGGGGGGGGGGGGGGGGGGGGGTGAAAAAATGTTTTTCAGCGAACAAATATTGCTTTAATATTTTTCATTCACAATACTAATCATTTGAATCGAGATGGTTGATTGCTGGGTCGGAGTGTCGAGTCCTTGTAAGAATATTATCATTGATAGCGATAGACCATTTAAAGTAATTGTTGTTACCAATATAGTGGTTACCTATGAAGGAGTTTTCAAGATAGTTCTTCATATTATCGGATCTTTTAAACGGAAATCATAGAAGGTTAACTAAACTAGCTCCATGAATTGCGATGGTTGGAGATAATTCAGTCTCTAAATCTAACTACGCTTAGACAAGTTTTATGTTTTATTAGCTAGTCCTAATTTTAAATTGAGACTCATATAAGTGATCATCAATTTTTTTTATGAGTTAAACATTTCTCAAAACTCCAGATGTGGAAGGAACTGAGATGTCAAAAATAATCGGTTGAATAACTCACATTACTTCTAAACTGATTTTCAATCCACACAGCGTTGATAAAATCTTTTACAAGAAGAACCGAAGCATTTTATGGACTAACAAACTCCAAAAAAACCTAGAAATAACTCACTACAACCCTCTTAAAATTTGAGAGCTCATACCTGTAAAAATGATAATGAGACACATATAATATTTTGATCCTTAACAATCAATTGAAAGAAACTCGTATCTTCCTCGGTGGGTATCCAAATTTTATTTATTTTTTTCTCTGTGATGTCAATTTTAAAACATAATCGAGCATACAGATTATACATCATTTTTAAAGTGTTGGTATCTACCCTCAAAAAATTACCAACAACATTACTCATCACGACAAGGTTCATATGATTTAAGTATCTCAACAGCAGACCTGGAAACCTAGTCTGAACTGGCGTATGAGTAGGGTCGCGCTTCAGATTGAAGTCTCGACGACCACCTAAACACCCGATACAAAAACAAATATACATTTCTAATTTTTTTTGGAAGAACTTAATACGATCTCTGAGAGATTTTATATAGATTATGATATGTCTCAAGTCAATAAGCCTAAATTTTATAGGGATGAAAATGTTACACTTAGCAATAAACAAGCCTTTAATTCACGATAAAGATGGGTGACCCTTTTAGAATATTAATATTAAAGTGTTAGTAAATTGGTTATCCTCTGTAAACAGTAGAGAATGAGCATCACCCTTAAACGAAGCAACATTTGATAGAGAAAGAAAATATGACAACAAATGGACCTTTTTTAACAATAAAAATAGATTTAAGTATCTCGATAAAAGTAATGGACATTTTTTAACAATAAAAACATATTTAAGTATCTCGATAAAAGTAATAGGATTGGGGGTCTAATTTTCAAGATTAGGTTCGACAAGAACATATTTATAACCCACCAGAGAACCGAGAGTGTGCTTCTCACTAGTGTGGCCTACATAATGAGAAAATATGATAAAAATATGGATTAAAACAGCAAAAAAGCGATTAGAGAGCTCATCTAGAAAACAAACACTCAAACCAATATCCAAACTCGGATCGACTCAATAAAAAATGACTGAATCGTCAATCTTAAATGAAGTTGGATCTATGAAAAAGACCTCTAACAAAAACGGTGTTGTGTTTGATGGCGCCGATTCTGGTATTGAAAACAACCCCATTAAGACAAGCTTATATGGAACAAAAACTAACTTAGCTTATCTTCTGAGACGAAGAAGAATCTTCTGACAATCAGTGCTATATCAGCTTAACAACACATAGATACAACAATAATAATGGTATTAATGACATGAGAAAAAAACAAAGATGGTGTTTGGAGGAGAAGATGTCTTGGATGGAAAAAAAACCATGTTAAAAACGATGAAGGACGGAAAATAAAATGGTTCCCTAAACCAAAGAAAAAAATGTGATTTTAGTTACATGGTGGTCACCACTACTAGTGACCAGAAAGTAAATTGCCACGAGAGAAAAATATACAAACATAATAACTAAAGACCAACTAGGTTTTTTATTTGAATTCATTCTTTTTGTTGCAATAACGGTCACTGGAAACACATTATGATTTTCAGAGGTGGAAGATGGGACAGACACACCCTGTCTCGTTTACATCACTCTCGATGTGAATGAAGTCTTGTCGTGACCTAATTCTACAATAACCCAGTCTCAGAGTGACTGGAGTCTTTCCATGACCTAGTCTCTCGTGATTGATTTAATTTATTTTATAGTTTTTTAGTCTCATCTTCATTGATTTAATTTATTTGATATTTTTTTAGTTTTATTTTTAATATTTTATTAGATTTCTCAATGTTTTTTTAAAAACTATTTCTTATGCGTAAGTTCATCCAAAAAAATAAGATATTTATCATAAACCAAATATTTGAAATAAGAAAGACAACGAAAATATAAGTGAAATTAAATTTTTGATATAATATATAATCAAAAAACAAAATCCATACATTATCATCATCTGTACATCTCATTCCAGTACTAATTCTTCATCATTATTTATTACATTAATATCAACTGTAGTTAAAATAATATCTCAGGTGGGTGAAAGTCCGGTATTGTCAGCACTCTCTTGTGGAGGAGGAGCATTCAGATGTTCACCAAAGTGTTGATCATAAACCTCAGACTGATTTAGCTGCACACAGAAATAGTGGAAGTATTTAAGAGAACGTTATTTGTAATCATTAAAATTGGTTCATAACTCTTCATATATGAAACTCAATTGATGAATGGCGTCCTTCATTTAACCTTTCACCTTGCCTTGCACATATTTCCTTCAAAATCTCACGTTTGGTCAATATCCTCCTTGTAATACTAATAAAAATACTAGGTACTTGTGGTGGCTATAACTATATTGGTGTATCTCTATTTTGACCACTTAATTTCCATCTTCAAGACAGATAAGATTGTGCACAATCATTCGTAGTGGTCGTCTATACATCATCATAAAAGCTTCAATATGTTGATACATTTAAGACTTCAACCAAATGTGTTGATTATAGGTATATATTTATTAACTTTGTAAAGAGATCTTTCATATATACCGTTATATTAAATTGTGAATGAAAAACTTTATCACTTTTTCTCAAGCAAGTTAGATATCAATATCTCATAAGGTAGATATTTTTTTTACAATTATTATCCATATAATTAATCTTCATACTTAGTAACTATATGGTTCCTCGCGAAATAGTGAAATGGTTACAAATCTTTGAATATAGGTTGATACGACATGAATAAGTCAAAGGAAAATTATACGAACCAAAGAACAAATTTATGATCGTGCGATATTGCACAACTAGAAAGCATTTGGCCAGAAAGCCAAGCCCAAATCTAGAACCCTCAGCCTTGGTGCATCAAAAAGCCGATTGTCTTCGACACTCGACCTTGAAAGAATATGGCCACTCCACGTGGGAGCAGTTACATAACCAATCAAAAAGTGATCACCGATTTAGTTTTTATACATCCTACGAGTATATACTTGTTGCGTACATTCTTGAATATTCTTATCATAGTTTGTACGTATAAAATGACGAGGTATAAGACCCCGTTGTTAGAGATTTTCGGAGTAACTTACACTTCAATTACATTTACCATTGCGTATGTGTTTAGGAGCGGGGAGAAGATACCAAATTATATATGGGCTTCGAGTGTTCTTCTTGCTTTGATGATAAATAGTGTGTATGCATTTTCGAGTGTTACTGTTACCGATAAATAGTTAGCTCTCATGTTATCTATCAAGGAAATATTTTCGGGCACAACTAACTTACTATGCACGTGGCATATTAACAAGAACATTTTTAAGATGGTTCAAAAGTTGAGGCCCGATGACGCGATTGCGAAACAATTTGTTGAGTTATATGGTACGTTACCGCCGCAAACATGGTCGAAGCTTACAATAAAAACCTAGCTACATTGAACAAAATATTTACCGCTTAACCCAATTGTATTGAATATGTTACATCGGTACGGATAACGAAATATGATAATTTTATTCATCATTGAACAAACAATATCAAACACTACAACCAAAAAATAATGAATAGGTAAATTTGCTTTTGTTCTCATTTTTATTTTATTATATCATTAAAAATCAACGTCTTAATTATCCACTTTCTTTATAGGTGCGAGTTGGCCCTCCAAAAATACATTGGGACGAACAATGCCATTTTGAACTTTTTTGTAAAGAAGTTAACAGCCTCCTAACGAAGTATCATGCGGGAATCCTCGAATCGGTCGAGCGACGTAAGTTTTGTACTCAACCTGGTTTTGAAAATAATTTTACCAATCACCTAGTCGGTTATGTATCCCATGGGGGCCTAAAATAATTGATCTTCACTATTATACATTCGAGAAATATACACGTAGATCGTGTACCATGTGGCAGACGTGTCCTTAAGAAAGAAATAGGTTACCTTGCGCATATGAAATTACCTCAATAACAAAAGAATGTAGATGCATTCTTTGGGAATATATAGATATATATTTGAGACAATTAGATATTTTTCATAGAGATGCCACTTCGCCTGAAGATATCTTACAAAAACAATTATCCATTATATATAGTTTCATTCATAGTTTTGGCTATAAACAACAAAATCATATTATCAATAAGGTTATGCAACTCTTAAAGCCCAAAACTAATTATGTTCAAGATCCTAAAAAAGCGGTTACATCTAAAGATAGGCCAAAAGCCGACGTGGATGAATCGACCAAACAGAATCCTAGTTCGTGGGAATATCCCATCGAACAAACCGCTAGTGCTAGCACTCCCACGAACTTGTTAGGAAGCACACTTCTTAACACGTTAGGGAGCAAGGCTATCTCGAAAGTACCTTCGTTTGTAGTATCCGAACCACCACTCACAAAGAAGAAAGTTTGTTGGCCCAATAAAATTATTAAAGAAGAAAAGTTAACTTTATACCCCGACTGCATCCTGACGTTTTCTACATCCTTATATCACTAATTTGGTCGACGTTATCTAAGACGGAAAATGCGGATATTGGTATGTATCGCTTTTGATATACCATACTAAGGATAATTGGGAAACTATTAGACACGAATTGTTGAACGAATTAAATAAAAATCATTTGTTGTGGTTCGAGGTTTATGGTTCGTCCGATGTTTTGGATGATATGGTACGTAGGTTGGAATACTTCAAACCCCAACCTTCTAGCCTTTATTGGACGAAATTTTCAGATATTGTATTAGTCATAGCAACAAAGTATCAGTGCTTGGTATACCATGTCTTTTAAGTAGGGTCTTTAATTTATTTACCAATTTGTGGAAGTCCACCTGTTAATGCTTCAGTGATTATAGAGGTCGAAATTGCCTTCGTACATGAGTGTCACCTTGGTAGTGTAAGTATATCAATTTTATTATATATATATATATGAGGTTTTAAGATTTTATGTAATAATGCACTCACTTGACATTTATATTTGCAGATTATTACTCTTCATGATGGGTCGTTTCCGACATAATGAGTCAATAGACGCATCCATATTATTGTAGGTTCAAAAACTTTATGCAAATTATGCGGAGCCACACTATACTGACCTAACCAAAGATGAAATTTGATCTTATGTTATTTTAGGTTTTTAGACTTTTTTGTCTATCACTTTAACTTATATACTTTTTTTTGTAACAATCCATTTGGTTATGTATTTTTTGTACTTTTAGATTTAGAGTGAATATTTACATTTGATGTTTCCTGCTTGTTTAACGCTTCTTGCCAATTGAATAGATTTTTCGCCAATTATAAATTCTCACAAAATATTACTTACCACAAAATATTATTTACTGTTAAAATATAATTCTCGCAAATGTTGGATTTTCTTTATAAGGGACTTGAATCATGTCTTAATAATTCCTCCACCAAACCTTTTTGAACCTAAAAAGGCAAAAGGGTTCTTAGGTATGGAGTGGACTCTAGATGAAGACTACCATTTGCTTCAAGCTGTGATTTTTTTACAATAACAATGTCTTATGAGACGACCAGTGTTTGTTTTTATAAAGTGCTGCATAGGATGTATTATGATTATGGCCTATTTTAATCTCTAAATCCAATTCCGCGCAGTCGGGTCGAAGTCAAAACCAGATACAATCTTGTAAAATCTGAATAATTGCACCATATGTTCAACATGTCTTACAAAATAAGGAAATGGGCAGTTAAAATGTGGAAATTGAAAGTTATAGTTTTTCTTACTAGAGATATGCTAGCATATCTCGAGGAAATAATTGTCAAGAAAGATGAAGCGATTGTGAATTTCTCAGCTATTGAAGATTACATGGGATATAACTTCGACTTCGACTTATAAATTTTGTTGTAGTATGTATTGTTGTTTTTAACCTAACCTTGTTTTAAGGATTTTTGTACTATATTATGTCTCAAATGAAATGTTATCAATATATTGATCAATCAGAGTTTGATTTATTTAAATTTTGAAATTTTCACAAGATATGGTTTGAAGTGGTCTCTCGTCACATATGAAGTGCGACAGTAGGCATAATTTTTTCATACAAAATCCTTCAGACCAGTTTTTTTTGCATATTAGGTGTAAAATATGCCTATATATCAAGCATGCGACAGCTTTACAATTTTTGGCATGGAAAATCTAACAGTTGTTTTTGCATACCTTATGCGATACCTAGGCAAGGGGATTGCATGTTTCATACGTCTGGGTTAATAATTTTTCATTTTTTACACGTTAATTGATGTCTCATGAGTTTTTCTTTGGAGGAGAGGCCTCAGTTGTTAGTTAGTATCCCCTTGGTTTCGGGGTGAACCCTTTAACTCTATTTTATTATATACGCTTAGCGAAAAGAATGTTTTTGATAGACCTAGGATATGGATTCTGCTGACTCTTTTATGTTTGTTGTCTAATGTCTAATGAGATGTCGAGAGAGTTCCTGTTCTCTTTCCAATCTACCCTAGTGTGTTGTTAGTTTACAATTATGTGTCTTTTTGTCCAATTATGTGTCTTTTTGTCCTATTATGTTAAAACATCCAAACATCAAACATTGTAAGTCACCAATAGTTATTTGTAACTTAAAACATTCGGTTACTAAAAAATTAATTATTCAAACCAATAGGGTCATAAACATAACTTACTTATCAAACTCGTAAATATACATCAAAATTCAAACATCAATAGTCATAAAAATTGTATGACATAAACACGTAAAGTTATACATCTCGATACAAGTCACAAAAACATAACGACAAACATGAAAAAAACAATACAAACACACAAGTCAATGCACCTTATCAACGAAGTCTACATCTCTCAGAAATACTGTACATCTCATCCGCAACATCTACCAACTCCTCATGCATCATCATGGCTAAATGTGGCCGATACGCAACTATTTGGTCATATCCCTCAGAATCAGCACCATCCGGAGTGTACAACGGAGGCCCTCCGCCAACATGCGTATCATCGCCTAGAGAAGCCGTGTTGGACAATGTATACCACAGGTTCTTCCTAACCCATACAAGATACATCGGGTCCGTACCATCTTTCCTACGATTGAATGACGCACATAAATTGGTGTAACGATGGTGCTGACAATTCTCCCACTACACAAGATCCCACCCAAGCTTTTGAGAAGTTTTTTTACCTGCTTTTCTGGCAAGAGTATGATGTATGTTTCACGGTAGCATCTGAATGTGGCCCATGTAACGGGTGACACGATCCGGGTAGTAAGAGACAAATATGGCAAACGACTTGAGTGTATGCTCAATCCAACTGACTATATGGAACGAACACACATCACGTATATAAACATACAGAAAAAAAATCACCTGAAAGATAATTATATAGTTAGCATCATACATTGAGGTTAATTCAAGTTAAGATATAAAAAACATAATAAAACGTACACCAAGTATGGTGCACATTGATAGGGTGTGTCTCAACTCCGACCGAACAACCGGCGAAGAACAAACTTTTTGTGGTGTTTGGCGGCAGATATGTGGTGACTCTAAGGTGAACGCGTTGTACAATGGAGAACTAAACAACCTAAAATTACAAAATATCCAAGTCTCTAACAACCCAGTAAGCCCGTAAATACCACCGGTCCCGTGCATGGAACCCTGGCTAAGAGAATGGTAAAGTTGTACCAAAACCAAGTGACCCCAATTTAACCGACCCATAAGTTAATGTAGGTTTACGAGCTGTAGATAATCCGGGGAATTACTATTGCCATTTTTGTTGGCGCATATAGTCGATCCTAAAACATATAATGTATAAGCTGACGTATCGTGATCCACCTTAGCATCGATAGCCTTCCTATCTCTGTATCACTCATGTGTGAATGTCTTACGCAACCAAGTTAAGGTCAAACAAGTATCATTTCAAAGGTTTTTAACCAGCTCAAATGATCGTACACATAACATACTACCATATGCAATGAACCTCTTTGTCTCATGCTTAAAAGGCAGAATATTAATAGTCACACTTGTAACCGGCAAGCCGGTGATGACGTGGACATCGTTGAGAGTGACAGTCATCTCGCCAAAGTAAAAGTGAAATGAAGAAGTCTCCTCATGCTAGTGCTCGAGAAAGACTTCTAATGGATAGATGTTGGCACACCAATGAGATAGCGGGTCGATCAAGGGGCTAAAAATAGTCTCACCTTAGCATGTACCCTAGTCTGATGCCTCAAGTCCCACTTTCATAGACTGAAGTACATCGATAAGAAATGTAAGATGACTTTTGCCTACAATATGTATCAAACACAAAAACAATACATCAAAAAGTTATTTATTAAAATTAAGTTGAAACTAAATTTAAATAAAGTTGATAATTCTGAAGTTTTACAGAAAGTTACATCTCCGTGATAAACGTTATACGCCTCATAGAGGGTATAGTTAGGATAAATATTAGGATGTGGGGCATGGCTAACCTAAACTACAGCTCAGGTTTCGCCTAGGAAGATGAACCTGCAGCGTTGCGGTCATCCGCATCCCAACCAGTATGATTGCTGGTATCATCCGATACACCACCACGGTGCAAGCATCGTTTGGTACAAGATCTCGGTGACTCCTCCTCTACAGTGACAATCTCTCTAGGAACTAGTGTATCGGGGGCCATATCATGACCACGTTGCTTCTTAGTGGTCGTTTTTATACGCACCATCCCAAAAAAAACAAATACCAACAATGAAACAAATACCAACAATATGTAAAGAAAAAATATTGTAATGAAACAAATTGTATATTAAAGTGTATACTGAAGCATCAACCCAATTAATTGTTCGTGTAATGCTAAATATACCAGCAAACATGTAACTCGCGTAAAGAATCAAATTTTTTGAGCTATTTCGCACTAAATAGTAAAATCTGGGTAAGTTTTCGCATGCGACAACCACCCTTCCTCGTCGCATGAGATATGTGAATCAAACACATACGGTCGCACATCTCGTGCGACGAATATCTGTCGAACACATCAGGGGCCTGAAACCCTAACTCACTCATTCCTGCATCATTCTTCTTAAAATTAAAGTTAAAACACGGATCCACAACTCACAAACAACCCTAGCGTATCAATTCAACATAACGAGAACTCCAAAAATACGAAAATTAAAATTTTAAAAACATAATGTAAAACCTAATTTTCTGCAGCCTATAGACAACGAAATCGACAAATAAATATAGTAGTAAGGTTGTATAACATACCTTTATGTTAGATACTTTAGTGTAATTCAATCGTCTAGTCAATCAATTTAATCATAATATATTATTGAACAAGTCGTAGAGTGCGGAGTGCACGCTTATTAGATTGTATCATGATTAATAGGGTTCAAAGGGCGGAGCCCCTGACGAGGTCCAAGAGGCAGATCCCCTGGCTGGGGCGGAGTACCTGGCGAGGTCCAAGGAGAAAATATGTTGATTTTTGGATGATATGTTGATTTGACTATATATGGATGATATGTTGATTTTTGGTACTGACCAAAATCAGGTTGATGAAACGAAGAAATTCTTATCATCTAATTTTGAGATTAAGGATTTGAGGGAAGCTGAAATGATTTTTGGTATAAGAATCAAGCAAAAGAACAATAATATATCGATTTCTCAATCTCACTATATTGAGAAGATATTAAAAAAAATTAATTTTAAAGATTGTGCTCCGGTAAGCTCACCTATAGATCCTAGTCTTAAGCTTTTACCTAATAAAGGTATTGTTGTATCTCAACTTGAATATTCAAGAGGCATCAGATGTCTTATGTATGCCATGACTAGCACTAAACCGGATATTGTTTTTGTTGTTGGAAAAGTTAGTAGATATACTAGCAATCCTAGTTCACATCATTGGCAAGCTTTAAATCGAGTATTCAAGTATTTCAAAGGAACCATCAATTATGGTTTAACTTATTTCCTTATGTACTTGAAGGATATTCAGATGCGAGTTACATTTCCAATATGAAATATCATTCTTCCACAAGTGGATGGGTATTTCTATTTGGGGGAGGTGCTATCTCTTGGGCATCTAAGAAACAAACTTGTATTACTGATTTAACAATGGAATTAGAGTTTGTGGCATTAGCAACAGCGAGTAAAGATGGTGAGTGGCTAAGAAATTTAATGTATAAAATTCCGTTGTGGCCCAAACCGATATCACCTATATCTATCAGATGTGATAGTAAAGCTGCCTTGGCCAATGTCTATAGACAAGTTTACAAAGGCAGGTCTAGACACTTAGGTGTTAGACACAGTATGATTCGTGAGCGCATCACGCATGATGTTAACTCAATATAATTTAGCTGATCATTTAACTAAAGGGTTAAGTAGAGATCTTGTGCACAAATCAGCTATAGGGATGGGATTAAAGTTCATCTGAAATATCTCATGTTGAGATACCCAATTCCAATCTAATATGACATTAGCTGTTAAATTCAATGTGGAAATCTTAACATATAGAGATTGGAACCGATTTGTATACCATCCCAATGTATGTGTTCAGACCTGCAAGTTGTGAAGGTTGAAGATTATCTTCTTAATAGTTCTTTTGAAAAATTGTATATGCAGGTGCAAGAGGAAAAAAAACTACATATTTGAGAATGAAGTTTAGCCTCTTCAAGAAGCTAGCACTTGGCTTTGATATGCTTAAGAAGGATAAGGACACAAGGCTAGTAAAAGATAGTGTCAAGTAAGAACAAGTGAGTATGTAAATTTATGTGTATATTATCTTTGTGTATTCATTATGAATAGTAAAGTTTCAATCTTTAGTGATCCTTTGATATTCGAATATTTGGAATGTTTAATATATTAATGTGAAATTCAATCGTTACGATATTTCATTTATGCATAAATTTGTTAATTGTTGTGATTGTGTTTAGTTGATCTTGAATTACACTAAAATGGGGGGAGATTGTTAGATATTTTAGTGTAATTGGATCGACTAGTCGACCAATTTAATCATGATATATTATTGAACAAGTTGTCGAGTGCGGAGTGCACGTTTGTTAGATTATATCATGATTAACAGGGTTCAAGGGGCGGAGCCCCTGATCCCCGAAAAAACTCTTCTTGAAAGGTTGTGATCTTACTTATAGATATATAAAAGATTATTAACTCTTTGGAAATGTTTAATGATTTATATATATATAGGTAAATCATTCAAGAAAAAAAATAAAACTTGAACAAAATCTCTTAAATCTCTAAAATGTGAAAACGTTTTTGATATTTCAAACATTGTCTTTTGGATTTATATTTTTTTGTTGCTCGTAATCTAAATTTAAATACTTGTAATACCCAAAGAACTTCCTCAAAGATCTAAGTAGTTGAGTATACCATAATAATTGTTTTTGGAAAATGTATTCATATACGTGTCTCAAGTTTTTTATAGTTTCGGCGACTTTCGGACGGTTCTCCGAACAACCTGTCTTGATTATTTACTAAAAGTGTTGTTTCCATATCTCTATTTTCTACCAATAAAAAAATCATGGCGGCGGAAACAACTAATGGTACAAATAAAGTGATGAACCAATATCTTGTACGTATGGACCGTTTCGATGGTTCACATTCACTTGATGATAAAACAAGATTACATTTTTATTGAAAAATCTAAAAGTTTATTATATTATGGATCCAACTTGGAGAAAATTCCTCAAGCAAGTGATAAAGAAAGAAATGAAATCAGGCTAAAAGGCACAAGTAGGAACAAGACAACCTTCTATGTTGGGACAAATTTTTAATACTTTATCACATCCACTGTTCGACGTCTACACAAGTGAATCTTCAACATTGAAAATCTAGAATGCTTTTATTTTGGTTAAACCGGCTATTGTTGCAAGTCAATGGAATTTTAAAATTCAAAATTTGGAAGTTTTATTCAAATTTGAAATTAAGCCGTTTTTAATTAAAATTCCGTTGATCTTATCTACCCCTAACTATCCTAACCGCCAAACCTATCTTGTTTTTCGAATTTCTTAATGTATGGATTTTGTTCAAAAAACAAAACACGTCCAGATATCATTCTCCCTTTTAAAAATAAAGATTGATGGTTTTATCCAGTTGAGAATTTTTGAAGAACTCCACAAATATTTCAATTAGATATTGTTTTACAAGACTTCAGTGAATTAACCGGAAATCTTCAAAAACTTGTTTTCTACGTTCTATGTTGTTGTGAGTTCGATTTCAGAAAACAACTTCTTTTGATTTTCGGATAATTGAGATATCTTGTGAGTTTAAAAGAGAAAATGAAAAGAAAAAAAATATGGTAGATCTAACAATTTTGCTTATATATTATTTTTCTAAAGAATACAAATTTATATAAAATATGGTGAGGGATCTAGAAAAATTGTATAAAATCCAACCATCTAAATTCCAAAAAAAAAAAACCCTTTTTCTTTACCTAGACCCTAATATGTACAAAGCTTTGACCATTTGATGACAAACCCATTTATATTTTTTTCATGCCAGCAACAAATCAACTGGCAAAGGTTGACATTTTAATTCCACATTCCTTCCCATGTTTCTATAGATATTAAACCCCTTCACCGTGTATGAAGGTCAGATTAAACAGGACTTGTACTATAAAAGACAGTTCATATTTTCATACCTTTTTACATCTGAAAATGACATCCATCACTGAGAAACCACAAAAAGCTATCATCTTCGGTGTTACAGGGCTTGTCGGACGAGAGATAGCAAAAAAGCTACTAGCCTCTGAGCCCAAATGGAAAATCTATGGTGTTGCAAGAAATCCAGACAGAACCCCAATTCAAAATCCAAACTTTCATTTCATTTCTTGTGATCTTTTAAACCAATCTGAAACCAAGCAGAAACTATCTTCTCTACAAGGTTTAACTCATGTGTTTTACATCACATGGGCTTCTCAGTTTCCTCTCGACACCGATCAATGTTGTGAACAGAACAAGAAAATGCTGTCGAATTCGATAGAAGCTGTTAATATGAAAGAGCTAAAACATATTTCGATACAGACAGGAATGAAACACTATGTGTCATTAGAAGTTCCTGTTTGTCAAAACCAGCTATACGATGAAGAAAGCCCACGGGTGGGATCCGGGTTTAATTTTTATTATAAACTGGAAGATTTAGTGATGGAGAAACTCAAAGGTGGAAAGATCGGTTGGTCGGTCCATAGGCCGGGGTTATTAATGGGAAGTTCTTATAAAACGTTGTTTAATTTTATGGGTAACTTATGTGTTTATGGTGTGATATGTAAGCAACTGAATCTTCCTTTTGTATTTGGTGGATTGAAACTATGTTGGGAAGAGAATTATATTGATGGGTCGGATTCGAGATTAGTAGCAGAAGAGCATATATGGGCAGCAACAAATAATCAAGTGTGTTTGAACAAAGGTGAAGCCTTTAATGCAATAAATGGGATTGGTTTTACATGGAAGGAGATTTGGCCGAAAATCGGAGAAAAATTCGGGTTAAAAGTGAATGAGAATATGTTCAGTGAAGATTTTTGTTATAAAAAAGAAATGGGTGGTGATGATAAGAAAATGTTGTGGAGAGAGATTGTGGAGAGAGAAGGGCTTGTGAAGACAGAGATCGAAGAGTTCAGTAACTGGGACTTCATGGATGTGATCTTTAGATGTCCTATTAAGGTTTTGGGAAGAAGGGATAAGGTTGATAAGCTTGGCTTCACACTCAAGTACGAGACTTTGGATTCAATATTGTATTGGATTGATCACATGAAGGATCAAAACTACATTCCTTGAAAATTTGTACTTGTTTTTCTCTTTCAATTTATATAACTATTTTTCTCTGTTATTACTATGCTCATGTAAGAGTTTACTACTTTTCTCTACTTTATTTTTGAAGTTGAAAACTTGTAAAATAGCCTAAAGACTAAGTCATATCGTTTTGATGTCAAAGAAAATAAGAGTGAACTTATTGGAGGCCTAATATACAAGAGTATGAATTCTTGAGATTGATTTACATGATGAAGTAGCCAGGGCCACCCCCTCCTTCAGAAATTGTCCATTCAGTGTTCTGTTTCGGGTCTTTGATGTCACAAGACTAAAACAAACACAGAGTAAAGAAGTAAAGACATAGCACATATTAAACATAAAACATTCTGAACTTGCTTAGTGCTTTGAATGAATCATTCACACTTCCTTATGTTTCGTTCTAAAAAGAGGCTTATATAACTTGAATGTTGGTTTGTAGAGGAACTTTAGATCCACACTGGACCGAAACATGGAGAGAACTAGACAGTTTGTTAACATATTTAACAAAAAAAAATAATGATTTTAGTATTAAAATTCTTATAATAAAACCTCCGAAGCCTTGTTTTTGCCTTTTCAGTCATAGATTCAGATGTAAACAGATTGTTAGTACATAGAATAAGTGATGTAAAAGTTCGTAACATGACAATATGATATTTTTACTGTGATGTTTGTGCATGTATATGCATATAGTACTAAAAAGCGTGTTTCGACCATACCATCAAAATGAGTTTGAATAATATCTTGCAGTGTAGACAGTTTTGAGCATTTATTTGGAATTTTGGCTTACCTTTTTGGTTTGAAATATTGATTGACGTGGATAATGAGTTGAGAAGTTCGGATCATCAAAGCTAATGAAGTAAACAAAGATGACAAACAAGTTCAGGAAAAGGTTTGGTGATTAGACTCCTGCTGGGCGATGCTTGCGCGACCAAAACAGGGTTGGTCGTGGCAAACCCTATGCGAAAATGTATATTCGTTTGGAAGAAATTGTTCTTCAAAAAAAAAATATCTTCTTACTTATAAATTTATAAAAGATTATTAACACTTTGAGAATTTTTAATCATTTTTATATATAGGTGAATTGTTCAGGAACAAATAAAATGAAATTTGAACAAAATATCTTAAATTTAAAAAATGTGTAAACTCTATTTTTGATATTTCAAACCCTGTCTTCTCGATTTCGATTTTTTTGTTGCTCAACATCTATATCTAAATACTTATTATATTTCAAAAGAACTTCCTCAAAGATCTAATCAATTAAGAATATCACAATAATTCTTTTGAAAAGTGTATCTATATATTTGTCTCTTTTTCATAGTTTCGGCGACTTTCCAACAGATTCTCCAAACAACCTGTCTTGATCAATTACTTAAGTGTTGTTTCCACCTCTATTTTCTCCCAATAAAAAAGAATCATGGCAGCGGAAACAACTATGGATACAATCTAGGTGATGAACCAAGATCTTGTAAGTATTGACCGTTTCGATAGTTCGCTCGATGATAAGACAAGATTACATTTTTATTACTCTAAAACTTTGTTATATTATGGATCCAAACTTGGAGAAAATTCATGAAGCGAGTGACAATAACGAAATGAATTTAGGCTAAAAGGTAAAAGTAGGAACAAAACAATCTTATATGCTATGAACATATTTTGAATGCGTTATCACATCGTCTTTTCGACCTTTACACAAGTGACTCTTCAAAATTGAAAATCTGGAATGCTCTTGAAGAAAAATACAAAACAAAAGAAGAAGATACGAAAAAATTCTAAATTTCTTAATACCGTGATTTTAAGTTTTTAGATTGTGAAGCACTTCTCTCCTAAAATCACGAGTTACAAGTTATAATAAACAAACTCGTGTCTCTAAAAGTGGTACTTCCAGAAATTTTTCAACTCGGAGCAAACATAGAAAAATTACCTCAATCATGGAAAAAATATCAGAATATGGTACTTCATAAATTTGAAGAGTACGGTTTGGAACAAATCCGAAAAACAATTAAGGATTGAAGAATAACCACATTTTAGAGATACGGTAGAAGAATCCAAGATCGGAGCTTCTAGGAGTGTAAATGCAGTAGAGTCGAAATAAAAAAAACATAAATTTTGCCAAAATCATTTGGCAACAAGAACAAGAATATCTCTATTGCATGTTATCATGAAACGGAAATTATTTTGTGTGTGGCAATTTGGGACATTTTGACCGTACATGAAACCTTAAAAGAAAGTATGATAACATAAATTGTGTTGAAGAAAACATTATTGAAATATTGGAGGGAGGTTATTGACATTGAAGATAAGATTTCTGGACGGTGGTACGGTACTTGTGTATTTGTCCATGTCTCCCATGACAAATTCTTGTTCAAAACAATAGAAGCAAACAATAACACAAATGAGGTGCAAATGGGAAATGCAAATAATTCCAAGGTTAAGGGATGCAGAAATGTAGAGTTGGTACCCCGAAATGGGTAGCCGAGTTGGTGGAGTAAGGCGTTCTTGTGACCAAATGTCATGAGTTCGAGTCCCTATACAAACTCTTTATTGGCTGAGTCTATCACCTTGTGTAGTTTACCTTCTGGCCTTGGTTTGCAGGATTTTGTGTCAGACCGAGGGTTTACCCTGTGTGCACTTGTTGAGTAGTGGTTTTGGGTTCCCATAAAAAATGTAGAGTTAGTCTTTACAAGTGGAAATAAAATTCTCTTACTAATGTATTGTACGTTCCAGAAATGAACAAAAAATTACTTTACGAAGATCTATTGTCTAAAGTCAAAATTTGGCATGTGTACAAATCTGGTAACCTTTTTCGTCCAAGGGTGAAACTGTTGTTGAAAAAATATACTCTTTTGACAACATGGTGAATCTATGTACTCGTGAAACTATTATTAATAAAGTGAATTTATTTATTTATTTTTCCTTTCGTAATGTATATTTATTATGGCATAATATACTTGTTCTTATTTGACATAGTATAATAAATAGAATTATGAAAAGCAGACTTAAAAATGTGATCGTGTGTGGAATCAAAGATTATTAAAAAATCTTTCGAATACGTAAAAAATATCCACAAAATTATTAGACTTAATACACACCGACATATGTGAGCTAAATGGTAGCTTACACGTGGAGGTAAGAAACACTTTATAACTTTCATTGATGATTATTCTAGATTTACTTATACCTATTTGTTTAATCATAGGGATTAGGATTTTAGTATGTCTGAGATCTTCAAAACCGAAGTAGAAAATCAATAAGACACTAAGATTAATATCTTGTATAATGATAAGTTGAGGAATATTTCTGACGAGAATTTTCTAGTTTTTATGAAGAGCATGGGGTAATTCATCAATGATCGGTACCTTGTACGCCGTAACAAAATGGATTGGTTGAGAGAAAAAAATAAAAATTTGATCGAGATGACCAATATCATGCTAGTTAATTCAAAATTGCATATTAATTTATGGGGTGAAGCTGTTTTAACTATATGTCATATTTGTAATCATATTCGTCTTAAAAAAACAAAAATTTCTCCATAAGAGTTATGAAAAGGAAGAAAACCAAACATGGACTATTTTAAAGTATGAGGGTGTTTAGCATTTTGTAAACACATGGATTTAAAAAGAGTAAAGTTAGGTCCTAAGGATATAAGATGTATATTCATTGGTTATACGGCTAATAACAATGCTTATAGGTTATTAAATTTAGAAGATAATAAGGTATTTGAATCAAAATAAGCAAAGTTCTCTGAATCTAAATTATATGATGATAATAGGATGCAAACCTTTTAAGAAAATGAGGAAAAGAATTTGTGAACATCATGTTTTATTGAGGAAAAACTATGAGACCCTCGTTGGAGTTAAAGAGAAAAGAGACTTAAAAAATTAGGATCCAATGAGATGGAATTTCAAAGAATTTGTTTCTATTTAGTAGAAGGAAGTTGTAAATAGATCACCCGAAAAAAGTTTGATAGTGCTTTTAATTGATTGGGTAATAGTTTGTGGTGATGTAAGAGTTATTGTTGTTTGTATGTCGATGAATTGCTCATATTAAGTAATAACATAAAAGGGATTAATGAACAAAAAGGTTTGTATCATCTACTTTTTAGATGAAGGATCTTAACAAAGTAGATACTATTATGGGAATTAACGTATCAAAATAGTAGGGTTATTCCCTACGTCAATCTCATTATGTTGAGAATATACTTACTAGTTCAAACATGTAAAATTGAAATATGAACAAACACCATTTGATCCTAGTTTAAATCTTGGAAAATAGAGGAAGAGAAGTGGCTCGACTAGAATATTCTAGTGCTATATGGAGCTTAATATATGTGGGTTTATCCACTTGAGCGGATATATATTTTATGTTTACTAAATTAAGTCAATTTACGAGTAATCCAACTACCGAACATTGTAATGCAGTTGGAAGGATGTTGGGGTACTCAAAAAATACTAAAGACATATGTCTCCAATATTCTAATTTTCTCGAGGTACTAGATAGATATACGAATGTAAGTTGGATCACTAGTCTAGCCGATAACAAATCGACTACGGGGTGTGTATACATTTACAGGTTGTGTTGTTTTGTGGGGATCCAAGAAACAAACATGTATATCACATTCAACTATGGAATCTGAGTTCGTAGCATAGGCTGCAACGAGTAAGGATGATTAATGGTTAAGAGATCTCTTGTTGAAAATACTATTCACTTCAAAAAGAAATATGACAATACAAATATATTTGTGATAGTCAAGAAATATTAGGTAGGGTATATAATGTAATCTACAACGGGAAGTCTAAAATACATGATTATGTTTGATAACTAATTCAAAGTGTAATTATATCGGTCTCATACTTACTTTCTAGCCAAAATTTAGTAGATTAGTTTACCAATCCATTAGTTCGAGAATTTGTAAACTCTATATTATGACAACTCAATTCAACTATAAAGAACCTAAACATCTAATTTATTATGGGTAACAACAATTTATTTGTGAAAGGTTCAACATATAAATAAATTATATATTCATCCGACATGAGTGTGAGATATGTTGGTCGTTACTGTGGAAGGATAAGTTCAAATGAACTTTTAATACAATTTAGTTTAACTGTGACATATGTTTTGAAAAGTAATAAAAAAAATACTGTAAGAAGTGTACCTATGAGAATCTAGAGATGGTGCCACCTCTCATGAGAGAATGAGTCAATTGCAAGTTATGATACTTGAAATAGATAGAGCATATGACCAAAATAGTGCTAAAGTGAAATATGGAAAAATGTTTGATAAAATTTTGTGTTGAGGTCGTCATTTGGGTCACATAGGATATTGTTTCAAAGTAACGACTATTAATTTTGTCTTTAAATTAAGGTAAAATTCAAATCAAAGATATTTTATTCTATCGTAAGATCTATATGAAGCGAGAGAGATAAAAATAATAATAAATTTAATAAATTAGAAGATTATTAAAAATATTAATTATATATTGATAATGAAAAAAGAGTTCTTATCATTGAAGCTAATGAAGCAAACAAGCAAAACTGGCAGAAAACAGGTCACGAGAAGGTTTGTCTCGATTAAACCTGTGTTGATCGCGACAAACGTGCAAACACTGACACGTGGGACCTTTGCCGCGATTAGAACAAGGTTAATCGCGGTAAAAGGCAAGATAACAAGTTTTTGTGTTTTCTAGGAGAGGAGGCTCGTGGCCGCGATTAAATTTCCCCTGAATCAGATATAATGTTGCAGGGCGATGTTTGTCGCGACGAAAATAAGGCTAGTCGCGGGAAAACCCCCCAGATGCGAACATGTATGTTTTTAGGAGAAATTATTTCTCTGAAAAGGTTCTTCTTGAAAGGTTGTGATCTTATCTATAAATTTATGAAATATTATAAGTCTTTGAAAATTTTTAATCATTGCTATAAATATGTACATCATTCAAGAACAAAAATACAACTTAAACAAAATCTTTCAAATCTAGAAAACGTGAAAACTTTCTCTTTATTATTCCAAAATAATTTCTCTGCAATTTAGACTTTTTATTGCTTGTAATCCCAAGCTAAAGGTTTTTTATATCCTAAAAGAACACCGTAAATGATCTAAGCAACAGAGAAGATCAAAATAATTTTTTTTGAAAATGTATTGATATACGTGTCCAAACTTTTCATACTTTAGGACAATTCTCCAAACAATTGTCTTAATCAATTACTGTAAGTGTAGTTTTCATATTTCTATTTTCTAAAAAAAATCATCAGCAACGTATATATACTATATTTCAATCCATTGACATAGAAGAAATGAAAGAGATTTTTTTTGTAAAAATAATAAAGAGATATTTACTTTTATACACGGGTAAGATAATATTTTTACTCAGGTTCACTGTCTGGATCATAAACTTGACCCGTTTAAAAGTTCCAATCCAGTCAATAATGCCCACCAAGAAAGCATCTTCTAGAAACAATTAATTAATAATTTATTTTGTAGTAGAGGTTGTGTGTAAGATCATGTTTAGGTTAGGTGCAAGAAAATACTTTTATGTTGAGTGTAAGAAACTCGTTTATCTTGAGTGTAGTCCTGAGGTTGAGTGCTTAAGTAACCAAAAGCTCTTGGATGGTGGATCTTTATCTCCATTACGATTCTATAAATAGTGGAGCTCTCCCACCATCTAGACAATCACCAAACGCACTGAGAAGTAAACTTAGAGAGAAAATTAGAGTGAGAGAAAAGAGAGATAAGAATTCTCGCTTGAGTGAGAGAAAAATATTTATCTTCTATTGTGAGTTGTAAGAGTGTCTTGTAATATTTCATTTGTTTTAAAAGAGTGTTGTTAGATCAACAAACTCTATCCTAAATTTCATTTTTAAATCTTCAACATATTGAAAGATATGGAAAATTGTGTATTATCCTTCCAAGTTCCAACGCTCGACAACAACAACTACGATGATTGGAGTATCAAAATGAAGACTCTCCTTGGAGCACATGATGTGTGGGATATCGTAGAAAAAGGCTTCAACAAACCCAAAGACAAAGTTAGCCTTAATCTAGAGTAGAAAACAACTTTGAATGATTTAAGAAAGAGAGACAAAAAATCTATTTTCCTCATCTATCAAGAATTAGATGATGATGACTTCAAAAATATTTCAAGTGCATCTTCCGCCAAGCAAGTATAGGAGAAATTAAAAATATCCTATAAAGAATTTGAAAAGTTGAAAAAGGTATGTCACCAAACATTAAGAGGTGAATTCGAATCCTTACACATGAAAGCATTCAAATCTATTTTGGAATATTTATCAAGAGTAAGAACCGTTTCTAATCAATTAAAAATGGTGAGAAGTTAGAATATGTGAGAGTAAGAGGAAAAATACTCTGTTTTTTGGATCCTAAATTTGATCATTTTTTCGTCACGATTTAAGAAACTAAAGACTTGGAGGAAATGCTTATTGAAGAACTCCAAAGCTCATTACAAGCATGTGAAGAAAAGCATAAGAAGAAGCAAGAGATCATCAAAAAATTTATCAAAATAGAACTCAATAACGTGCATGCAAGTCAAGGGGATGATATAAATTAACATGGCCGAGGCAAAGGTAAAGGCCGCAGATGAGGTGGTTATCTTGGTCGTGGACGTGGCTCGAATTACAGCAACAATAATTCCAACTACAACTATGAGAAATGAGAAAGCTCAACAAAAGATTGTGCAAGAAGAAATCCGAACTTGAGGTATGATAAATATCAAATCCAATGCTATAAATGTCAAATTTGAACATTATGTTTTAGAACGTAAAGGACCCTAAAATGGATTTGAGGAGATGACCAACTATATAGAGGAGAAGACGGAGGAAAAAGATATGTTACTACTAATATACAAAAACACTAATGAATGTCAAGAGAAGACTTGGTATCTTAACACTGGTACAAGATACCATATGTGGTGGGAAAAGAATCATGTTTATAAGGATCAATGAAGCATTGAGTGGAAATGTCTCTTTTGGAGATGATAGCGAAATATCGATGAAAGGAAAAGGTAACATTCTTATTCGTGCAAAATATGGTAGTCACCAAATAATTTCAAATTTCTATTACGTACCTAACATGAAAAACAACATCTTGAACTTAAGATAACTCATAGAAAATGGATATGATATTCATATCCAAAATTATAGTATTTTTATGAGAGATGACAAAGGAGATTTAATTGGTAAAGTTCAAATGTCAAAGAATAAAATGTTTCTTTTGAATATTCAAAATGATGTTGCAAAGTGTCTTGAGGCTTGTTACAAAGATTCATCATGGCTATGACATGTTCGATTTGGGCATCTAAACTTTACAAGTTTAGAGTTATTGTCCAAGAAGGAAATTGTCAGAGGTTTACCGTGTATCAATCATCCCGGCCAACTATGCGAATGATGTTTACTTGGAAAGCAATTCAGAAAAAGCTTTTCAAATGAGTCAGAATCAAGAGCCAAGAAACCACTCGAGCTTATTCATGCCAATGTGTGTGGTTCAATCAAGCCGAGCTCTCTAGGTAAAAGTAACCACTTCATGCTCTTCATTATTGATTTTTCAAGAAATAATTGGGTATATTTTTTGAAACATAAATCCAAAGTATTTGGAATATTTAAGAAGTTCAAAGCAGTTGTGGTATATGAGAGTGGAAATAAGATTAAAGCCACGAGATTTGACGGAAGAGGGGAGTTTGCATCCAATTAATTTCTAGATTTTTGTGAAGCACATGGAATTCGTCGCCTCTTGACAGTTCATAGATCACCTCAACAAAACGGTGTGGCAGAAATGAATAACATAACAATCCTTCATATGGCGCGAAGCATGCTCAAAAGAAAGAAACTACCTTAAAGATTGTTTGGCAGAAGTAGTAGCATATGCGGTCTACTTGTCCAACCGATCTCCAACAAGAAGTGTTTGGGGAAAAACACCAAAAGAAGCATGAAGTGGAAGAAATCCTGAAATTTCCCACCAAATAGTATTTGGAAGCATAGCTCATGTCCATGTACCAGACGAATAACAAACCAAACTCGATGATAAAAGCAATATTTTTATCTCCATCGGCTTTGACTCAAGTTCCAAACGATACAAGGTATACAACCCAAATAATAAGAAGGTTGTGATAAGTCGAGACGTGATAGTTGATCAAGAAAGCGAATGAGAGTTTGGGTCTTATATAAATGAGTTCACATTTTCTCCCAAATTGAAGTAGATGATCAGATAGAAAATGAGCAATTAGAAAAGGTTTCAACCCCGCATGCTTCACCAACATCAACTACTCATGAAGACTCACCACCATCATCATCGTAAAATGATAGTCGAAATTTGAGAGTTGTGGAACGTAGAAGAAGCCTTAGTGATCTTTATGAGGCAACCAAACCAATGGATAATCTTACACTATTTTGTCTCTTTTCTCATTGTGAACCAATGTCATTTTAAGAAGTTACACAAGAGAAACAATGAAGAGACGCGATGGATGAAGAAATTAGAACCATCGAGAAGAATGAGACATGGGAACTCACCTCACTTCCCAATTGGTGCAAGGAAATAGGCGTCAGATGGTTATACAAAAAAAAGAAATGATAAGGGGAAGATTAAAAAATACAAAACGAGGCTTGTTGCAAAAGGTGGGAATTGACTATGATGAGGTATTCACCCCCGTTGCAGGGTTAGAAACTATTAGACTAATAATTTTTTGGTAGCTCAAAACAAGTGGAAGATACAACAAGTGGATGTAAATTCAGCATTTCTAAATGGAGTCCTTGAAGAAGAAGTCTACATTCAACAACTATTAGGCTATGATATCAAAGGTCACGAAGATAAGGTGTTAAAGCTAAAGAAGGCTTTTTACGGGTGAAAACAAGCACCAAGGGAATGAAACAATAGAATCGATAAGTATTTCCGAGAGAATGTCTTCAACAAATGTCCATACGAGCAGACACTATATACCAAGATCAGATGTAGATATTTTGATTGTGTGCCTCTACGTGGACGGTTTGATCTTCACCCAAAGCAGCCCAATCATGTTCAATAAATTCAACAAAATAATGATAAAGGAATTTGAGATGACAGACTTGAGGTTCATGGCATACTACCTTGGCATTAAAGTTAAGAAGAAAAAAATGTAGAATTTTTATCTCACAAAGAAGCTACGCAAAAGATATCATTCAGAAGTTTAAGATGGAGAATTGTAACCCGATAAGCACACCCATGGAGTTCAGAGTCAAAATATTCAAGCATGAAGAAGGCGAAAGTGTAGATCCAACATTATTCAAAATTTTGGTGGGAAGTCTATGTTATTTACTTGCACGAGACCAGTTATTCTTCATGCATTTGGATTGGTTAGCCGCCACATGGAATCTCCAACAACAACTCATTTTAATGTTGTAAAGAGAATCCTTCGTTATCGCAAAGGTACAATCGACTTTGGCTTATTCTATTCAATTTCTAATGATTACAAGTTTGTTGGGTATATCGATAATGATTGGGGTGGAGACATAGACAGTCGGAGGAGTAATACTGGATTTGTATTTTTTATGGGAAACATTGCCTTCACATCGATGTCAAAAGAAATAATCGATTGTCACGCTGTCCACTTTTGAGACAGAATACATTGTTGCTACTACATAGATTATTCATGCAATTTGGCTTACAAATCTATTGAATGAGATAGAGATAACACAAATGAGCCAGCTAAAGTGTATGTCGACAATAAGTCAACCATCGCCTTAGCCAATAATCCAGTATTTCGTAATCAAAACAAGCATATCGATGTCTGCTACCACTGCATAAGGGAGTGTATTTCACAAAAAGATGTGAAAGTTGAAAATGTGAAGACACAAGATCAAGTTGCCAATATTTTCACCAAGCCACTGAAAAGCAAAGACTTCAAACGATTAAGGAAACTACTAGGGGTCATAGGCTTAAGTTTAAAGGGGAGTGTTAGATCATAAACTTGACCGATTTAAAAGGTCCAACCCACTCAATAAGGCCTATCAAGAAAGCATCTTCTAGAAACAATTAATTAATAATTTATTTTTTAGTGGAGGTTGTGTGTAAGACCATCTTTAGGTTGAGTGCAAGAAACACTTTTATGTTGAGTGTAAGAAACTCTGTTATCTTGAGAGTAGTCTTGAGGTTGAATTCTTAAGTATCCAAAAGCTCTTGGATGGTGGATCTCTGTCTCCACTGTGATTCCATAAATAGTGGAGGTCTCTCACCATTTAGACAATCACCAAACACACCAAGAAGTAAACTTAGAGAGAAAATTAGAGTGAGAGGAAAGAGAGACAAGAATACTCTCTTAATTGAAAGAAAAATATTTCTTAAAAATATTTCTTTTCTAGTGTGAGTTGTAAAACTATTTTGTAAAATTTCTTCATTTTCAACCTGTATAAGTTGTTTGTTTGTTTTTAAAAAGTGTTGCTTAATATTTTCCGTCAACATAGGTTCACACGTTCAGGAGTCTTAACGTTCTTCGGCACTTCGGCATGAAAAAATTAGTCATGCGCATGGTTTCTGTTGCTCCCAAATATCCTACGTGAAAAAATAATTTCTTTTAACCGAAATAGCGGAAATTGTAAATAAAGACAAATTGATGCATATGATATACTTAAATTAGAAGAAACAGGAAATAATGCTATTGACCAAACCTGTGTAGCAACAAATGCCACTTGGCTTTTGGTTATTTAATGGGAGAATTTTAGCGAATAAACTGCAAAATTTGAGGAGATAGTAAGTTGTTTCCACGTAAATGGAAAGGAACTAATTTCTCCTTATACTACATTCTGTCTAATAACCAAAGAAACATGTAACCCAATTTCGTTTAACGACTGCGATTAATGTTTTAAAGTTTATAATTTATTTCTAAAATTTGCTTACATCTTTTTCGTACCACCAAACGTGAAAAATGATTCGTCGTGTTCTCTTCCTTCTCCTAGATCTGAGCATAAGCTAGAAATGCTCTACATGTTATGTTGTTACTCTCGTGACTAACTCCAAGTTAATAAAACTTGTAGCAATCTCGAAATGATTGTAATTTAGGGAACTTATAAAGTTGTGTCTGCCTTACATTTGTTTCTTCATGGTGGTCAGGTCTTCCATGTTTTGGCGCGAATGGAGCCTTTCCTTTCGGGACTATTGATATAGTCCAATAAATCCATTCGTTACCTAACGATTTTGGATAAACACAAATGGACCTTGTTGTTACACTAAATATCGGATTCGAATACTTCAAGTATTGAAGTTGAAGATTTCAAGTACTCAAATTGAAGATCTCAAAGAACCCGTCGAATGTCATTACAATAATCACGAAGTTTAGACGTCTAGGACTCCAAACAACTACTTTCGTGTTTTATTACAATTTTTATAAATTTTATGGATTTATTTTAAATAGCCAAACAAATCCAAATATCTTAAGATTTGACTGAGTTTTATTTTATTTCATTCGGAATATTTGTGTAATTTTAGATTAGAGTTTAGAAGCATTTTTGTTTAAGTTAAAAAAACCCTAATTGCTCAGCGGCTCTTTTAATTTGACAATTATTTTCCGTAACTTTTGAGTTCTATTGACCCTAAATTAGGGTTTAATCCGTTCTACTTCTTGTTATTCAGCCCATATCAACTTAACTTCCAAACTAAAGATGTCAGCCAAACACAAATATGTAGGTTCATAAAAGAAAAAATAGATTACATCAAACATTATCAGATTTCCAACAGAAGATGATAATTTTGCTGTTCTAAACCACTGATAGCTAAACAAGGAACGAGCCCATACTCGAGTGCATATAGGGTATAAAGAAATAATAATTATGTAATGCAAAAATGTTGTAGACAAATCTCTCAAAACTAAGTGGAAAAAGGTTCAATAACAGTAAGACAAAATACTTAAAAGAAGGTGTTATTAATAAACCAAAGTTGGGGAGCCAAGAAAACATATCGTAAGAAATAAGACAGAAAATAAAGAGTGAGTGTGAAACAGTTTTGTTCACACTTGCTTAATCTTCGGTGTAACAATAGTACAGCATTTATAGGTGATTAGTGATAGGCTAGATAACCTAATATGTTAGGTAGTTAGTCACATATAAAACTTATTACATTTAATTAGTTATACAATTAATTAATGCTATATATGTAACACTAGACCAGCACAACTTCATATCGTGTGATGTAGACCAAAGGACTATTAGACATTTCTGGTGGGCTTGACCTCACAAAGACCTGACCTGATTATAGATCCACAACAACCAAAACGAAACCATTTGATGATGAAGTAAAGGTTGTTATCTGAAAATCCTAGCAGCCATTTTCACTTTACTAACTCTTCTCCATAACACAATCGATAGCCATGAGAGGCAAGCTTGAAGCTTCAACCAATTCACGCTTGTCATGAAGTTCCAAGGACTGCTTATTCTTCGCACCCCCCGCAAATGAAGGGGCGAATCTATGAGACCAGATTTGTATCTGAGAAAGGAGAAAAATGATGAGTTAGGGGTTTTGTGAGGCAATCAGCTAGCTGATCGTGAGATGGGACAAACTGAATCTGAAGAGGCCCTTTCAAGACTTGGCCGCGAATGAAATGTATATCAAGTTCGATATGCTTCGTCATTGCGTGGAACACTGGATTAGACGCTAAGGAGCTCTCCCCAAGGTTATCGCACCAAATGACTAAAGGAGGTGTGACGGGGAACTGAATTTTAGTAAGGATGGAGCGTAACCAGATGAGTCCTGCTGACAGATTCGCTAAAGCCCGATATTCTGACTCAGTTGAAGATCTTACTACCACATTCTGCTTTTTGGAAGACCATGAGACCAGAGAATCCCCAAGATACACACAATAAGCCCTCACGCTTCTTCGATCATCGGGAGAAGAAGCCCAAATCAGCATGAAAAATCCATGGAGATGAAGATTGCAGCTTGGTTTGATATGAAGTCCAACCCAGCTTGAACCAGATAAGTAACGGAGCACTCTTTTCAAAATTTGCCAGTGTATTGTAGTAGGTGCCTGCTGATATTGACTTAGCTTATTAACAGCAAAAATGTAATATCAGGTCTGGTGTGAGTCAGGTATTGTAATGCTCCTAACAAACTTCGATATGGTGTAGGATCTGCAAGAGAAGTCCTAGAAGCACTGGAGAGGTGGACACCAGCAACAATGGGTGTTGAGCATGGCGTAGCCGAAGACAATCCTTGAGAAACCAGTAAGTTCTTGATGTACTGATGTTGCCTTAGATAAATCCCCGTGGGGTCACGATGAACCTCTATTCTAAGAAATAGATGGAGTGGCCCCATGTCTTTGAGTGAAAATATTGCGTTAAGTTTGTGAACAAACTTCTGTAAATATCTTGTTTAAGTTCCTGTAACAAGGATGTCATCCACATAGACCAAAATTAAAATAACAGTAGCCTTAGAGACGAAATAGAACAAAGAACAGTCAGCCTGAGAGTTCTTGAAACCATAATGAAGTAGTTTATCCCTTAGTCTAGAATATCAGGCCTTTGGAGCCTGTTTGATACCATATAGGTCTTTGTGAAGTTTGCACACATGTGTAGACTTCTCATGGTCCTTAAAACATTTTCGTTGAGTCATATAGACATCCTAAGTGAGAAACCCATTGAGGAAATCATTGCTGATGTCCAGCTGCCTCACCTCCCAGTCTTTAGAAACAGCCAAAGTCAGAACTAGTCTGAATGTAACCATCCATGTTATACTTAACTTTGTACACCCACTTACATCCCACAACATTTTTAGGAGTCCACGTAACCAATGTCCAAGTTTTGTTTGACATGAGGGCTTTTTACTCAGTTTCCATGTCAGTGACCCAGTGAGGACTTAGAACTACCTTAGAGTAAGTAGTAGGTTCATTAGTATCCAAATCAGTTGTGACCAGGGAGCCAACATATGGAACTTTAGGTATACGAGTTCCATCTTGGGTTCTAGTTAGCATAGGGTGAGTATGAGGTAGGTTATGAGGGGAAGAAAAAGGAAGACAATAGAAATTTTGGGGTTAGAATAAACAATGGAACTTAGTGAAGTTTATGTGGCACTCTTGTGAGTCAGAAGATGACTAGTGTTAGATGTAGTGGTACAATTGGGAAAGTTTGTCTGATTTTGAGGTAAACAAGGGTCATTAGGAGTGGTAGGAGTGGTAGAAGCAGCACACTTAGCAAAAACATGTCTAGGTGAAGCTTGAGCATTACCTTGTGAGGACACAGTCTGTAGAGAAGTAGCTTCCTGAGAGGCACCAAGAGGAGCAGTAGACGTTGATAAGTGTCCAATAGTCACAAGCCCTGTATGTAAGCTAGGAAACCATAACTCTAAAGGAAACACTTTAGATGACTCAGATTGTGAACTCCGTAAGAAACTCCATTGAAAAGCAAAGTCAGTTTCATTAAACACAATAATTATGGAAATATAAACCCTGCCTTTAGAACTAAGACACACATACCCTTTATGAAACTGACTAAATCCTCAAAAGACACATTTAGTAGTATGAAACTAGAATTTATGAGCCTTATATGACCTGTGACATGGAAAGCAAGCATAGCCAAACGTTTTCAGAATTAGGTAGTTTGGTACTTTATGAAACAAAAGTTCAAAAGGTGATTTGTTCGATAACACTAGAGTAGGTAGCCTATTTATGAGATAGATAGCTATTTCAAAGGCTTGTACCCAAAATTTGTAGGGCAAGTTGGCTTGTGCTAAGAGAGTCAAGCATGTCTCTATAAGATGTCTATATTTGCGCTCAGCTCTACCATTCTGAGCGGAGGTGTGAGGACAAGATTTTCTCAAAATAAAACCTTGTTCTTGAGTCATAGTAGACAAAGGCACATATTCTCCTCCACCATCACACTGAACAGCTTTTATGGGCTTTTAAAAAAAATCAACAAGATATTTGAAATTTTTAAAGATGCCAACCACATGACTTTTATGTTTGATAGGATAAAACCATGTGAATCTAGTGTGATCATCTAGAATAATCACATAACATATGTGACTCTGAGTGGAGAGAATAGAAGAGGGACCCCATACATCTGAATGTATGAGGTCTAATAATACTGCTAGCATGTGAATGAGATAGAGAATAAGGTAAAACATGAGATTTACCATACTTAAAAGCTTCAAAAAAACTACAAACATCCCTTAGAATAGAAGTGAGATTACAAGCTTTTAGAAGGGTATTTAGAACATGATGAGATTGATGGCCAAGATTCATATGCCATCTATCTTTTAGGGAATTAGAAAGACCAACAGATAGAACATTTGGAAGAGATACATTAGTGACATGAGGACTATGTTTGGTAGTGACAAAATGAACCTTTGTTTCTTGTGACTTAGGAACACTTTCCAACTTGTACAGCCTACTCTCAGTAGTCCCTTTGAGAAGCATAGTCCCTGACACCTTGTCCTTCACAAGACAAAAACCCTTATAAAATTTAATAAAAACATTGTTATGACTAGTGAGCTATGAGACAGATAACAAATTCTTATATATCATAGGCACATGTAGGATATTTCTGAGTGAAATAGGTGTATTATTGAAAGAATGCAAACTAGAATTCCCAACATGATGAATTGGAAACCTGTGACCACTACCAACTAGGATACCTTTGTTACCTACATACTCATCCTTCTGAGTCAACACATTAGAGTTGTCTGTAACATGGTGACTATCACTACTGTCAGCATACCAGGCAGTGTCACCTGTTGAATCTTGAGTTGCTAGGTAGGCTGCATAATCTCCATCCCCTTTAGGTTGTTCAGAAGAGGTTGATCCAATTACAGATGGATTATCTCTATAGTAACAAACAAGATTAGTGTGTCCATACCTGTTACATATTCTACAGGTAGGCTTATTTTAAGAGAAACGTCCCCCTCTCCCTCTATAGAAATTGATAGAACAAAATCTATAGGTTGAAAAACTGTTTCTTCCTTTGTTGCCTTTATATGCACCTCTATATAGTCCATAAGAATTCTTCTAGGTTTTGTTGTTGTTTTGTGACTTATAGTCTGAGTTCTGAGTCAGATTAGCAGACGTTAAGCTTAGATTAGAAACATTATTTTGAAGATTCATTAACTGATCCAATCTGCTCTCAAACATGAGCAGACTAGTCTGTAGATCCAACCATTCCATGGATTCTTTATCAGCTAAGGTAACAACAATTGGGGTGTACTCTGAGTCTAAACCAGCAAGGACTTGAGTCACCAAATCATCAATAGACACCCCACAACCAGCCAACACAACATTATCAACTATATTCTTCATTTTACTTAGGTAATCAGTCATATTAGAGGTAATTTTTCGTGTTCTCTGAAATTCAGACTTGTAGTATGTTATTCTAGCTCTTGTATGTGAGCCAGAGAGCTTACTAGCTGCATAACACAGTTCTTTTGAAGTAACTTCTTCCATTAACTAAGCAGCAATCTCAGAACTCATTTTAGAGTACAGCCAACCAAGAAGGAGCTGGTCATTCGTAATCTAATCCTCATACTCAGGATTATCAGCAACATTTCCTTCATAATCACTAGTAAACTTAGGAGGACATGGCTTGTCCCCTGTGATAAAACCTCCTAGTATGTTTTCTCTAACAATAAACAGCACTATAGTTCTCCATAGTAGATAATTGTTTATGTCAAGTCTGATCTGATTGTTGTTGTTGTTGTTGTTGATTGTTTGCAGGTGAACACCTTTGTTAGCACTGGAGAAGCTGCTAGGAAACACTGAGCCTAAAGACTCATTACTCTGAGTAGGTGATTCTGGATCTGCCATTGAAGGCTTAAGGTGGCTCTAATACCAAGATAGAAAATAAAGAGAGTGAGTGTGAAAGATTTTTGTTCACAATTGCTTAATCTTCAGTGTAACAAGAGTATAGCCTTTATATGTGGTTAGTGATAGGCTAGAGAATCTAATTTGTTAGGCAGTTAGACACCTATACAAGTTGTTAAATTTTGTTACACTTAATTAGTTATTCAATTAATGCTATATGTGTAACACTAGACCACCATAACTTCATATCGTGTGATGTAGACCAAAGGACTATTAGATACTTCTAGTGGGCTTGACCTCACAAAGACCTGACCCGATTGTAGATTCACAGCAACCAAAACGAAACCATTTGATGATGAAGTAAAGGTTGGTGTCTGAAAACCCTAACAACCATTTTCACTTTACTAACTCTTCTCCATAACACAATCGACATCCATGAGAGGCAAGCTTGAAGCTTCAACCAATCGACACAGTCGATATTATAAATACATGTCATGAAACATTATAATCACGATAGAGGCGTTTTAACTATAGTCGGATCCAAATGGGATCCTAAATTATCAAAATACAAATAGTGCAGTGGTAAATATGTCATACTATTAATGGAGATCGTGAATACGGAATTTGGTAAATACACAAATTTTTTTACTTTTTCTTCAATCTGAATCGAAGTTTGCTGCAAAGAGCCTTGAATTGTCTAAATTGATATGCTTCTCTTCATAAATGGTTTTGTTAATAATGGTATGTCATTTCGTTTTCTCCCATCTATTTTACCTACTCCAAAATCAAGCCTCTTCATACTCACTTATATTGTTATCTTTCATACTAATAATTTGTTACTTTAAAATTTGAAGTCTTTAACTAGATTGAAGAGATTGAAGAGAATGAAGAGAATAAGTTAAGTTGTTTTTATTAGCAGATGCGGTTTTGTTTTCTTTAGAGTAAAACTAGATAGATTTCCGGCAGCAAAGGATAATACAAAACTTAATAAGATAATATAAAATTTAGTAACAAAATTTTAAATTTATTAATTTAATAATAAAAATATATAAAACAGCATCTCTATAGTAAAAGACAAAAAAAAAATGAATTTTAGATATGATCTTTTTCATGGTAGTGAAAAGTTAAAAGTAAGACTAATTTATAATTTTTTTTAAGCTATGTATATGGAAGCTAATTATAAATCTCCAATTCTGTTATTTAAAAAAAATAGTAAAACAATGATATATTAACAAAAATAGTATAAATAATGACATATTAAAGCGTTGATAAGCTCCAAAGCTAAAAGCCTTTTTATATCAAACTTCTTTTTGTAATTTTTACATATTGACGCGTCGGAAAGAATATGAGCATCTTGCTCTCGACACGTATGAATTCTTCTAGTTTGTGTATTAGATTCATAAAAGGTATAAAGCATGCAAAGTAAACTCAATTTTAAAACTATCTTGCAGAATTCGAGGTGACAGCAGCACTTTGTACGCACGGTTAGGGTTTATTTTGAGTGTTTGCTGATTTTATTTTTCTCGTACTTCTGCATCAAATTGAGAATGATGAATGATGAAGTGAAGCGGATTAAATACAAACCAATACAAATCTGGAAGCAAAGGTCCTATAGAAGTTTATGAGCTGCTTTTAAAGTTGTTTATATTCAAACCTACAATTATATATATATATATATATATATATATATATATATATATATATATAAATGCATTTCAAGATAAACTGGACTTGGTACATAGAGTTTGATGCAGAATTTTAATTACCTGTATCACATCAATGATATCATCGTACTTCCTCTTTTCTATGTCCATGTATGCGGCTTAAGTGGTTTATATTATGGGTTAGGCTAAAATGAGACCCAAAATCTTTATAGTGAGACCTCATTTTCAAAAAAAAATCTGCAATTGTGAATTTACCAAATTGCCCCCACATATAAAAACAATAATTTTTCCACCAACTCACTTCTCTCTCTTTTCCTCCTCTCTTTCCTACCAAAACTCTCTCCAAAATTCAAAAAAACACCCACAAAGTTTGAATTCTGCAAACTCCCACACAACATTTAATACACATTAATTATCTAAAGTTAAACCCAATTACTCCGAGCATGGATTTAAGCGACTTAAATGACAATTGGAGCTGCAACGCTGATGATTTCCTTTCGGAGGAGGAGGAGCCGCTTACTGATCACATGGAGAGCGTTACTAAGGTAAAAATCAAGTTTTTTTAAGCACAGAACAAAAAACTGCATTTTCGTGCCTTCAAACTGTACACTTCCACGCAAGAACATGCGTGGAAGATGACAAATCTTCGCATGAACATGCGAAGATCTGACAAAATCTTCGCATGTTCATGCGAATATTTGGCAACCATGGTTTTACATCCTTTTTGGTTTAATTTTGGGTTTTTCTTGGTTTTACATGTTTTTTTGGTTGAATATTGGGTTTGTCTTGGTTTTACATGCCTTTTTTGTTGAATATGGGGTTTGTCTTTATTATTTGACTTGTAAATACATGTTTGTGTTTTTGTAGGAAGCGGCCGAAGCACCATGTCACATGGCGGATTATAGTCAAATATTTGCGACGGATAAATTCTTAACCAAGGCAGAATTGATCGAATGGGTTGACAAAGAGAGCAAGAGTATAGGATTTATTGTCGTGGTAGATAAAGATGACGATGGTAGTAAAAACGGTAAAACACCGCGGTTATATTTTAAGTGCGAGAGACACGGTGTTTACAAGCCGAGGCCTAAACCAGGGATTGTGAAGAAACGACGAGATTGTTTATCCAAAAAATGCGGATGTCCGTTCATGCTTAGGGGCAATTCGGTGTTAGAAGCACCCGGCTATTGGAAATTGGTAGTTATAATTGGAAAACACAACCACCAACCCTTCTTGCATTTGGATGGTCATTCACGGGCCGCGAGGTTAAAGGCGGAAGAGGAGGAGTATGTTCGTAAACTCACAACAATCGGTTCTCGGCCAAGAGATATATACCGTGGATTGAAGTTAAGAGATCCGGAAAATGTATCTAGTATGCGTACCATCTACAACATGCGGCACAAGCACCAATTGGTTGATAAAGCGGGGAAATCCCAAATGCAATACTTGTTTGGTAAGTTAAAGGAGCACGAGTACTATGTTTGGGAGCGCACAAACAAAGAGACCGACGAAATCCTAGAATTGTTTTTCGCACATCCCACGAGCATCGATTTGTTGCGCACTTTTCCTCAAGTGCTTATAATGGATAGCACGTACAAGACTAAAAGGTATAAACTTCCTTTGCTAGAAATAGTTTGCCAAACTTCGACGAAAAAGACCTTTTGTATAGCTTTTGTTTTTATACCTCGGGTACTGATGAACTGCAAACGACGTGAAATGGTCGTAAATCCACGTCTCTAACAGGGCCAAAAAATCAGATATACCCGAAGTAGAGTGTAGGCAGCCTCTGCCTAGCTGGTAGTAGAGCTGCGCCAGTATCATCTGCCCCCAGTTATACCTCGCGGAGCTAGTGTAATCGTCGATGAACTGCAAGTAGTCGAGGCTAATGTTGTTTTCCGACTTGTTGGCCAAAATGGTACAGCCAAAGAAGTGCAACAAATAGCCCCTCGTAGCTCGTTTGGTATCTGCCACAGTGATCTCCTCATCGTAATACTGATGGGTGCAGAATCTCCTCTTCAGCCATGCAAGGCGAACATGCCTCTTACCGCCGCCTTTGTTCTCCTTTATCTCCGCCTCAAGCTCCGCAGCGCTGCACCCAAGTAAGCGAGCGTATCTCGCAGTGCGCTCATCAGCAGTGGGGTACTCATATATCTCACAGTTGAGACCGAGAACTGAGAGCCCCGTTATCATGTGGACGTCATCGAGGGTGACGGTCATCTCCCCGAACGAGAAGTGGAAAGTGTTCGTCCCGGGATGCCATCTCTCTAGAAAGCCCTCAATCAAGTGGACATTAGTAGACCACTTACCCAAGGCCTCAATCAAGGGCCAGAAACAGGTGCTCCTAACCTGTGCGAGTACCTTCTACTGCCGGGATTTCAAGTCACAGGTACTATGTGTGTGGTACATCGCATAACAGCGCAGTAAATGTCGGGCCTGCATGCATTAAAAACATACAATATATATAAACATATATGCAATCTAAAACTTAAGATAATCCAATAACCAACATTTTCAATATATATGCAGTATAACAACTAAGATAAAACAATAACCAATAACCAAGAAATACAATGCAGTAGTGAGTGCTAAAAATTAAAACCTAAACTCATCATAACATATAAATTCATTGTAACCTAAACTAATAAAATTTATAACACAAACCTAATTTCAGTAACATATAAATTCTTAACATATAAATTCAGTAAATTTATAACACAAACCCAATACCAAATCCAATGCAGTAACATATAAATTCATTCACCATTTCAATAGACAGTGTTAAAAATTATAACCTAATTTCATTCTAACATATAAAATAATTCTAACCTAACCTAAAATACTTATATTTAAAACACAAACCATTTCAGTAAACAGTGTTAAAAATTAAAATCTAAAGTCATTGTAACATATAAATGAATTCTAACCTAACCTAAACTAAACTAATATAATTTATAACACAAACCAATATAAAATCCAATGCAGTAACATATAAATTGATTCTAACCTAAACTAATAAAATTTCTAACACAAACCAATAATAATAATAATAATAATAATAATAATAACTTTAAAAAGTAAATTAAAACTATAAAACTTACATCGCCTTTGAAGACGCTGTATGCCTCATGCTCTCTGTACGAATGAAACGTAGAATATAGGTCTATAACGTGAGCATTGTATCTACGAAAGCGTTGCTCCGTAGATACGCGACGCTGGACTGGTGGGCGCTCAACGGCATGTAAGGTCCCTCTCACATGGACCCGGACGCTCCGAGAAGTCTCACCGCGATCGAGCTCCTCAGTCTCCTGATCCGTCTCGTAGTCTCTATCGGTGCGGGAGGAGGACGTGGGCGAGGAGGCATACTGCACAAGACAAAACCGAACAATTAGACAAGTTGAAACTTTAAAAAAAAAAAAAAGTCATGGATTCTGCGAAAATTCGCAATTTAATTCGTGGATTAGGCAAATCCACGCATTAAATTGCGAAGATTTTGCCAAAATCCACGATCTGTGGATTCGGTATTTCCTCGCATGTTCGTGCGAGGAAATACCGATTCGAGAATGCAGCCCCCCCTACCCAGATCTGCCCGAAATCAATCCTAAAACTCTAACCCAACACCCTAAACGATCCTAATCTCCTAACTAACAACATACATGCCCTTAAAATCAAACAAATCAACACCAAATACATAAAAATCCAATTTTTCTACCCGAATGCAAAACTCTAAATATCTCTAGAAAAAACAATGCAAAATGGAAAAAAAAAAAAGCACCATGAAGTATAGAATCCTTACCTTAACAGCTTCGTGGAGTTGGATTTCAAAAAAAATCGACGGAAAAAATATGGGTTTTTGGAGGTAGAGAGAGTTAGGGTTTCGGGGGAGAAGAAAGAGAAGAAAATCTGATTTTTAGCTATTTATATGGATGGCATTTTTGTAATTAATGGAGGTCTCACTATAACCAACCCGGGTCTCACTATAACCGGGTCTCACTATAAAGAAAACGGGTCTCATTTTAGCCTAGCCCTTATATTATAGCCAAAAGGTTCCACCGGTAACCTGTCACATCCTATATGATATAAGTAGGTCTAGGAATAAGTTATACCTCACAGAATACACCATGAAAGTTGTTGGACCCCTTCTTTTTAGCTTTATTATAATTTGTTTTGGTTATAAAATCTCACTTTTGATTTATATATAGAGAGCTTAAATGAGAAGAAGAGAAAATCGGTAAGACACAACAGCTTTTATATATAGAATCTTACACGAACTTTGAGTATATGAAAAATCAAAGATCAATTAAACTAAAATTTTGATTTACCATAATACTCTAAAAAAAATTGAAAATAATCAACCTGTAAGAGAGGAAATACAAAAAAACAAAACCTAAAACTTAGTTGTGATATGAAGTTTTTTAAAGTCCATCGGGCATGTATCCGACTTTCAAGAGTTGTTATTCTAGCTCTATATAAGAGCTAGCCCCATAGACTCTAAAGCTTCTTCTAAAGTTTTACCGGATAAATCGACTCCATCAAGAGATGTTTCCAAACAAATATACAAAGAAGAGAAGGGTAAGTTAGCAATAAAATAAAGAAAATCGAACATATAAACCCTAGAGAGGTAGGAAATAAAATGGATACATACAACCTCTCGGACTTAAGTTGTGGACATGGCACCAAAATTTTATAAAATTCAAACATTAATTAGAAGTAACTTTTTTGTTCTCTCTAAAAAAACCTTTTTCTGTTTTAGAAAATATCTAAAAAGAGTTTCTGTCATATACAGAAACTCAAACAAAGACTTGATATGAGCAAGTCTTAAGGAGTGAATATGTTCTTTCTACTCTTATGGAAATCAAATATTTTAAATTAAAATAATATATATAGTATTATATGAAAATTAAAATAGTATATGGTATTATATGATAATAAAAATAAAAATATTTAAAAATAATTAAATAATTATTTTATTATTAATTATTATATATTATTCAAAATTTATTTTATTGTTAGAAATATTGTAAGAATCTAATATGCAATTATTAGATTCTATATTAATAATTTTTTATTAAAATAAATTTAAATGTTTCATAATTAAACTTAAAAATAAACTTAATTAGGTTTAATAACAATTATAATAATAGATAAAAATAGATAAAAGTATTTGATTTACCTTGGGTTATCTTAATATCTGCAAGTATTGATGAATTTTGTTTTGTTTTGCTTCCGTAAAAAAAATTAATACACAAAAATATATTTTGTCCTAAAATGGGTTTGGAATATTAGGTTCCTTAGAAATAAATATAAATATCAAGATCAAAATTATTTTACCGCCTAAAAATATGTTTAAATAGGGATCTCATACCATTATAATGGTGTATTAATTCTTCCTCTCTTGTAACCAATTGCGACATGCATATCCTTTTCAACCGAGCATATAATCAATTTTCTTAAACTTTAAAAATCCTGAATTAAAAAAAATCATCCATTAAATTCTAATTTAAAAAGATCTAATTTAGAGAGAATGAAAGATAAGAGAAAAAAAAATAAATTTGAAAACTTAAATAAATAAACAAACAAAAACTTAACTTTGCAATTAATGAATTTATTTTAATTTCAATAAAAAAGTAAGAAAATAAAATAAAATAACTATAAAACCATAAAAAATAGAACATAAAATGAATTTAAATTTAAAACTACTCACAAGATTGAGAGAATAAAAAATAAAAATCAACCTAAACATATAAACATATTATCAAAAAAATCGTAATGGAAACTAAATTACTTAGATTATTACTTAGAAAAACATCTTGTAGAGGCGGAAGACCATAGGATTCAGTAACATTTGAACATAATTAATAGAACATAATTAATAGAGAGAGTAGAGAGAAGATGAAAACATTTGAACATAATTAGTAGAGAAAAGATGCAACATTTACTAAGAGAATAAAATGACACAACCAGTATATATATATGTTGATATCACAGATTGTAATTTCCATGTGTCACCTGTTAAGCGTATAATACTTTACACGTGTAGACGCAAATACTAAGCCTAATAAACAACTATCTCAATACTAAAAGATTAATCTAACTTTCAATATCAGCATAGAAGCAAACTCTAAACCCAATAAACAACTGGACCAATACTAAAACACTAATCCCGCTTTTAACTACATATCTAGTAAATTGTATAGATGATAATTAAATAGTAAATGAGTAAAAAAAGGGTTACTGTTCATAAGCACAGTGGACCCTTCTTTTACTTTAGTGTATATATAATTTCAATTATAAGTAATAGTTTTTTCTTTAGTTAGCGTCGGTTTAAGACTAGTTTTAGAACATATGTATACCGAAACAGTTGTAGGTTATAAGCTCAATAAAAAACTTAAACTTATAATTAAAATATATTAGACTTTAAAAAATAGAAAACACAAGGGTACAGATGATGATTACAATGGCAGGAAAAATTGGAACAGTGGGGATTACAATGGCAGGTAAAATGGGAAAAATGGGAAGAGTGGGGACTAAGTTGGTTTGGTTCTGATCTATTAAAATTAAGAGGAATTGGGAGTTTTGTGATTGGTTCTTTTATATTTATATGGTTTATTTTTGTAGGGTGAGGTAGGAGCGTTATATTTGATTTTGATATTACATCAGGCTAATATAATAAGACGTGAGAAAATAAGTATAATTTTTTTTTAGATTCGTCTAAGAATAGAAAGGGATAAGATGATTCACCCACTTGCATGCAGCTATCCATTTTGTTCAGTGATTCTATAGATGAACTTGAGAAATCTGTCGAATGAGTTAGTAAAGAAAATGTTTGGCTTTTCTAGGAGTGAAGGAAGCGGAAAATTTTGTGTTTAGGTTTTAGGATGATGAAATGCCTAAATCTATCTCCTTATTTATTGTTTTTACAATGTGAAGCCCAACATTCACATTGTAAAGCTCATCCTTTAATACTTCATTACGTGCGGAGACCATAACCCGATAAATTGATAATTCAGTTTATTCCCTGATTTATTAGTTTAGGCTTAAGTATTAAGATTTGGGCCATCTTCACCACAGTGCCCAAATTAAATTCGATTGCCAAACTTGAGCTTGTAACGTCTTTTCATCCATACGTCCAATTTAATTAAAAAATTAGCTCGGTTAATTTTAATTTGGAGTTCCTTAAGACAATGACCTAATATATTTATTTAACATGTCATTTCAAATTGTTATCGGTCCATATATATATTCCAACAATTTCCCACTTGGACCGGCATGTTATTCAATAATACATATTCAACTTTAATAAGATCCATGTATTCATTTTCAATGGGTAAACGGTACAACCCCATACATGACTAATAACAATTAAGAACTAAAGACCTATTTCTCGTAATGTGAACAATAAGATGCAACAATAATCACATTATCATTATCAATCAATTACTTGGGCCAATTATAGAGTGTGGCTTAAGAGTAATATCGTTTGTAATCGTACATACTTACTCTTAAATGGCTCATACCTTTTGAGATCCAATACAGTAAAGATATTAATAAATATTTTCAAGTATATATATTGCAATCTGTTATCATGGAGTTTGAGGTGATGTGCTCTATATTTATATGACCCATCTGAATTATCTCTTTAACAGACAAAATTTTCATGTTTATGTGTTTGGAACTAGACAAGTTCTTACTGTTAGATTATTGCACTACGAAATTCGTAGCCACAATTAAAGAATATATGCCTCAAAACATGCAACAAATTCTTCCACTATGTTGGACGATGGAATAGATGTTTACTTTACACTTTTTCAGGAAACTGCACCTCCAGCTTATAAGAATATATTTCCTGGCATGCTATTTAGTGTGTCTACGCATCCACCAAAACCCGAGTGGGAATACCTAATCATCTCCAGTTTATATGACTTCTCAAATATCAACATGTGACATTTTGTTCCTTGCAGGTACCAGAGTACCCTTTTAGCTGCCTTCTAGTGATCCATGTACGGGAAACTAACATATCTCTCCAACATATTTACAGCAAAGATAATGTCCGACCTAGTAAAAATTTGAGCATACATTAAACTCCCAACTCTCGAAGCATAATGGACCATTTTAATTTCCTCAATCGTTATTTTTATTATAGAACATTCACCCAGACCTAGTTTGTCAACCTTTTTTATAAGGGTACTTAGGGGTTTGCAATATGTCAATTCGTACGTTGTAACACATTTTTAATGTATGCCTTTTATGATAATCCAAGAATAGCACTGGAGAAATTCAGATGTATCCAGATTCCTAATACAAAATTTTCATCACCGAGATCCTTCATATCAAACTTGTCTGATCTAAGTCTGCAAACTAGATTTTTTTAGTTGTTTTCTACAAAGTGTTCTGGTTGCACCATATAGATTATTTTATTAATATCATCATTGAGAAAAATGGTCTTAACATCCTTCTGATGGAGCTCAAGGTCGAAATAAGCAACTAATTTCATGATCGTTCTAAAAAAATCATTCATCGATACCGAAGCAAATGTTTCTTTAAAATCAATCCATTTCACGCTGACTAAAATTATGCTACAAGATGAGCTTTATATCTTTCCAAATTACCAAGGGAATTTCGTTTGGTTTTGCAAACCCACTTACAACTAATTTTATTTTTCTACTTCAAATAATGGGACAAGATCTCATACCTCATTATCCAGCATCGATTTATACTCTTCTTTCATAGCATCAATCTAATACCGAGAGTCAGAACTTGTCATGGTCTGTTTGTAAGATGACTGATCATACAAAAATTTAGTACATGAGTCATCATGTTCCTAAAGATATATTACAAGTTTTGGACCTATAATACTCTTTCTTTCTCTCCTGGACCTTGTTAAGGGCATTATTTTCTCTTGTTTTACTTTTTGAGGAGGTAGAGTTTGACTATTATGAACGATGTCACTTTGGTCTTTCAATGGAATATTACCTAAAGGTTTCTCTTGTTTTACCTGGACCATACTCGTACCCTGGTTGGAACCCTCAAGTGAAGTACCAATGTTAGTTTGAGGATTACCCTTTTCTAAAGAGACCAAAGTGATTGGCATTACATCTTAATCATCTGATACCTAAGTTCCCTATTAAAACCTTCATGAATCTCTATCTATTATTCCTCAAAACCAACATATGTTCCCTTATTGTTCCCCTCAAACTCAATATTCTCTAGAAACTAGGTCGTTCATGTCTCATATATTATACCACTAAGAGAATCATAAAACTTTAACCCTCTAGAATGTTTGGAATAACCTATCAAGAAGCCACTAACTGTTTTTAGGTCTAGTTTCTTTTCATGGGGTTTGTAAGGCGTTGCCTTAACTGGACAACCCCACACATTTAGATGCTTTAAATTGGATCTCCGCATATTCTAAAGCGTATATGGGATCGTAATCGCGGCCTTAGTGGATACTCAGTTAAGTTTACAAGTGGCACATTTGATGGCTTTCCCCCAGAGAGATAATGGTACAGATGAGTGATTTATCATTCTTCCAACCATATCTTTGAGTGTCCGGTTCCGTATATCATATATATCATTCATGCGGGGTGAACCAGGATTTGTGTATTGAGGGACTATTCCACGCTTCTCTAGGTACTGTGCAAAGGGTTTTGGATATTTTCACCTGATCTGTCATCTCTGACATAGTATTCACCACCACATTCAGATATGACGGTCTTAATGCTTTTACCGAGTTGTTTCTCAACCTCGGCCCTAAAAGTTGTAAACTTGTCCAAGGTCTCTAATTTTCACGAAGAAGATAAAAGTAACTGAAATGAGAGTAGTCATCGATGAATGATATACAGTACCACTACCTATTCCAAGATTCTTGTAGATTTGGTCCATATATGTCGGTATGTATCAACTCTACTTCTTTTCTCGCTCTATATGCCCTTATATTTTTAACTTTAGTTTGTTTCCTTTTGATACACTCGAAACAAATACCAAAGTTAGAGTAATCAAGGGGATGCAATAAACCTTTAGCAACAAGCTAGTCCATTTTACCTAACCGTTTGTGCCACATTTTATAGGATCTTTTAGATTTAGTAATTTTGTTTGTTGTACATTGTGTATTCATAGAAATGTTCTAATTATTAATAGTATTAAACAAATACAAATTATCATATTTAATCAAATTTCCATTACCAACAATCATATTATTTAAGGAGAGTGTAAAATAATTGTTTCCCATCAGATACGAATAACCTTGCAAGTTTAAAACTGGAAAAGAAACTAAGTTCCTTCGAAAAGTGGGAACATGCATTACATTCTCGAGAAATAATACATGTCTAGTTGAAATTTAAAAAAAAACACAAATAGCTAAAACATCACAAGAGCTCCCGTCGGCCGTGAAAATCGATCTTTCATCCTTATAAAGTATTTATTTTCACATAAACTATATTACTTTATGAAAGAACTAAATATGTGGGAATACATTTTCTTAACATGTAAGCCTGGTGTTTTTCACAATCCTTATTCTAGTGCCCTTTCTCCTTGCAGAAAATGCATCGACCAGTAGTTGATACCTCAATATGTTTATTCTTAATTGGACCTTGACCTGGTCTTTTGCCATCAGTCGTCCGTTTAGGCCCTGTCTCTTTTGCAGATATAATCACATTTGGTTTGGTTTATTTTGGGTTGGGGGTAATTTTGTAAAGTGTTTTGTGAAATATTTTGAGTATTAAGTGTTTAGTGTATAAAGTAGTGAGAGAATTAAGCAGTATGGTTGTATTAAATGTTCATTACCCTCATTAATGAGAGTGGTTGGGGTATTTATACCCTTAATTAAGGACCCATGAGCTTAGGGGTCAAGTTATGAAACCGGGTGAAGTTTAAGGACCCATTAATCTTTTAAGTTGATTAGCACATAACTTAGTCAAAAGGTGTTTAAGTGCTTTTACTTTTGTCTTGTTCGGATAGTTCAGTGACATGTTATTGTCCGAATTTCCCTTGTCCTGATAATACAGTGGGCTATGTTTGGATAATCCGAACTCATCAGTAGCCCTTTTTTAGGCCTTGCCAAATATCTTTGGTAAGACTAAAAAATATACTTAGCCAGTAATGACTTTTTCTGATCTGCCTCTGTAGTTCGTATTCGGAAGTTTATTATCATTATTAACTCAGTTCAAAGTCTGTCCGGACTGATTTCTCTTTCCAGAATTCTAAGAGTTTTCTTCTAGGATCGTGGGACACATGTCACAATCTGGTTCGACCTACTAGCCGTTATTCTTCCTAGATCGGCGCACCTACTAAGTTTAGAAAGTTACCTATGCATTTAATCATTGACACGTTTGCACATCCTTTAATCATTACAAACCCCTCTTCAACTTCTCCTAGGTAACTATTACTTTTTTTAATGTTATATAAATTCCTTTTTACTGTTTCATTGTCTTCATCACTTAGAGCTTTTCTAGAGAGACTTTCACTCCTACCTTCAACTTGTTCTTCAGATATTTTATGTTCACAGCCGGAAACGCACTTGTTAAAGGCGGTTGGTATAACTTATCAGAGTTGGAAAGGGAAAAAAGTAGAGAGAGAGAATCGTATTGCTGTTGGTCTCTTAGTTTCTCCAAATTAGAAATTTAGTGAACCGACTCAAGAAGCTGATCAAGGATCATCCTCTTCCAGAAACCCCAGGCCCAGACAATTATTCAAACCTTCTTCCCTCAGGCTCTTCTGTTCAAGAGTCTCAACCCTCTATCGTGAAATAAAAACCGTTTTGAGTATCAGAAAATCTTCCCCCTTCCTAACCATGGGTTTTGACACTGAGAAGTCTCTGGAGAAGTCAACCCCTCGACGGACGACTCGTCTAACTAAAGCCCAAACTATAGCTTCACTTCCAAATCCCTCCAGATCGGAGGCATCTAAAGCAACCTCAAGAGATAAGCCCTCCGTATTGGAGGCATCTAAAGTATCCCCAAGGGCCAAGCCCTCCAGATCCCAACCTTAACCGGACACCAGGCCTTTAGAAGCAACAGGCACTCAATCATCCGAACAACCTTTGGTACCAGAAGCTGATCCCCATCCATCTAAGGCAGCTGATAAACCTTCCACAGTGATGGAAGAAGTAATGTAAGATAGTATTGATAAGGCCCCCTTTGAAACTGAGGCATCAGGTCAAACGGGGGATGCTGCTTCTGACAAGAAGGGGAAAAACAAAGTCAAGGTATGTTTGACTCATCCGGAGCTTCCGGAGTGCCTAGAGGGCAAGGTAAGCCCTTGCTTCAAAAATGTCAATGTTAAATACATGTTGGCTCTACAAAATATAAACTACGTCTACACCCACACCGCTGAGTTGGGCCGGATCCGGACGAAATTGGGAAGTCCGGAGTCAGTGAAGGTAAGGATACCTATCACTCCGGAGACTCCTATGGATTGCTAACTCAACGAAGTGGTTATTTTCACCGAGGTGCTAAACTGGAGACTTCGGTTCCCATTGGATCCAGAAATTGTTAGGTATTTTCACATGGTTAAACTTTGCCCAAGCCAGCTAAGCCCAAATGCCTGGTATTCCCTCATTGCTTGCATAATGGCATCAAGGCTATCAAAAATCCCACTCCCAATGGAGCAATTTACCGTTGTGTCAAGTCTATGTAAGATCATCAGATTCCCTTCTACCATCACAATATGAGGAACAGCTACAAAGTGGTTGATGACTTGCTGGAGTCTAAGAAGAATTGGATGACACAGTTCTTGTTTGTTAGTGAGACATGGGAGAACAGTAGGAAGATCAAGGCCAACACCAATCCCAGTATGTTGACTAGCAGGTGGAGGAGTACTAGTAAGTTTCTTTCTTATCTTTGTCTCTCGTACTTTTCTTTTTAAATCATAAGTGTTCTCCTACTAATTAATTTGTCACTTCTTTTTTAGTGGTGCCGAAGGAGTTCTCCGGAAAACTAGAGGAGGGGCAAACAACCTGTGTAAAGGGAATACATGGGTTGTAGAGCATTGGGGGAATTCCTTATATAACTGCTTCACTTCAGGAAATCTTGTGAGGTCACATTTGTGGAACACCACAAGCTAGAGAGACCTCTTATGGGAAAAGTTGACTACGTTGCCACCTCCTGGTGTAATTCTTAAACGAACGGAGGCCAAGGATGGCAAGCTGTTCTTACCTTCCAGGGCAAAGGCTCCCAGTAAGATGAAGAACAAGAAAAAGAAAGCTACAGCAGAGTCGGCTCAAGTAGCCACAGAGAGGACTGGTTCGGGGAACCAAGGGGGAATCGACGCTGCTTTGCTTAAAGTGGGTGAGGCTGAAATAGTTATGGAAGCGGGAGAGTCGTAGAACCCACTGAAGCCTCCCAAGAAGGACCGGAAAAGAAGGGCCAGCAGTGACGAGAAGGCTGCTAAAAAGAAGAAAGTCACCTTAGGAGAAAATATAATTCTTCGCCCTTCGGAGACTCTACCTCCACCAGCCTTTGTTGATCCTACCTTACAAGAAAAGATCCTAACATGTCTGCAATCCGGAGAGGTTGCTGGGGGAGGTACTGAAGAAGTGGACATTAGTGCCCTACAAGACATTGATTTATACTTCAATGATTCTGAGAAGGATGACTTCGCAGGTCCCTACCGTCCCTCCAGCTCTGCCAACATGGTGACTTTCAATGGTAAGTATTTCCTGGAGAACAAGATGTTCTGACCCATTCCCTTCTTGGTTACATCCAGCCAGTGCTTGACCTGGAGAGATAGGTGAAAAGCCAGACCACTCTCATCAATTCCCTCACCACTGACAAAGAGTCTCTATCAACCAGTCTCCATAATGTCAATCAGAGTATAGAGGAACTGAAGAAGGAGATAGAGGCATTGAAGAAGAACAAAGAGGATTTATTAATCAAGTTGGGCACCTCGGAAGCTGCCATGACTGATCTCCAGACTAAGTACTCCGGGTTAGAAAAGGACTTCTCAACGTTAAAGGAGGACCTTCAAACCAAAGATGGTATCATCCAGACCCTGTCCGATGAGAAAACTATGTTAGAGAGTACTGTATCGTAGATGACCAAAGATAAAGAGAATTTGATGAAGCAGTAGGAGCAAGCTATTTAGTCAGGTATTGATAAATATACCAACAAAGTGATAGACTCCCTAGAGAATAGATATGTTGAAGTTAAGTTTGACATGGTGCTGCACTTCCATGAAACTTTTACGAAGAGGACCCTTGGTCCCTTATGGAGATTTTTGGAATATGAAGACATCCCATTTCACACTATGGCCGATGGCGACAAGCACAACTATGCCAGTAGAATAGACTCTACTACTGACGATGAAGAGGGAACTGGTGAGAGTTTGAGTGCCAAACTCAAAAGTCCCAAGAAAGGAGGCGATGAAGAAAACTCTGAAGGGAACAAGCCCTAAGGTTTAATCATATCTTTGTTTTATTTTATTTTTGTGAATAGTTAAAGTCCTTGGATGGCCAAGGCACATTATGTAATGTTATTCGGTTAGAGTCCGAATAAGTCTTTGAAATACTTAAAGTCTTTGGATGGCCAATGCATGTTTTGTTTTTCCTGTTCGGTTAAAATCCGAATAGGTTTATTTATATAATTTTCCTTTATTTAACACTTTTTTTCCTTTAAATTTTAATGGCTAATGTTTAAATAGCCCCTAGTTTTTCAGAAGCATTATAGTGAGAGTGTTTAATATCTCTGATGAAATGTATTTAATGGTCATCACTCAACCAGATTTATCCGATCTACCAAAGGTCTAAAGTGTTGAACCAGTGATTTGTACTTGAATTGAATTGTAGTTAAACTACACCGGATGTTTTAAGAAGGCATCACATTTTATTGAATGAAAAAACCGGACACTTAATTAAAACCTCCCCGCGCCACCAGGGTAGGAAAGATTATGCCCCCTAATATTTACATTCATATCTAACAAGTAAATATTTACACACACCTTTTATTCTACATATAACCTAAAATGTTCGATATTCTATGGGTGCTTCAAAACCCTTTCTTCTTTGTCCAGAAGCCTATATGTCCCAGGCTTAAGCTTTTCGGAGACCTCATGCCGAACTGCTTCTCATTGGTGTGTAAGAAAAAATTTCTCAAAACTTTATCTCCTAGTTGAAAATCTCTTCTCTTGACCTTAGAAGCAAACCTGCTTCTCATCAAGCCTTGGTAGTGGGTTGTTCTCAAGTGAGCTATAACCCTTCTTTCTTCTATTAAGTCTAATTGACCTCCTAATTACTATCTCATTAGCCTGTTCGGAATAGTTATGGACCATGTATGATGGTAGGGTAGCTTCAATGGGGGTAATGGCATTCGTCCCATACACCAAAGCAAAATAAGATTCTTGTGTAGCAGCCCGAGGGGTAGTTCGGTATGCCCACAACACTTTTTGCAGATAGCTTGGCCACTTCCTTGCAGTTTCTTCTAGATTTTTTTTTAATCCGGACAGAATGATCTTGTTGGAAACTTCAACCTGACCATTTGCTTGTGGATGGAAGGAGACGAGAAATAATGTTGAATACCCATAGAGGCACAAAAATTCTTTATATCTTTGTTATCAAACTGTGGCCCATTATATGTGGTAATTATATGAGGAATCCTAAATTTGCAACATATATTGGATAAGATAAATTTTATGACAACCTTTGAAGTGGTTCCCGCCAAATGAGCTGCCTCTATTCATTTCAAGAATTAATCAATAGCAACTATAATAGTCCTGCACCCTCCGGGCGCCACTGACAGAGGCCCAACTAAATCTAATCATCAACGAGCAAAAGGTACTGGCTCAGAAATAGACTCTATATGTACTGTTGGCACATGAATTATGTTGCCATACCTTTGACATGGATCACACTTCTTTATTATTTCTTTAACATCTTCCATTATGGATGGCCAATAGTATCCAGCCAACAATACTCTCCGGGTTAGTGCCCTGTAGCCACAATGTGTTGATCCTTCTCCATCATGTAGTTTGGATAAAACGACTTGAGATTTTTCAACCCCCAGACAACGCAGGAGGGGTCTACTGAAAGACTTTTTATAGAAAACTTCCCTTATGATAAAAAAAATCACGAGTCTTGCGTTTAATTTTTCTTGTCATAGCTTTATCCGGAGGCAAAACCCCATCAGAGATATATTGAAGAAGGGAAAATCTCAAATATTTAGGTTGAACTACTTGTATACTCATGCTTTCCTCCTTTTCCTTGTTCTGATTTGATTGTATGAATGGGAATTCTTGTACATGAATCCAAGGGTAGGACTCAAAATATGCTATAGTTGCCAAAGAATCTGCCAGTGTATTCTCAAATCTGGGAATATGCTGATAACAAACACTTTTGAAGTTGGCTACCACCTCTTTAAGGATGAGTAAGTATTTGATCAGCTGTTCCTTTTTTGCCTCAGATTGACATGATGGATAAGAAGCTGGGAATCACTCATCAACCTAACTATTTTAGCCCCACACAGAAAAGCTACTTTGAGACTAGTTATAGCCGCTTCATATTTGGACTCATTGTTAGAGGCCTTGAACCCAAAGCATATAACCCGGTACATTTTATCACCATACGCATAGGTTAGGCAAATTCCACCTCTACAACCCAGTGTGCTTGATCCACCATCAGTACGGACTACCCATTCTTTTTTGGTTTTACCTTCTCAAACTTGTTTAGAAACTCTTATCCGAATGGAATTATATCGGGGAATCAACAACAGATTGAGCTTTGATAGCAGTTTGTGGGGAAAAATCAATGTCATAATCACCCAGTTCTACTGACCACTTGGTCATCTTGCCTGAAGAACATTCTTCAATAGGAAAGATGTTCGGACAATGATGGAATGAGATTGAAAATACGGCCTCATTTTTCTTCTAGCAATCACTAAGGATAGTGCTAACTTTTCAAGCTTCAAGTACCTCTTCTCAGCATCTATCAGACTTTTGCTAATGTAGTACACCGGACGAGGGTAATTGTCCACCTCTCTTACCAATACTGCACTTATACCGCATTCTGACACAGCCAAGTATACATACAGTGTTTCTCCTTGTACGGGCTTAAAAAGAGTCTTTGGTGAAGATAAGTGTTTCTTTATTTCATCAAAAGATTGGCTGCATTGTGGAGACCAATTAAAGTCTTTAGCACTCTTCAAGGTTTGGAAAAATGGAGCACACTTGTCTGAAGACCTTGAAATGAAACGGTTCAATGCGGCCAACCTTCCAGTAAGCCTCTGGACTTCTTTAATATTCCAAGGAGGATCCATTTCTAATATGGGATTCAACTGATCCGGATCGGGATGTATCCATTTCTCACTTATCACATACCCCAAAACAATTCTGGATCGAACCCTAAAGACACAATTTTCTGGATTTAGTTTCGAATTCACTATTGTCAGATTGGCAAAAGTTTCCCGAATTTCAATTATATGCAAATCCTCCTCTAAGCTTTTAACCATCATGTAATCTATGTACACCTCCATATTCCTGCCAATCTGATTAGCAAATGTTTTGTTTACTAGCCTCTGGTAAGTAGCCTCATCATTTTTCAACCCAAAAGGCATCACCTTGTAGCAATGGAGACCCCTGTCTGTAACAAAGGTAGTATGATCCTGGTCCTTCAGATCCACTTGTATCTGGTTCTACCCAGAGAAGGCATCCATGAAGAAAAATAACTTTCTTCCAGACGTTGAGTCCACCAACTGATCTATCACTGGTGAACTATTGAGGATACAACATGCATTCTAGAGAGCCAGGATCTTCCAAAGATTTCATTATAGCATGTGGGGAAATCTACCACAATGAATAACACCCTAGCCAGCTTTTTAAAAGGCCCCTTGCCCAACAGCACCTCTTCCTCAAACTCCCCGATTACATCCGCAGAGCTCCCCGTGAAGTCCACAATGGTTCCGTTTGACCGTTGAATAACGGCCGTATTTTTCATCTTCTTGTAGGAACTTAAAAAGAAAATGTTTGCCGAACTACCTGTGTCTATCAGAATTCGTCTGATATTATTTCCCCCAATAGATCCTCCTATCACCACAACATCCTCGTGAGGCCCATCAATATTTCTTAAATCATCATCATAAAAAACTATAAATGGAAAAGGGGTTTGGCATTGATAAGAAGACATGCCTCCTTCCAACTGAGTAGCCAGACTATAAACGTGTCTCTTTCTTGATGAAGGAGTGAGTGCTCTCATGGTATCACCTCCGAATATAGTAAGTGACTCAAAGAAACTAATGAGTCCAGACACTGTCTTAGTTTGCTCTGTTATGACCCCTATTTTATTATGGGTTTGATCAGGATCCAGGTACTCCAAATCAATATCAAATCTTTCAAGGATCACCATTGCCCCCGCCGAGCAGATGTTCCCACATCATTATGATACTGGAAAAAACAAGTCTTTCGATTGTCTCTAAGAGACTGCTGTGCTGCTGGTTTCCGGAAATGGACTTCATCCTTGGTCTTGTCATAAATTATGGCCACATTATCTTTTAGTTCTACAAACCACTTCGGTTGAAACCGAGTACCTCTTTTACTCCTTGATTGCTGGCTCTGAGATGGATTTTGGTTGGACTGAGTCTGTTTAGCCCTGTTGGACCCTTGTCCGGTCTCCTTAGCCTTATATTCGGACTGGTTTTGAGCTATTGTGGTGGACCTCACTTGACGGTACACCCTGATTTCTTGGTTTCATCCACATTAATCTGCTTCCCCACTTGATTTAATAAGCCACCCTAAGTCATCGTCTTATTCCTGGTCACAGAATCAGCCAGATTCCCAGGGTTCAAGCGTTGTCTCAATGAAGCAATTGCCACTTCTTCAAAGAAATCTGCTAACCCGCTCTTGGTATTTACGAACTGACTTATGTAGTCCTTTAAGAACTCGTTTGGCTCTTGGGAACAATGGATAATAGTATCTCCATTTCCCTTCACCTACTTACTTCCTACAAATTTCCTTCGGAAGGCAACCCAGAATGTATCAAAGTTTCTGATACACCCCTTGGGTAAGTTGTTGTACCACTTAAGAGCACTTCCCGTAAAAGATTGGGAGAATTCTCTACACATAAATTTTCCATCATCATCAAAATTCATCATGAAGTTCTTAAACTGCTCCAGATGGTTGTCTGGATCCTTACTTCCATCATACTTCTCCATTTTGGAGCTGTCAAACGTTTAGGGTAGGTTTCCGGACAATATTTTGGCAAAAAAAGGTGATTGTCTCCAATTTCTATTATGACTAAAGACTATGTCTTCATTAGGTGTTGCAAAAATACCTGGTTCGGTCTGACAAGCAAAAGGATCGATCAACAACTGATCTACATGCCTGTGGCTGTGGCTGTGAGATGACCCTTTTCCTAGAGACCTTTTAAGTCTCCCATGCCTATCTCGTTTTCTTGAATATTTTTTAACTAGTTTATGTTTCTTCCTGGACCTCCCTTCAGCACTGCTTGATGACGAAGACTCCTCAAGCTCAGCCTCGTTCGAAGAGCTACTGGAGGACTCAGAATCTGAACTTTCAACCGGCTTAGATCGGTGAGTCTTCTTAGAACTGGCATTGCTATTTTTTGAACTTAAATGAGTCTTTGATGATTGATCATTCTCCCTAAGATTTTCAGTATGATGAATGGCTGACGCCCTTGACTTTTCCTTTATACCATTTTCTGCTTGTTTTATGGCCCTTAATGCCTCTATTTATGCTCTCAACTTGTCTCGCTCTTCGATGGTGTATTCCTTGTTTTCCCCAACTACCTCCACCAATGGTAGTGGAGTTCCTTACTCGTTCAGATCCATCCAAACTGGTGTTTTCTACTGGTTTTTAATGCAAGATTCAGGCACCCTCACTCTCCTATTGTGGTCGCCAATTTGGTTTGGTTTATTTTGGGCTTGGGGTAATTTTGTAAAGTGTTTTGTGAAGTATTTTGAGTATTAAGTATTTAGTGTATAAAGTAGTGAGAGAATTGAGCAACATGGTTGTATTAAATGTTCATTACCCTCATTAATGAGGGTGGTTGGGGTATTTATACCCTTAATTAAGGACCCATGGGCTTATGCGTCAAGTTATGAAACCGGTCAAGTTTAAGGACCCATTAATCTTTTAAGCTGATTAGCACATAGCTTAGTCAAAAGGTGTTTTAGTGTTTTTACTTTTTTCCTGTTCAGATAGTTGAGTGTCATGTTATTGTCCGAAATTCCCTTGTCCGGATATTATAGTGGGTTGTGTCTGGATATTCCGAACTCATCAACATTAACCTTAGATATTGTGCATTTAAGTTTCTCATCCTCCTATGCAGCTTGGGAAATGAACTCCTTGATATTCCACTTTTCCCGCATGTACTTATAGGTGGACTGGAAATACTTAAACCGGTGTGGTAACCAATAAAATGTGAAACCCACTATGCACTCCTCGGGAATAAAAACATTTCTTCCCATGATCATATTTTTCCTTCTTGAACTCCTCACACCGTTACTTGACCGAAGAAAACCTCTGTGTCTCCTCGAATATCTTTTCTCGTAATTTTTTTGATATCATGAATCCCTTTCCGAGCATAAAGATTCATACGAGTTGTGCGATGAATAATCACTAGATTCTGTTGACTCATAATGACATTCAGATCTTGCTCGTCTCTTCGAAAAACGGTGACTTTTCTTCTAACTTTTATCCTCGGACTGAGAAATAATTTGCATTTAATCGTCTTCATATGTCCGTTCTTGTCGGATCTCCCACCTAATTCTCCATGAACAGATTATCGCTTTCTTTTTCGCATTCAACCTTTCAATATCTTCTAACAGTTATTTCTGACGGGCTACTAAGATAGATTCTTCTAGTAACTCTTCAGCGTACCGATCATTATTATTTCCTTCATTTGTTACTTGTTCCTTGATCAAGAGATCTCCGGATGAGTCTCCTGTCACATGATTTTCCGTACTAGCCTCTAGCTCTCCAGGGATTTCTGTCTCCATCAATTTTACAATGTTTTCAAATTAACTATATGGTTTCGGAACAACGATTCTGGGTACCAATTGTGTTCCCACAGACAACGCCAATGATAATTCTAGGTATTACTTAGTGAGATTGGTTGTTACGATTATATTTGTATGGGTATATCAGTCACGCTTATGTTCGTATACTAGCAATTATAGAGAGAAAAACATAATGATTAGAAATTGAAAAAGACAAAGGGAATAAATGTAGTTATCATTGGCACATTATTGGACCACTTTCCAAAAGGAAATTTCATTTATATAGTACACGCGTAAGTCTTTAAGTTACGTATTTTCCCCCTCATAAAGTGGATCTTTTCACCCACTCTTTTAGTAACTATAAACATACTCACTAGTTATTATATTTGACCTCTTTGATTCTTATACTTGCTTTAGTTTTGTCCTTTACATTTTATTACATCAAATTAATCCTTTTATTTGCAATATTTAGCTTGTTTACCATCATATTTTCCTTCCCTTATCAACATGAAAGATTTTAAAAAAAAACGTGGCATGATATATTTATAAAAAATTGAAACATAATTTTGCTACTTTATCTGCATGAACATGAAAGTGAGAGATAGGCTAAATCACATCTAAAAGAAAGTGAGCTTGCAAGAACACGTAAGACTTCAATGATTCCAACAAAGTAGAAGTACCACCTGCTAGGTTGTTGTTGTACAAGAACAAAAAAAAATCATTAACAAATACTTATATCATATATTCCTACACACATCAAATGTTTACTTGAGTATATAAACATAGTTTCTTTCTCGAAGTCATGTCTAGGTAATCATCTCTATCTTTAAACATAATTAATAAAAACAAATAAAAGAATTCAAGAAATGGTTTTTTTTATAATAAAGGAATTCTTCTTCAAATTATTAACCAATACAATGAATTGAAATTGAAAAATAAATGAAAACATGTTTAATATATTTTTCTTATTAAGTATATGATCAATACCCAAATGAAGAACTTGGTCTCTATTTATAGAGTTTACATAAAATATTATACCAATAATTAAATTACATGTGTTCCCAATTACTAATTTACACGTGTCACTTAGTTATAATTTTCGGGTAAAAAACACCAGACGTCCTTCACGTTTGCCATTTGTAACAAGTTGGTCCCTAACCTTTGAGGTTGTAATAAAAGGGTCCTTAACGATTTACAAAGTATAATAAAACCATCCTTTTCAAGTCGAGCCCAACATTTGTTCCCATAATACCCTTTGACCAGCCACATCAGCGTCCCACGTGGATCGCTGATGTGGCAGCAGTAAAAAAAAGTAAAAAAATTATTTTACTTTTCACTATTAACCCTAATTCTTATTTTATGGTCCAATAAGGCCCAACCAACAAAATAACCCGACTTTTGTGGCCCAATAATCCACTATCTCTAATTTCTAACAGAAATCAAATACCCATTTCAATTAAAAATATTATACTTAGTTTGAATAAATTATAATACTCCTTTGTCAAGCTTCTGTTATTGTTTGTATTATGTTGATATATAAATCGTCCAAAGATTACGGTTTTAACCGATGTGGGATCTTTAGTTGCTGAGGTTTGCACCCTTTTTTGTTGCTCTTCTCCATACCTATCATAACCACACTCTACACTCGAACAGCTTCCATCATAACTATAGTCGCGTACTTTACATACATTGATTTTATGAACAACATGGGTCACTGCAACTTCGAGCTCATACCTAAACGTCTCTTCTCTCTTTTTCCTCCTCTCCAGTACCTCATGTACACCCCCTCGTAAGTTACTTTCTGTCATTACAAAGGCCTTCCATTGGCGCTTAAAGTGATTGGAGCTTCTTTAAAAGGCCAGTCGGAAAAATACTGAGAGAGTGCAAGAAAAAGATTGCTAAGAAGTGAATGTATCTCTGAGTCACATGAGATCAAATTGCTTGAACGAATGGCGATAAGTGTCGAAAGCCTAACACCAAAGTATAAAGAATGTTTCATGGATCTTGGATCTTTTCCGGAAGACAAGAAGATTCCACTTGATGTTCTAATCAACTTGTGGGTTGAGATCTGTGATATTGACGAAGAAGAAGCTTTTTCCATTCTCGTTGATCTATCGAATAAGAATCTTCTCACTCTAGTGAAGGATCCAAGGTTTGCCTCACCTTATTACTTTCTTCTCTAAATAACTTCGGTTTAGGGTTGCATTCTCTAACTGTAACAGATTTTACAGAGAAGCTTGAAATGCTCAGAGTGCTTAGTTGCACCTAGGGTTATCGAGTCGAACATACTCAAAGAACCTGGTTATTCGACTTTGGCTCTTGAGCAAAACGGCTCTAGCTGATTTTATTTTGTAGTCTCGGACTCAGAGTTCAGCTCACAAATTTTCATGCACTTGAGCTTGATTTGGAATCTGCTTGAGTTCCTAATTTAAATCTTAATCAAGCCAAGCCGAGCAGGAATAATTATATGAAATATTGGGAATAGTAACTTTTATACAACTAAACAATTAAATATTATTTGTGATCCAGCCAACACAAACTCCTAACAAAATCGAGCCTTTGTAGAAGTTCATTCTCGAGCCCAAAAAGTATCAAACCGAGCCGAGCCCGAGCTGAACCTTGGCCATATTGTTAGTTAGCCGCCGCTACTTGCACCTATGTTAAATGATGGTAACATATTTTATGCTAATCTGGCAGGACTGGAGATCAGTATACCGGTTATTACGATATATTTGTTACCCAACACGATGTGTTAAGAGACCTCGCTCTTCACCTCAGTAGCGGCGGAAGCATTAATGAACGTAAGCGATTGATCATGGCAAAACGAGACACCGGTCTTCCACAAGAATGGGAGAGAATGCGGACCAGCCGTTCCAAGCTCAAATCGTTTTAGTTCATACAGGTATGACCACTGTTCTCTCTTGATTGATTAGTAAAACCGTATAAAGATTGTCCTTTCTAAATCTGTATTTACTCTTTTTTTCATAGGCGAAATGCAATATATGGATTGGTTTCGTATGGAACTGCCGAAAGCTGAAGTACTCATTCTAAACTTTGCATCCACAGAATACGTCTTGCCTCATTTCATTGAAGATATGCCTCGGCTTAGAGCACTTATAGTGATAAACCACAGTACATCACACGCAACACTTAATAATTTTTCCGTCATTTCGAATTTTTCCAGCCGTTCCAAGCTCAAATCGTTTCAGTTCATAATTTACAAAAAAGGGTGCAAACCTCAGCAACTAAAGATCCCACATCGGTTAAAACTGTAATCTTTGGACGATTTATATATCAACATAATACAAACAATCACAGAAGCTTGACAAAAGAGTATTATAATTTATTAAAACTGTATATAATATTTTTAATTGAAATGGGTATTTGATTTCGGTTAGAAATTAGGGGTAGTGGATTATTGGGCCACAAAAGTCGGGTTATTTTGTTGGTTGGGTGGACCATAAAATACGAATTAGGGTTAATAGTGAAAGGTAAAAGTAAAATAATTTTTTTACTTTTTTTATGTTGCCACATCAGCGATCCACGTGGGACGCTGATGTGGCTGGTCAAAGGGTATTATGGGAACAAATGTTGGGCTGGACTCGAAAAGGATGGTTTTATTATACTTTGTAAATCGTTAAGGACCCCTTTATTACAACCTCAAAGGTTAGGAACCAACTTGTTACAAGTGGCAAACGTGAAAGACGTCTTGTTTTTTTTACCCTATAATTTTCTAACAAACTTTCTTAATGGCTTTTTATGATGATATGTGTAAATGCAGTTATAACTTTATAATAAACTTTCTTCATGCTCATTATTCAGATGAACTCCGTTATAATTCTTCATAAGCCCTCATCATAATTCTTCATATGACCCTTATCATAACTCTTCAAATGACCATCGTCCCAACTCTTCATACGACTCTCGTCCCAACTCTTCATACGACCCTCGCTTTAACTCTTCATACGACCCTCGTCTTAACTCTTCATATGAATCTCATCTCAAATCTTCATATAAACCTCATCTTAACTCTTAATATGACTCTATTTCTAAGACTTTCGTCAACTTTTTACAATTTCCATGGTCCTCCTCTCTTGATGATCATCATCTCGTACTTCAATATATGATTTTTGTCTTGCTCCACTTTGTATCCTCATCGTAATTCTAATAATCTTTATAACTCTGCTTACTACATTCATTTTACACCTTTGTTAGACTTACTTAACTCCTCCTTATAAGGAGTATATATTATGTATATGACATACCCATATATGGATGGCAACGGGGCGGATCGGGGCGGGTACCTATATATCCACAACCCGCCCCGCAGTAAATAACTGATACCCGAAACCGCCCTGAAATCCGACGGATATTTTTTTTTCCATACCAAATCCGAATCTGTGGGTTCGGGTTATCCACACGAGTACCCGCAAACTACCCACAGAAGAAACCCGTTGTAGATACCCGAACCGAACCCGAACCGAACATAAACCAAATCTATAAAAAATAAAAATAAAAGTAAAAATCTAACAATAAATTTAACAAAATACTACCATAAATTATAAACTTCATCGACTTGATCTTCTCAATAAAACAAACGTAATAGCAGAATTTTTTTTGTCTATATTCCAATCAATCAAAGTGTCATACAGTACGTCACATAGAACAAATCTTGTGTGCAGGCATGGAACACAAACAAACCTAAATTAAAATAAGGTAATATATCCAAATCAGATGTTGAGAAAATATTAAACATATAACCTTGAACGATATTAAAAAATTTAATTATGAAATTTAGTCATACCTCAATATACGACTCTGTAAGGTCCATGAATCATCATGAAATGGGCCGTTATCGCCATAAACCCTTTTTTGGTTGCTTGAAGTCCACATGTTAGTGGTGATTGCAATCCTGCTTGAATTATCTTCTATGAGCTTCATCGTCTTGATCCTCTCATTATCATATATTTTTATAATATTATTTTTAATCGTATTTTGAGATACCATTTTAAAAGCTGGTTGAAGTTCCGTTGAGTATCTTCTAAAGCCTCTATCTATGTTCAACAATCGATAGAGGATACTCGTGTAATATAACCATCTCCGCTAATAATCCCCTCCAGCGTTCTTGCGTAAAAGTATAACTTTCTAGTTTTCTTTTTCCATCCGCTCTCACAAAACTATTAATCAAAGCATTTTGCTTCAATGTCTCTCTTAGTCTTCTTTTACATTTGTGGTAATGGTTCTTCAAATGAGACGTTCCATTTCTTGTTTCACCACCAAGAACGGAATCACAATATATACAAATAGCCTTCCAAATTCTATTGCGTGACTCTCGCTAATAGTGTTTCCAAGCTTCACTCTTAAGACCTTTTTTGGAAGCATCATGATTTTCTTCTTCAATATCAACCATAATATTACTACTTGTTCCTATAGTAGCGGGTATAAATGGTTTCGGAGAATTAACATTTAGCAAATGAGATTTGGTAGCACCCTCAGAACCAGTAACGATATTGTTGTTGATGGGTGCGTGAGAATCAACTTCATTCACCGAAGACATTTGAACCTTCAATAAAAAAATAAAAAACAAAATTATATATTAATTATAATGATAACAAATAAATATACTAATAAAAGTAAAATATATATATTTATTTGCAGGTTTAAACAACTGTATTTTATTTATTATTTTCTTAACAGTTACTAATATATTAAATAATTATAAATAATTATATATTTTTAATAATTTATACTGCATATATAATATTAAAAAAATAGAGAAACACTGTTTCTCAAGAAATTATAGAAAAAAACAAAATATTCCAAAATTGAAAAATTATATAACAAATCATTAACAAATCGATGTATTTACTCAAAAATAAATATTAGATCAAAAATCTATATCAAATTTGTATATATATTTAGAAATTAAAAATATATATGATAAAAATTGATATATATATATATATATATATAATTAAATATCAAATATATGGAATATATTCAAAATAATTTAAAATCTATATAGAATATATAGATATATTTAAAAAAGAATATAAAATTAGAATTAAATATTTTATATGATAAAAAAATTGAATTTTAGTATTCAGTATCAAATCTATGTATATAAAATTTTATGATTTTTATTACTTTTTTAAGAAAACTTATATATTAATATATACAACATATATAATCCAAACAAATAGAAAAATCGTTTATATATACAGTATATATAAATCAGACAAAGAGAAATAATTATTCTAAAACCATTTTTAGAAAAGAGGATTTTTGGAGAAAAAAAAATAAAAAAACCGATTACTCTCAAGAACATAGAAAAAAAAGAAAAAGAAAAAAAAATCACCGAAATAGAGAAAGAAACCTAAATATTAGGAGGGAAGCGAGTGACAACTGAAAACCAAATAACGGAGCAACAAATGGAGCAACAAATCGTGGCGGTCGGTACAGTAGTGATGGTTCTATCTCAGAAAATCAAAACGACAGAAGCGACAGTAAAAAATGTGAGACAGATTAGATATTGATAGAGTTTTTTTCTTTTAGGATTAGGAATATTATTGCGCTAGATTACATATAGGTAATAAATAACATTTATAACGGGCTACAATAAATAATAATATTATTAATGTTGAATATTTAGTCTTTATAACTGGCTAAAAATAAAATCAATAAATAATATTTATATTTATATAAATGAAAGGTATTTTTACGGATAAAAACCATAACCCGCCCCGTTTTTTATTTTCGGATAACCCACCCCGTCGGTTTAGTTCGGGTACCCATGGTTTCGGTTTAAATTACCATCCCTATACCCTTATCAGGACCACCCTTAGTTCTTAAAGTAATTTTTTAAATGACTACTAAACGAGGTAACATTAAAAATATATTTTTTATTAGTTTAATCAAGAAAAATTTAACGTTTCACAACACATGTGTTAAAAATTTTGCCTTATCATCCTCACTCTAAACGTGTTTCATTTTCCAATTACTAATCTGACTATAGATTTAAATTTTATTCGATGGTCTAGATCTTTTTAAAAGAGACGATTTATATTTTCATTAAAAATCCTATTTTTACCAATTATACTTATTCTTTGACCACTTATCTCTTTAGAAATAATCCTATTTTCCTATACTACTTTGATTAAATCTCCAAAATTCAATATTTTCTATCAACTTCAACTTTCTATAATAGGTATCTACTATATTGATTCATCTATTTGTCTTTCTATATTTATATTCTGATTGTTGCTACACCAAATTTATCTTCTCAACTACTAAAACAAAAAATCTGCCTAAAGTTCATAGCCATACCACTCGATTTTTAATACTACTCAAACTTTATTTTCTCAGGAATGTTGTAATTATACATTCTTTTTATTGAGAAAAAACTATTGGTAATAAGAGAAAATGCAACAAGAAAAAATCATCTTCAAAACTTACCACTAGTGAAAATCCAATAGACCTAGATCATGAAGAACTTCATAAGGATGTGGGTAAAAGATCAAAACTTTTTACAATAGTTTTTAGTAACATATCTAGCCTATATAAGTATATATCTCAGAAAGATCATGAATTTTTTAATTTTGAATATGTCAGCCCAAATTACATTGTAACTCATCCTCTTAAACTCGTGACTTAACCCATCATGTTAAAGATAACGAGATATGTTTTTTCTTGCCTCCTTTTAGTCGTGTCTTTGCTTACTGTTCCATCCTTACATTGTTGAATTCTTCAAATACGTTTGAATATGTCCTACTCAGCTAACAATTAATGAATGACGCACACTAGTTAGTATATTACTAAGCTCAGAGCTTCTAGAGACATATATACCTATTGAATTTATAATTTCATGCATTAAAATTGAAAATGTTATTTAACTATATAAATTCAACACGAATTACCAATCTGCCCTCTGTTGACCGTACCCGGAAAGAAAGATTCATTTATCTAACTGAGATTTAAGAGTATAAAGACTTTTCTAATTTGACCAAATAGAAAGAAGGTGGATCCAAACACGTAAGATATGATCCACTCATTTTTATTTTATCATCTTTATTGTTGTTTATTTTTCTAATGTTCTTCTCAACCTTTTAATTATATTGTACATCCAAACAAATTTCTCGAATGCTTCAATAATATTTTATCATGATGAAAAGTTTCTAGAAATACTATATATTGTTTTCCGCCTAATTTTTCAACTTCGGTTCACTATCTTTTTACAACTAAGAATTTCGTCCAAACTAGTCTTTGGCCTCTCTCAAAACCCAGATCAATCTTAACAGAAAATCCACTATACAGAAAACTGGAAAACTATTTACAACTGAAGGAGCTCTTACTCTACTCTGACGATGACTGCAAACCAAAAAACAATATGGAATTGAAATAGTTGTTCCAAAAAGGAAAATGACAAAAGATACCTAAAATACCACTATTGTTGACGCTTATCCAAAAATAGTTCCCCAAAGAAATAAAAATCATATCATTGCTGTTATTATTGTTGCACAATCGCCTCAACAAAATGAGGATCTCACCCCTCTTATTGACGAAGAACCTTTACTAGAAAAAAATTAAAACGATCCCTTAATTTATAACATAATCTCATCCCAATATACATAACATCTTGATATGCCTCATCGAGCATGTCGTAATCCACCTGAAACTTCTCGAGAGGTGTATGTAATGCAATTTTACACAACCCCGTCTGCAGATATCATATATCGGAACCCTCACGGCCGTTGTGCGCGTAATCTTGTAGTAGATATATAGATGGGTTAACGACGTTATACCAACTAACAACATGATGAGCTAAGATATCCCCCGAAGTACAGAACGACTGCATATCCTCTCTAGCTGTAGGGTCTCTCAATATAATGTGTAGCATATACATAGACCAATGATCCTAATCGGAAACATCGAAGGCATAGGCGAATAACCATGGTTTCCATTTGGTCTTTGCCATGCAACATGCACAACTAATACAATTGAATGTCATGCACGTGTCCGAACTGCCGTAAAAATCGATCGAGATAGTAGGCTTGGGTGTGGCCTACGCCAACAATGATACCATGGTACCAAGATAATTCCTCAAATGAGAAATGATAGCGTATAGGTCCGTAAGGTTTGAAACAGACCTGCAAAACAAAACACTATAAACAATAAAATAAGAGAGGTTTTCTATTTTTTATCATCAATACTTTATAACCTAATTTTATTTTCCAACTAGAAAATATCAAACCGAGTTTTTTTCATTCTTATAAACCAAGAAGTCAATAAGCCTATCTACACCACATAACCCATTAATTCATGACACTAACAAGCACTAAAGAACAAGTCGAAAAGGGTCTAATTGTATACCAAACATGTATGATATTCATACATTAAACAACTAATTATTATATTTCATTTCTAGTAGTAATTGCATACCAACTCGAAAAAGTCTAATTTTATACCAAACATTTTTATAAATTATATATTAGACAATTAATTATCCTCTAGTAGTAACTGCAAAGCGGGGGCACGTGCCCCTAAAGGGTAGCCGAGTTGGTTGAGTAAGACATGCTTGTGACCAAAGGTCATGAGTTCGAGTCCCTCTACATACGCTCTCTCGGCTCAGCCAGTCACCTTGTGTGGTTTACCTTCTGGCGTTGGTTTGCAGACTATTGCGTCAGACTGAGGGTTTACTCTGTGTGCACTTTTTGCACTCTGAGTAGCGGCTGCGGGTTCCCTCTGAAAAAAAAACAGGGGCACGTATGCTATTCTAATAACTTCATGCCAATCATTTTTCATAATTTTATATATTAAATAACTAATATAATAATCATCCTATTTGCAAAAGGTAAAACTCACATCGGTTTCCTCCAACAAGTTGAACGTAATCCTACTGTTTTCTTTTCTCCAAGAATTGGAATTGGACACCTACATCTAATCAAGCAAAGCCGGCAGTCGCTCTGTGTAATCAGCACGCGTAATCGGACGAGCTAAAGAAAAATGATCATGTATCCAGGTGTCCATAAGAGCGATATATCCACCCACGGTCTTCGTCGATGGCAAGGAGACCTCTTCGAGATGATGATGCATATATACCAACATCGTGGTACCCCAAACGTAGTGTTTAACCTGCCCAATCAAGTCCTATAGGAGGAACACGTACTTGTAATTGGCGTTTGTGTTGTTCTTTCTAGTAAATAGACTACACCTGAACATGTGAAGAATATAAACACGTGCGAAAATGTTGTTGTCGTAGTAACTCTAGCCGCTAAACATGTTTTGGAGAAACTATGACCCACTCAAATCCTCTTACGTATTCTCAATTTCAATTCTAAAAATAGCCTCATCTAAACCTAGAAGTGCAACAACATCGCAAGAGATCGGTAAATCTTTACCATTTTAGGTACAAACCCTGTTTTTGGTGAAAACGACACGCAACTTGTCATTTTTTTTATAAAAAATATAACAACATCACCATCGAATTCTAGACTAACTTCGTATTAATGTTGTAAAAAATGACATCCATCCCAAAAAAATAAAGAATAATAATAATTTTACGGAATAATTACATTTATAGAATGTCTTTTTAGAGTAGATATAAAAAATTTGAAAACAAAAATTTTGCTGCATGATTTCGACTTTTTTTTGGCAGATAAAAAACCAACGTAGGTGCTCAGCTTCTTGCTTGGAAGTGAAAAACATTTTGAAGCAACCAAATATTTAACAAATGCACTTTGTATTTTAGTTTTTCAAATCAATAGTTTGCATTCATCTAATGTAGGTTTTAGTGGAAAACAGAACTAACATACACGATAATATTCTCAGTTCGGAATCAAACAAAATTAATTTGAAACAAACCAGTGGAGAACTTGAAATTGTTAATTTTATAATAAAAGTTCTGGAATTTGTTTGTGTCCAAATTGGTAAGCTCATAAAAGATAAAAGTTGATGGATGGGCATGGCACGTCAGCTGGTAATCAGAAATCAGCCAATGCATTTCTTCAATTTATGCCTCTTCTTCTTCTCTCTTCCTAAACCAACACACCAAAACCTCCTCTGTTCTTCACTCGTTTCGCTTCACTATGTATAGGTTTCTCGCACGTTTGAGCTCCATTAAGAACACGAGCCATTATAATCGTAAAATCTGCCTTCACTTAGCTTCTCCACTCTCGTCAGTTTCATCTGGGTCTCCATCAAATCTTTCGAATTTACCTATAACAACCCCAATTTCAATCGGATTTTCGACTTTTCGTCGAGTAATCACCAGTTCAGGATCTCAGTTGAGTAAAGATCGCAGTTTTTTGTCTGGGTGTTCTTTCAATTTTATACACTTTGGCCGAATTCCAGCTGGTGTTTCGAGATATTTTTGCAGCGAGTCGAACAGGGAGTCTATAGAGTACGATGTTGTGATTGTTGGTGCTGGACCGGCTGGGTTATCGGCTGCTATACGATTGAAGCAACTCTGCCGTGAAAAGGATATAGATTTATCGGTGTGTGTCGTCGAAAAAGGAGCTGAAGTAGGTATGTATAATGTTTAATGCTCTTGTAGATGATCCTTGATGATTGTTATTATCGGTTCACTGTGTCTAGTCTATCATCAAATCTATACCCTTTGAATTGTTATGATCATCATTTTTTATGTTTCCAGTCATGTGGTAAGTCTTATGATCGGCCTACATATTCATTTCTAACATCTTTAGTATATGCACGCATGAGATTAGTTTTTGAATAATGTCTAGATATTTAGGGAGGAAATACTCGGCTGAGCCAACAAATTTTTTGCTGGGTTCATGGGTTAGCGTGTTTGTAGCTTAGTTATGGAATCTTCAAGTTTCTTTATGGATTGTATTCATATGATCTGTGCTTATGTGAATTTTTCGGTGCCATGTGATTATAGGTGCACACATCCTCTCTGGAAATGTTTTTGAACCTCGGGCACTAGATGAGCTTCTACCACAATGGAAACAGGAAGAGGTGGATACATACTCTCTCTTTGTTTGGTTTAGGTTATAAATCATATGCTTTTTAACTACCGTAGGTTGTATAATTTTGGCATATATTACTCCATTTATGAAAAGAAAGAAGACTTGAGATTTCAAACTTTGCTGTCGATGCTTGTATTGCTTTATAGAAGAAAAACCATTATATTCTTTTAATTGACTGAAACTCGTTTGTTTGAAATTTTGTCCCGATTGTATGATTAGCTATTACAAGTCTCCTTTTATTACTTTTATCCTTCTGCCCAACCTTCATGTTCTTAGTATCTGTCAGCTTTGTGAAGAGGAATTAAATTAGGTTGTCCTTTATCAGTCAAGTAGTTGCAAAAGTAGATAGTGACGCAGAACTGTTGTATATAATCGTTTGATTATATATGTTCTTTGCCACCTTTGCAGGCACCGATCAATGTTCCTGTTTCATCCGACAAATTTTGGTTTCTAACAAAGAATCGTGCAGTCTCACTCCCATCTCCTTTTGATAACAAGGGAAACTATGTGATAAGGTAGTTGTGGAAACATTCTCGCTATTCTTATGAACATAGTTACCCTTTACAAAATACCAATATTTCTGAAATTGGGCTTACGGTGCAGTTTAAGTCAGTTAGTACGATGGATGGGTGCAAAAGCCGAAGAATTGGGAGTTGAAATATATCCAGGGTTTGCTGTCAGTGAGGTGATCTCTGTTCTTTTATTTTGTATCATTCTTTTTAGTATCCTATTGGATTTTTGTATGACAGACTTGATCGATTTCTAGATATTATATGATACAAACGACAATGTTATTGGCATTGCAACCAATGATATGGGAATAGCTAAGAGTGGTGCTAAGAAAGATACTTTTCAGCGCGGGGTCGATATAAAAGGCATCTCTCTCTTCCTTTCTTTTTCTCTTTCTTGATCTCAAAGTTTTAGGAGAAACTTATCTTTATGAATAAACCGAAGATAAGAATTTAGGAGAAAAAGTGAATGTAAGACAAAAAAGAAAATGATAAGAAATTGAAGCCATATCTCGGCAATTAAGTAACATCTTGGAAACTTGTTATTTGTCTTTGCAAGATCAAAACTATAATGAAAGTTTCAAGAGATCGCGAGAAATGGTTTTAACTTTTACACTGTTTTCCTAGTCCTTTTAGTTCTTCTAAAGCACAAGATGAGAAAATCTATACTCGTTTATTTATTTATTTCATTTTTCTCTTGTAAGTAAATAATTATCTCTCGCGTGATACATAAATCACACTAAAAATATACTGTTATGGTCTACATAATAAGCACCAAACTGTTGTTTTAAATTCATTATTTGGCTTCTTGTCTAATATCTATATCCAACTCCACGAAAAATATATTATAGTAAGAATCTCATGCTAGATTGATATAATGGCACTAATGTCGTGCATCGTGAGGAGGTTCGGAACCTAGGGAGAAAAATCTGGAAAATTGGTAGGATAAAAACATTTTCTAGTTTACATTCTTGCAGTTGCACCAAAAACTAATACAGATAGTTATACAGACAAAGTTTTGTTAAACAATTTTTAAAGAAAATATAAGCTTCCGCTCTCGAATTTACCGATTTGCAGGATGCTAACTACTTCAGAGTACAATAAAAATTTGCTTACATAACATTTCTGTAAAATCATAATAACTTGTACCTTAAACATTTTTATACTAACTGTAGTTTGGTATAATTTTGCAGGGCGTATGACACTTCTAGCAGAAGGATGTCGAGGATCATTGTCTGAGGTCAGCAGTTCTCTTATGCTCGTGTACACTAGCTTGAATAGGTTTCCATGTGTATTTAGTCTATCTCGATATTATATGTGCTTATAGCAAGCTATTGCTGGGTCTTTTAACAGAAGCTAATTAAGAAGTACAATTTGCGAGAGAAAGCACAAGCTCAGCATCAGACATATGCTCTGGGAATTAAAGAGGTATAATTCTTCTGTTCTGAAATGTTAATTGTACCTGTTTTGACGTTTATGAGGATCAATTCTATGCGGCAAGACATCAATTTAGCTGCTTTAATTTTGGGTGGTACCCTTAATCTTTTTATTTCTTGTGTGTTAATAACTGTATTTAAGTGCTGAGTACTTAATTGATCTTTTAACCCTTTTTTGTGTTAATAACTGTATTTAAGTGCTGACCAATGTCTTTAATTGCTGAGTATGTTATCGATCTTGACATATCTGGGTTTGAGCAGGTTTGGGAAATAGATGAAAGCAAGCATAAGCCTGGTGAAGTTCTTCACACATTAGGTTGGCCCTTGGATAACAAGACATACGGGGGATCATTTCTTTACCACATGAACGACAGACAGGTGAGTAGAATATATATATTCAAGCTACTGTATCTGTGTTTATTTGGCTGATTATTACTTAAATATATTTATAGACTGAATATTAATATCACTTTTTTCTTGATTTATATGATTCTCACATAATTTGTTTAGCTTGACTTATTTGATGTTTTTTGTTTTGTTATTTTTCTGTTGACACGCAGATCTCAATAGGCCTCGTAGTTGCTTTGAACTATCACAATCCTTTCTTGAGCCCTTATGATGAATTTCAGGTGAAGTTGACTTTGGGTATTTGTGTATCGTATTATTTAGCTGGATAGAAGAACAGATCATAGTTTGACATGTTATCAATTGGGTATTTCATTACTTTTTCTGATGAGTGGAATGTCAGATGCAAGAATTTCTTATGTGTTGTGACATGTTCGAAGAATGGCCAGTTGTGTTTGATATGTTGCATTTGCTTTTGAAATCTATTCTAGGTGAAGCATGTCATAGTTTAAATCATTTTGACAGACATTTAGATTAAAAGAAAAACAAAAGTGAAATATAGATCTGCATATCAGTTTTTTTATACTTTTTGCACCATATGCTAATTTTAATTATGCCTCTATTGTTTGTTTCTTACTGTCCTAATAGAAACTCAAACATCACCCTGCCATTAAATCAGTGCTGGAAGGTGGTACTGTACTGCAATATGGTGCTCGAACTTTAAATGAGGGTGGTTTTCAGGTGAGTTAGCACTTTAAACACTAGGATAATGCATCCTTGATCTGATAAGAGAGTCGGATTTTCCGTAGTTATTATCTGTTTAAAATTAAAATTTTGGATACTTTTATTGCAACAAAAACTGATGTACATCCCAACTACTTTGAGAATCCTTGCTAGTAATTGGAAGATGCAAGATCCAACGTAAAATGTATACTGCCCTTATGATGCTTCTCCATTTATTCAAATTTACATGTTTAAGTTATGTTTGAAGCTTATATGAATATGGTGCTAGTTACACTTCAGTCTATTCCATATCCAGTTTTCCCTGGTGGAGCAATAATTGGATGCTCAGCTGGATTCCTGAATGTACCAAAAATAAAGGGAACACACACTGCAATGAAATCAGGTATGACACTGTTAGTCCTACTATTTATGGTTACACCACAAATCAGTAACAGAAAACTTGTGGCAGGTACTATAAGCTTCCAAATGTAACGAGTGTATGAAACTACTGTTCACATGTGTTAATTCAGTACTTCTTAGAGATGTACTTTTATGTCTGATATAAGAGCATCAAATGTGAATATTTGTAGCTTACATCCAGTTCCTGTGATCATTATTTTCTTTTCGGCGAAGTAAAACTATATGAAGTATGATTATCATGATATGACTGTGTTGTTTACTATACACTTTGATGAAAACGCCGTGATTATTAATTTTATGGTACATTAGCCAAACATATTTCATGCGTCTATAATATTATTGTTTTATAAAGCATTTATGGGACCCCATCTTTTTCATATGCACCTATATAGAGCATGATGCTCATTATTATGACTGTGTGGTTGTGATTATTTAATGTTTGTTAATTTACAGCAAATTAGCCAAAAATATATCATGCGTCTATGATAGTGTTATTGTTTTATAAAGCATTTACGGAGTTTCCATGTTTTCCATATACACCTATTAATCTAATCATATTCCTACAGGCATGTTGGCAGCAGAAGCTGCATTTGGGGTACTTCATGAAGGCTTGAATATGGAAACATACTGGAGCAGTTTAAAGGACTCATGGGTGTGGAAAGAACTATACAAAGCTAGGAACTATCGACCTGTAAGTAATTTTCATATATAATGATGTCGTATTTCTTGCAATATGATTCCTTGGCTCCGCAGCTTTTGGTTTATTCATTACACTTTCTTGAGTCTTTTGTGCTTCATATGTCTGTCAATTACTGCTATTGAACTTTCTGTTTCCACTCAATCTTGAGAATTTTTTCTACACCGCTTTTGTATCACCTGACTTGTATTTCTTAATACCCTATAGGCATTCGAGTACGGGCTTGTTCCTGGTTTAGCTATCAGCGGTTTAGAACAGTAAGATTCTCATCTTGGGTCATAATCTGATCACGGTCTTTTTTTCTATATGAAGTTACATTATGCAATCTATTTTTTTCTCTTTTATAAACCTACATTATGAAGTTACATCTTTTGTTTGACAGTTATCTCCTGAAAGGAAAGGCTCCATTCACGCTAAAACATGGAAAACCTGACCATGAGGCAACAAATGTAAGGCACACACGATGTAAAAATTAACTCTATGTTAATAAAAATACAATCATTTCGAGATTGATAAAAGTTTTAATAACTTGGAGTTAGTCATTAGTGTAGCCATGTAACATGTAGAGCATTTATAGCGTATGCTCAGATCTAGGAGAAGGAAGAGAATATGGCGAAACATTTTTCATGTTTGGTTGTACGAAAAATAATTAAGTAAATTTTAAAAATAAATTATCAATACTTTAAACCATTAATAGCAGCCGTTAAACGAAATTGCATTCATTGTTTCTTTTGTTCGTTTCCGTTTAAGTGGAAACAACTTACTATCTGCTCAAATTTTGCAGCTTGCTCGCTTACACTCTCCTATTAAATATCCAAAACCGGATGGCATTTTATCGTTTGATGTACCAACCTCGCTACACAGGTTTTGTTAATAGCACTATTTCCGGGTCCTTCTATTTTTAAGTATACCATATGCATCGATTTTGTCTTTATTTACACTTTCGCTATTTTCCAAAAAAATAATTAATCTTCCGTGTCTTTTCTTTAGGAGCAACACAAATCATGAGCATGATCAACCTCCTCATCTTCGGTTAAGGGACCCTAAGACACCTGAGCGTGTGAACTTACCTGAGTATGCTGGACCTGAGTCCCGATACTGTCCTGCCCGTGTATACGAGTAAGTATCCACTTATTATAGCTTTTATACAAAAAGTTTTTCTTTCATCTCCTCTTTGTCAATTGATTGAAATATAATACAGATATGTTGCTGATGAAAAGGGTGAGCCAAAGTTCCAGATAAATGCTCAAAACTGTCTACACTGCAAGGTATTATTCAAACCCATTGTGCTGGTATGGTCGAAACAATCTTTTTGTTACTATATGCATATACATGCACAGACATCGCATTAGTGTCATGTGAGAAAATTCTACATCACTGTATTTCATATACTAACAATCTGTTTACATCTGAATTTATGACTGAAAAGGAAAAAACAAGACTTGGGTGGTTTTACTATAAGAATTTCCATACTAAAATCATCACTTTTTTTTTTTGTTAAATATGTTAAGAAACAATATAGTTCTCTCCATGTTTCGGTCCAGTATCGATCTAAAGTCTCTCTACCAGTATCGATCTAAAGTCTCTCTACAAACCCACATTTAAGTTATATAATCCTCCTTTTAGAACCAAACATAAGGAAGTGTGAATGATTCATTCAAAGCACTAAAGCAAGTTCAAAATGTTCTATATTTACTATGTGCTATTTCTTTACTTCTTTACTTCTTTACTCGTGCATGTGTTTGTTTTAGGCTTGTGACATTAAAGACCCGAAACAGAACATTGAATGGACAGTTCCTGAAGGAGGAGGTGGCCCTGGCTACTCCATCATGTAGACTCAACCTCATGAATTGTATAGGAGCCGGTTGTATGTTAACTCTTATTAGTCTTTGGCATCAAAACAAACTTTGATTTTCTAGAATAATGTCTAGCTCGCTCTTTTACAACTTTTCAACGAAAAGAAAAAAAAAACCTCGCAGACTCTTACATGTACATAATAATAACAGATAAAAATAGTTATATAGACCTATGGATGAAAAGTAGAGAGAAATTCGTACACTTTCAAATATGATCCACGGATCTAAAAACCGAAGAAAAAATAAATTTGAACCCAAAATTGAAAGAGAAAAACAAGTACAGATCTTCAAGGAAAGTACTTCTGATCCCTCATGTGATCAATCCAATACAATATTGAATCCAAAGTCTTGTACTTGAGTGTGAAACCAAGCTTATCAGCCTTATCCCTTCTCCCCAAAATCTTAACAGGACATCTAAACAACACATCCATGAAGTCCCAGTTACTGAACTCTTCGATCTCTGTCTTCACAAGCCCTTCTCTCTCCACAATCTCTCTCCACAACATTTTCTTATCATCACCACCCATTTCTTTTCTATACCAAAAATTTTCACTAAACAGATTTTCATTCACTTTTAACCCGAATTTCTCGCCGATTTTCGGCCAAATCTCCTTCCATGTAAAACCAATCCCATTTATTGCATTAAAGGCTTCACCCTTATTCCAACACACTTGATCATTTGTTGCTGCCCATATATGCTCTTCAGCTACTAATCTCGAATCCGACCCATCAATACAATTCTCTTCCCAACATTGTTTCGATCCACCGAATACAAAAGGAAGATTCAATTCTTTACAAATCACGCCATAAACACATAAACAACCCATAAAATTATACAACGTTTTATAAGAACTCCCCATTAATAACCCCGGCCTATGGACCGACCAACCAATTTTTCTCCCTTTGAGTTTCTCCATTACTAAATCTTCCAATGTATAATAAAAATTAAAGCCGGAATCCACCCGTGGGCTTTTTTCATCGTAATAACAACAATGTAGCTGGTTTTGAAAGACAGGATCTTCTAATGACACATAGTGTTTCATTCCTGTCTGTATGGAAATATGTTTTAGCTCTTCCATGTTAACAGCTTCCATCGAATTCGACAGCATTTTCTTGTTTTGTTCACAGCATTGATCGGTGTCGAGAGGAAACTGAGAAGCCCATGTGATGTAAAACACATGAGTTAAACCTCGTAAAGAAGATAGTTTCTGCTTTGTTTCAGATTGGTTTAGAAGATCACAAGAAATGAAATGAAAGTTTGGATTTTGGATTGGTATGCTGTCTGGATTTCTTGCAACACCATAGATTTTCCATTTTGGTTTACAGGCTATTAGTTTTTTTGCTATCTCTCTTCCGACAAGACCTGTAACACCAAAGATGATAGCTTTCTGTGGTTTCTCAATGTTGGGTGTCATGTTTAGATCTAGAAGGTATGAAAATATGAACTCTCTTTTATAGAACAAGTCCTGTTTAATCTGACCTTTATAAACAGTGAAGGGGTTTAATATGTATAGAAACAGGGGAAGTAAAGTGTAATTAAAATGTCAACCTTTGCCAGTTGATTTGTTGAATATTGAACTATTATTTAAAACATAGTTGGTCTTTTAATAAGCATTGGAACTAACCAAAAGTGCTTGGTGATTGGCATTTTGTTGTAGGTGATGGATCTTGCTGGCATTAAAAATATAGAAATGGGTTTGCTCATCAAATGGTCAAAGCTTTGTACTCTATACGTGCAACACTTATAGGATAGCAACAGCTTTTTATATTTAATTCATGGTAAAAACTAAATTCGGGATCGGTATGACTAAAAACTGTCGGTTGACACTTATATGTCAACACAAGAAGCTTTTTGCGAGCAACTGGTATCGACATTAGTTGCTCGCAAAAGATAGCGCAACTAATGTCGACATTGGGGCAGTATATTCCGTGTCCCTTACTTCATAGGAAACTTAGATATCTCCTTCTCAATGGGATTTTGAAAGTGTGAAACTGGTTTGATACTATTAGTTCATAAACCCAATAACATGTAGTGATATGTTATAGGTTTATTAACATATACTTGTGTTTGTTTAGGATGAAAATATGGGTATATCATGTCCTAATAGAGACCGCTCAAGGTTGGGTAGGCAAGCTGTTTACAAGCAACAATATGCATGAACCTATTTGCACAATTATCAACAGATAAGTTTTTCTATAGTTATTTAAATAGTGTGTTTGTGTTTTTAGGTACAAAACACCAGATTTTGTGCTTACTTAAAACTTAAAAAGTAGTTCGTATTGAACGATGTTATTGCTGAACATAGAAACATCAAACATACCTATATATATGCTCTATACTTGGTGTTTCGTTGTGAAAATGTTCCTTTGTTTTCTGTTTTAATTATGGTCGCAAAAATAGAAAGATGTCACTGTTGATTAAAAATAATCGATAATTACTATTTAAGTTGAAGCTAAAAAAATTTGTCCACCAAAAGTGCTAGCGCGTAAAGTAACGTGCGGGGTTTTTTCAATTTCGGTTGATGAGGATATAAATAAAGTGGAGGAAAAATAATTATTTTATAAGAGGTAAAATAATAATTATTATTGGTTTTGATGGGAGTTTTGGTGTAAAGTATAAATTTAAAAGATCATTGTAATTTGTAATAAAATATGTTTGTATTAAGTAGTAAGATGTGATGAGATATCCACGTAATAAATCAGATTTTAGATGTAATCACATATTTTTTTTCAAAAAGTTAGAATCGAATATTTTTTTGATTTTTTATTATTTTTTTTCAAAGATTTTTGAGCAATTTTATATCTCTATAAATTTCTTTAATCAAAGTAGCTCTCTTTAAACCATTTTTATTTTTCCTCCGAAAACATTTCCATTTATCATCGATGGCCAGAGTGGGAGAAGGTCTAGTACGTAGATTTAAAATCTAAAAGCAAAGAAGCAAGTGATCAGATAATATAAGTATTAAAGATCCTAAAGCAACGATGTATCCATCATTATTTATGAAAGGAGAAGTAGTAGAGTCATGGGTAGAGAAGAGAATCAACGTAGAATACAAGTAAATGATCAACGTGATCAGTCTAATGTTGAGGATGAGATAAATCAGTTATTGGAAAGAAAAACTGATTTGAATAACCAACTTGATCAGAGGGAACAGTTGGTTAAAATTGGAAGAATACGAAGTGCAACGAGTAAATGAGAAGATAATTTTGGAAGACCAATCTCGTTCATCGGGCAAGGGGCGATCGTCGAGAAGTACAATTTCAGTCAGAAAAAGGAAACCACTCTTCTAGGAAGGAAAAGAAAGACAAGCATCGATATACTTCGACATATACTAGTGAGTCTCTTGGATCAGATTTCGAGGCATTTTCCCAAATCTTGAAAAAGGTAAAAGACAACCGTTCTGCGAGGAAGAACGATACCCGACCTCGAAAATCTCCAAGAGAGCATAATCTAAAAAAAAATAGAGGGTTCCAGGTTTATGATTGAGAATCCACTATTCGAATATTATACTGCTAATCAATATACTAATCAAGAAGATCAAGGTTTGTATGCAATCATGAGAAGTGGAACTGGAGGTAACCAATACATGCAAGAAGTGAATTGGAGGACTTCTCCTTTATCAGTTGAGATAAAATCGATATTACTACCGAAGCATTTCGATATCAATAAGGTTAAATTTGATGGCACACAAGACCCTGACGACCATATCGAGCAATTGAAAAATTACATGATGAATTTTGAGGATATTGACAAACTAATATGCAAGGAATTTTCACAAACTTTAAAGGGAACATCCTTGAAGTTGTATAACAGAATTCTAAGGGGTCAATAACCAATTTTAGAAGGTTTTATATAGCTTTCCAAACACAATTTGTGGGGAGCAAGGAAATGCGAGCTAATGGAGATAATATAGTGATTGAAGAAAAAATTGAAGATTATACTAGACGTTTTATGTTAACAAAGATTGAGTTGGATGATTGTGATGAGTAGTTAGCATGCACTATTTTTAGAGAAGTATTGCTCCCTGGAGATTTAGGAAATGAAACTACGTGGACAAGTGCATTGACTTTTAGGACTTTAATGGCTCAAATAGAAGAGCAGATTAAAGTGGATCAATCAACAAGGGTTCAAATAGGGCCTAATTTATTTTCAACGATATTCATGCCAAAGAAATCCTCCCCCTATCCAGGGATATCAGGGTAGCACTTCGCATTCTCGACCAAGGCTTTCCACTACTTGCCTTCTAGTTCAGGATCGTCACATGTGTTGGCTTCTAATTATCAACCATCTCGTGCTAGACCAAACCAATGGGTGAGGCAGGATTATTTTGCAAGTTTGACTGAAAATATGGCAACAATTTTTAGAGAGATAAGAACCATGTTGATTTTCGAAAGCCTCCACCAATATATAGACCAAAAGAGGAGCGAAGTAATAAGATTTGTAAGTATCACAACGATATTGGACATGATATTGCAAACTGTATAGCTCTAAAGAAAGAAATCCAAACTTTAATAGAGAATGGAAACTGAAAACTTTTGCTAAGAGAAAAAGAAGTGGCCGACATGTTTATAATGCTAATCTACTAGCGCGATAGTTTTCGAATTCATCTTTGAAGCAAGAAAATACGTTGCTGATAGTTGGGCCTAGAGAAGACGTCGATGTGTCTTCGGAATATATAGAATTTGACCCAGATCGGGGGATGGTATTGGTGTTGAATGCAACAGATTTACAATGAATGGTTTAGAATCTATGGTAGTAGATATTATGGCTATAAATAGTAATAGTTCAAGAAAGATGCATATGGTAAGTTTTTTTACTCAGTTAGAAGGAGGAATTTCCACTCATCTTTATGGAAAGAGTGTTACACCGTTTATATTGTTTGAGAAAGATGATTAAAGAGGAATAGATGGTCCTCATGAAGTTACTGTAGTGATTGGAGCTGAAATAACAGATACTGAAATCCGAAGGATACTAATTGACACGGTAGTTTGACTAATGTGTTGTTTTTTTAACATATGAGAAGATGCATAATGTATATGTAATTTTCTAGTCAAGTGTACCATAGTGGGATTTACTGGAGTAACGACACATGTTATTAGAAAGTTTACATGTGAGGTTTTTTTAGGTCGTGAACCATTTAAGAAAAAATTTCAAGTGTTATTTATGGTAGTATATTGTCCGACAAGCTATAATGTTATTTTTGGGAGATCATGGTTGTTGAGGATACATGTGGTTGCTCTAAATTCATTAGTGCCTGAAATATGTAATTAGGGATCGAGTTGGGGTGGTTCAGAGTAGCCAGCAAGTCGCTAGAGAGTGTTATGCAACAACTTTGCATACAAAAAAAGATGTAACTATTGACAAAATGGCAAAATATAAATTATGAGGCCTTCCTTGAAGGTCGACAGGGTGGATGATATTAGGGAGACCCCGGGATCATTAGTTACAAATTATAATGTGGAGACTTATGTGTTTCCTAATGGAAAAACTTTATGAATAGGTACATTGTTATCACCTTCACTACGTTACCAACTATTGAGATACTTGTCTAAAAACTTGGAAGTTTTTGCTTGGAAAACTGAAGATGTTGTGGGGGTTCATTCTGAGGTAATTTTTTATAGCTTGGAAGTTAATCCAAAAGTTAGATCTATCATTAAAAAACAACAGTACTGGATCCCCCACAACTGATAGTTGTACTCCATTTTTCCAATTATTGAGGCAGTCAAAAGAATTTTTGTGGACACCTGATGTGATGAAGTATTTTTAAAAATTAAAGAGCATTTGTCATCCTTGGAAATATTATCTAAGATACTTGTAGAAGAACAATTATATTTGTACAAAACAGTCTCAAAAAATGTTGTAAGCGTCGTCTTAGTAAGAGAGGCAAATGGATATCAACGATCAGTATATTATGTAAGTAAAAGTTTTCTTGATTCCGGAAAAAGGTATTTGGAGCTAGAGAAATTGTCCCTGGCCCTGGTTATAGCTGCTAGAAAAATGCGTCCCTACTTCTAAGCCCACTATTATTGTAAGAACGTCGTTTTCATTGGAAAAATGTATTACAAAGACCGTATGTTTATGGGAGGATGACAAAGTGGTTTCTGGAGTTAGGGGACTATGGCCTTGATTTTATTCCACGAACAACTATCAAGGCTCAAGCTTTAGTAGATTTTTTTATGAATTCCATTTGGGCCGTTCTAAGGTGGAATAAAATAATGTAAGTACATTACTAATAATTAATCAATGAATGATTATAACTGATAGTGTGTCTAGTGTTTTAGGATCATGAGTGGGAGTTTAATTTATAGTTCTATTAGGTGAAGCTATGTATCAAACTAAATTTTAGAATTTAGAAAACTTTCATTTTTCTCCAAATAACCAATCTCTCGTACAAATTAATGCCTCAGCCGTATCCGGTATAAGAGAACTACGAAATTGGTCAAGAACTCGACCCCCAACATTGAATGTTGACTATGATTCCACTGTAGATATAGCAATGGACAACACATCACGAGCCATGGTAGCGAGTTCCGGATATTGATATTGATTTATTTTCCAATATGCTAAGATATCAAATTTTTTATCTCCCTTCACCTTTGCTGCATCCAAATATAGTTCGAGTTGTGTAGTTTTTGATAAACCATTACATGCATCACTTTTGAAATCATCAAAATCATGCACAAACAAAATCATATATAGATTTAAACAAATGAAATTAATATTATATAATAGATTTTTGTTCTTCAAATATAGTTGTTATTATATAAACATTTTAATTACAATAACAATAACATATTACGTATAAAAATATACTTTCATGAAGTCATCTTCTAGTCCACTCATCGATGGTAATCGAGTACTCCCCATATTATCTGAAGATGAAGTCTCTTCAATAAACGTTTTGCTCGCATACTCATCAAAAAGAGAATATAAATTGTTTTTAACCGTTAAACTCATGTTCATAACCATCATCACCATATATTTTACGGTAAGAGAACTCCACAAACTGAAGTTTGTAAAAAGGATCTAATATGATGGTAATAGCCATAATTAAACTAAAATCAGACCAATATTTCTGAAAATTTTCCCACATTTGATGAGCCATATTTCTTATGTACTCGTCTTCACTTCTTAACTCTTCTTTCAAAGTCAAATGTGCCATGGCAACCAAAGGAAATACAAATTCGATGTAGGATACTTGCTTCCGGAAAAAGCACAAGTAATATTATAGAACACCTTACAAAATTTGCCAATCTTCTCTATCCTATCCCACTCCTCACGGGTTGGACAAGAATTAAAATTTGAATCACTCAACTCTAGGTGAGAAAATGCACGAAGATAAAACATAGCACTCTCAAGCATAAGAAAAGTTGAGTTCCATCTTGTAGGTACATCTTGTCTTAAACCCTTAGTAGAATTTAAAGACATATGCTTAACATATTTTTAAAACTTATGCTTCCTTGCTTGTGATACCCTAACATAGTTCACACATTCACGAACTTTATCATCGGCTATATCGATTTGTTTCAATCCATCTTGAACTACTAAATTCAATACATGTACACAACAACAAACATGAAAGAATTCTCCATAACAAACAAGTGCATCTTTCAAATTCAGTTGAGTTATCAACTAAAACGGTGTTAGAACTTGCATTATCTAACGTAAGAGCAAACAACTTATCTTCAATGTTCCAATCATTAAGTATAGTATGCAGTTTCTCATATAAATACACACAATTGGGAGGAGGTGGCATATAACTAAAATTCAGAACACATTTTTGTAAAACCCATTCTTTATCAATAAAATGTGCGGTGAGACAAATATAACCATCAGTAATGATAGAGGTCCATAGGTCAGATGTCAAACTAATTCGGCCCGGAGTTAACTCTAACATTTTTTTAACTTTAGTTTTTTCTCTATCATAAATCTTCATTACATCACTCTTGCAAGTATTTCTACCAAATAATTGAACATTATTTCTTAAATACCGAAATACTTGTCAAAACCCTTCATACTCAACAAATTGAAAAGGTATCTCATGAAGAATAATTGATGCGAAAAGTAACTCCCTAAACTTTTCCGGATCATAAGGACGACTAGCAAGAGACATGCAATCACTTGATTGTGAAATAAGCATCTGTCCTACATCACGACTACTAACCTTTTCACATTTTTGTATATGACGACGCAAATTACCTGTACCATAAGTACTATTACACAATAAAATAACACCATATTTTTTTGCAAACACATCTTTCTTGCATATCTTCGGAAAGGGTGAGCATATTAAAATATAACCAAACATCGGATTTTAATTTTCTAACCTTTTGGTTTTTATTTTTCTCCATACTCGTACAAGATTTTCTCAATTTTTTGTTGCCGGCATGATTCGTTCGAAAATCCTCGACCTCAATTACGTCATCTATGTGGTATGTACTTATATTTTCATTCATAGATGAATCCATCTTACCTAAACATGAAAACAATACATGAGATAAATTAAATAAATCTAAAAAAATATTAAATATGTATTTAAGTTTTCGTAGGAAAACAATGTTAGCTGATCATTCTATTAATGAATAACCAATAGAGGATAAGTTCTTATTAATGAAAATTCAGGAGATGTACACTGTTAAAGTTAAGGCCATATATTAATTAGATCTAAGTTGTCACTTTTTAACAAATAACCACTAGATGATCGTTTTTATTATAAAATATCTAAAGAGACACACACTAAAATTAAGGCTATATCTTAACTAAGCATATTTTTCTTTAACTAATTCAACCAAGAACTGGATGTTGGCCACCTAGGGATAGTGTACAATCAGTTCTTTTTTGTGTGGCTATAGTATTTAAATTTGCAGATATGTAGATACTAGCAAAAAATAGACTATAATTTCCTGAGTGGAGGCTCGTTTGGAAAAATTCATACTAAATTAGTAGAGCTGAGCTGATGCTTTAAAAATTGTATATGCAGGTTCATTTTAAGTATCATATCGAGAGATATGCGGTTTCTCATAATGCTTGTAAATGTGATGTTTACCTCGGAATCACTTGGCTGAAAAGCACCAAGTTCGAGCGGAGAATAACGCAAAACATAAGAGAAAAATTTACAAATAGATTACAGGAAATATTTGGTCTAGTTCAGAGGGAGATTCTCTTCACAACAACCCTTGATAATCAGCTTTGATTTTTTATGCGTCTCTTGTTCATTATAGTTTGTTGTAAAATTTATCAGGAAATACAAAGAAATACTTAAATTTCTAGTGGTTCGATTCTTTACTACTTGAACATTTCGAAACCAAATCTTTGCAGCCCCTAATTGTTTTTTCGACTAATTTACATTGAAACTTACATGTTCTATCACTAAAAAAATTTCAAACATCAACCTAAACAATGCACAACTTCGTAAACTCATTTTTTTATAAACATACAAAACAATGCACGAAAATAAGAACAATACCTCTATTATCTGGAGATAAAGATGAAAATGACGATTGAGTCTTCTTGCTGGTGCGTATCATACCGTCAAAGAAAATACAAAAAATTTGAAGAACTCTTCCCAGAAGAAGAAAGCGGCAAAGAAAAAAGAAAAACGGGTGTGTGAGGAGTCTCTGAGATGAAAAAGTGGCTGGTAGGGAATGGGGTTTGGCGTTAGGGTTAGATAAATATTCATTACATTTACTTATTTAAGTATATTATTTATTTTATATCTTTTAAATTTAAAATAAAATTATTTCATTAATAAAGTTTTATAAGTATTTTTGGTGTTCTAAGTTATAGGTCAAAATTTTAAATAATATTATTTTATTAATAAAATTTATTAAGTGTTTTCAGTATTTTATTTTACAGGTTTAAAGGTCTTTTGGGTTTTACAGGTCTGTTTTGGGGTTACATGTCTTTTCGGGTTTACGGGTCTTTTCAAGTTTATAGGTCTTTTCGGGTTTTACAGGTCAGTTTCGGGTGACATGAACCCAACCTGAACCCGACTTTTTTTTTCGAGACGGGTTCGTGTCGTGTCTTAATTCCATCGGGTCTGAAATATCAGGTCTATAACCCTAAAATTTTGGGTCGTGTTCGTGTTGGGTTTACATGCCGTGTCCAAAATTGATAGCTCTAGGTATAAGGTGATGCCCTTCGGTTGCAAAAATGCTGGGGCCACTTATCAGAGGTTGGTGACTAAAACTTTTGCTAATCAGATTAGCAGAAATATGGAAGTCTACATAGATGATATGATGGTTAAGAGCTTGGAGGAGGATTCACGTATATCTGACCTTCAAGAGACGTTTTCCAATTTAGAAGTTTTGAATTTAAAGTTAAACCCTGAGAAGTGTGTATTTGAGGTCCAATCTGGAAAATTCTTGGCTACATAATAAGTGAAAAGAGAATCCAACCTGATCCAGATCAGCTTAATGCCTTACTAGCAATGGACCCTCCTCAGAATGTTAAAGAAGTTCAAAGGCTTATAGGGAGGTTGGCTGCGTTGAATAGGTTTATCTCAAGGTCATCAGACAAGTGCGCTCCATTCTTCCAAGTATTGAGGAACACTAAAGATTTCGATTGGTCCCCACGGTGTAACTAGGCTTCTATTAAAATAAAGAAACATTTATCCTCACCCAAAACTCTTTTCAAACCTGTTCGGGAGGAGAAACTCTATGCGTATCTAGTTGTATCATAAATATGAAATAAGTGTTGTGTTAGTGAGGGTGGTGGACAATCACCCTCGTCCGGTGTATTACATTAGTAAGAGTCTGTTGGATGTTGAAAGAAGATACTTGAGATTGGAAAAATTGGCGTTAGCCTTAGTAATTGCAGCTAGGAAAATGAGACCCTACTTCCAAGCTCATTCAATTGTTGTCTGAACATCTTTCCATTTGAAAAATATTCTGCAAAAAACTGATATATCAAGCAGAATGACCAAGTGGTCAGTGGAGTTTAGTGATTATGATATTGACTTTGCCTCTCAAAAAACAATTAAATCCCAATCAATGGTTGAATTCTTGGTAGAATTTCATGCTGATAGGTCTTCCAAACAGGAATCAGGAAATTGTTCTAAGAAGGAATTGGTAGTTCGAACTGATGGTGGATCAAGTACCATGGGATGTAGGGCTGACATTTGCTTAACTTCTCCGTATGGTGACAAGATGTATCAGGCCATATGTTTTGGGTTCAGAGCTTCCAACAATGAGTCTGAATATGAAGCAACCATAGTTGGTCTTAAGTTGGCTCTCCTATGTGGGGCTAAGAGAGTCCGGTTAATGAGTGATTCTCAGTTTCTCATTCACCATGCTCAGGGGCAATCTGAAGCAAAGAAAGAACAGTTGGTCAAGTACTTACTTATGTTGAAAGAAGTTGCCGCAAACTTTAAAAATATTTGTTATGAGCACATTCCTAGAACGGAAAACACTCTGGCTAACTCTTTGGCAACTATAGCTCTTCTGAATCCTACCCATGGATTCTTGTACAAGAATGTCCATCCATACAGACAGATCGGGAGAAAGAGGGTGAATAAAATATGAACATACTTGTTATTTAACTTAAATATTGGAGATATACTCTTCTCCAATACATCTCTGATAGAGTTTTACCTCCGGATAAAACCGTGGCAAAAAAATCAAGTACAAGGCTCGCGGTTTCTTAATATTGAGAGAGGTTCTTTACAAAATGTCTTTCAGCAGTCCTCTCCTACGTTGTTTAGGGTTCTAAGAATCCCAAGTTGTCTTATCTGAACTACATGATGGGGAAGGTTCTGCACACTGTAGCTATAGGGTATTGACCCGAAAAGTCTTATTAGCAAGATACTATTGGCCAACCATAATGGCAGATGCTAAAGAAATGGTCAAGAAATATGATCCTTGTCAAAAATATGGGAATGAAATTCATGTGCTAGCAGTACCTATGGAGTCCATATCTGAACCAATACCCTTTGCCAGATAGGGTATGAATCTAGTTGGGCCTCTTCCTATGGCATCCGGTAGATGTACAACGATCATAGTCGCTATTGAGTATTTCTATAAGTGGATAGAGGTAGCTTCTTTGGGTGTAACCACTTCAAAGACAGTTATTAAATTTATCTTATCTAACATATGGTGTAGGTTTGGGGTTCCTTAGAAGATTACTACAGACAATGGGCCACAATTTGATAATAAAGACATGGAAGCCTTCTGTACCTCTAGAGGAATTTAACATTGCTTTTCTTCTCTTTTCCACCCTCAAGCTAATGGCCAGGTTGAGGTTGCAAATAGATTTATCTTGTCCAGATTAAAGAAGAATTTGGAAGGAGTTGCAGGAAAGTGGCCAAGTTATTTACAAGTAGTATTGTGGGCCTATCGAACTATTCTTCGGGCACTTAAACAAGAGTCTCCTGTTGATTTGGTATATGGGATGGATGCAATTACTCCCATAGAAGGTACTTTACCATCACACAGAGTCCAAAAATATTCCAAACATGCTAATGATGTAGCAGTTAGGAATCAGTTGGACTTGATAGAAGAGAATAGGGTTAAAGCACATCTGAGAACATCGCACTACCAAGGTTTAATGAGGAGGAAATTTGCTTCCAAAGTTAAAAGAATAGATTTTCAAACACGGGACAAAGTTTTAAGAAAAGTCTTTTTACAAGCAAGGAAAAGCAGTTTGGTAAGCTGGCTCCGAACTGGGAAGGTCCTTATGTGGTATGTGAAGGTTAAACCAAAAACATACAGTCTCCATGTCAAAAAAAGGGAGGGATTTATAGTACCCATAGACTGTTGAGCATCTCAGGTTATACTTAGAATATAACTCTTTTGTAAATATTTACTTTTTAAATATCAATATAAATATTCAGGGGCATACTCTTTCCTACCCTGGTGGCGCAGGGAGGTTTTAATGAGGTATCCGGGTTTTCAATAATATATAATGCCTTATTCAAAATTCTAGTGTTCAAAAGTGTAGTGCAATTTTGTTTCAATTCAAATATTAAATGTTTATTCAACACCCCGACTCTCAAGTCTTATTTAGTTGATATGATATGCTTAACACTTGATCACGTTTATTAAAAATATGTGGTTCGAGATGTTGGATACTTTTGTTCAACACTTCTGAAACACTAAAGGCTATTTAAACATTGGCCATAGAAAATTTAAACAAAATATGAGACAAAAGGGAAATATGATAATTAAAATCTGATCGGACTCAAACCGATCACTAGTACAAAAAATGTCTTGGCCATCCAAGGACTTCAATATTTCAAAACAAAAAAGTACATAGTATAACCTTAGGGCTTGTTCCCTTCAGATTTTTCTTCACCACCATCTTTTTTGGGACTTTTAAGTTCAGCACTTGAACTCTCACCCGTTTCTTCATTATTATCAGCAGAGTCTATTCCACTAGAGTAGTTGCGTTTGTCACCATCTACCAAGGTGTGGAATGGGATGTCATCATAATCCACATATTTCCACAAGGGATCAAGGATCCTCTTAGTAAAGGTCTCATGGAACATTAAGACCATATCAGACTTGATCCCATCACCCCTCTTCTCTAGAAAATCCACTATTTCATTAGCCTACTTCTCTATGCCTGCAGTTATGGCTTGAGCTTGTTGGCGTTCCAGGGCCTCTTTCTCTTTGGTCTTCTCTTGGACAATATTCTCCAATTTAGCTTTGTCATCGAACAAAGTCTCGATAGTACTATCTTTAGTTTTAAACTGCTCCTTCAAAGCTGTGATATCTTTTAAAGAAGAAGTTTCCAGGTCAGAGTACTTGGTTTGAAGCTCTTTGCTGGCCGTTTCTGACTTGAGCAGTTTGGCAGCTAAATCTTGTTTCTCTTTCTTCAATAATTCTATGATTTGCTGAGCACATAGAAGATCATTCGATAAGTTTTGCTTATCTGTGGTTAGGGAATTGATGGTACCAGTTTGATCCCTTACCTGTGTCTCCAGATCAAACACTGTTCGGATATAGCCCAAGAGGGCATGGCTCGGAGTATCTTGCTCACCGGATATCTCATAAGTCTCGCCATTATGAGTCACCACGTTAGAAGAGCTGTGAGGACGGTAAAGCCCTGCGAAGTCATATTTTTCTAAGTCATTGAAATAAATATTGATGTTTTGAAAGGCATCAAGATATACCTCATCGTTACCATCCCCAGCAAACTGTTCGGATATGAGATTGGTTGGAATTTCCTCCTGCAAGGTAGGATCTGTAGGAGCTGGGGGAGGGACTTCAAGAGGACGAAGGATTATCTCTGCTCCCAGAGTAACTTTATTCTTTTTGGCATCCTTCTCACCACTACTGGCCTTACACTTTTTGTTTTTCTTTAGAGGCTTTGGTGGGTTGTTTGACCCACCAACTTCCTTCACAGTCACTTCTAATGCTTCCAGTAAATCAGCATCGACTTTGCATACCAAAAGGATTACTACTAGTGATCAAATAACAGAATATCAGTCAAGGGGGTTGACCTCAGATGACGAAGGGATAAAAATATAGGGAGACCGCAGGACCGTTAGTAGTAGGATAATATGTGGAGGTATATATGTTTCCTAATGGGAAGATTTTGCGAATATGGTCATTGTTGTCACCTACTTTACGTTACCAATTATTGAAGTACTTGTCTAACAATTTAGATGTATTTACTTGGAAAACCGAAGATGTTATAGAGGTTTCTTCCAAGGTGATATGTCATATATTAGATTTGAACCATAAGGTCACACTCATCATTCAAAATAGGAGAGTTTTTTTCTGTATAAAAAATTGAGGCAATTATGGCTAGATGGATCATTTGTCTAAATTTGGACATATACGAGAATCCTTGTATCCACTGTGGACTGCGAATCCATTTCTCGTAAAAACAATGGAAATGGAGGATGTTCGTCGACTTTACATATTTATATAAGACATGTCCAAAAGACCCATTTCATGTGCCAAAGATTGACCATCTTGTTGATTAAACGTCATGGAATAAAAGTCTATTTTTCATGGATGCATTCTTAGGTTATAATCAAATTCAAATGAATCCAAAGGATCAAGAAAACACTACATTTCTAACTAACCGGGGACTGAATTGTTACCGGGTTATGCCTTTTGGCCTCAAGAATGCTAGGGAAATGTATCAAAGATTAGTGAACAATGGATTTTCTTCTCAAATTGGAAATAATATGGAGGTTTATACGGATAATATTTTAGCCAAAATCACATCACATGACGAACATCTACAAGATTTGGAAGAAACCTTTTTGAATCTCAGAGCCATTCGATTGAAGTTAAATCTGGAGAAGTGCACCTTCGAAGTTAGATTGGGAAAGTTCATAAGATATCTCATAAGTGAAAAGGGAATAAAAGATGATAATGACCAGTTAAAGACTCTGATAGCAATGGCCCGTCCTCGGATTATTAAAGATGTGCAGAGTTCGACAAGAAGGTTGACTATTATAAACACATCCATATCTCAATTTTATGATAAATATGCTCTTTTTTCGAAGTGTTGTAAAGGCCAAAGAAATTCACTTGGAAACCATATTGTGAGATGATTTTTTTATCAAAATTAAATAACATTTTTTATCATTAAAAATTCTGTCAAAACCTCGTACAAGAGAACAACAATTTTTGTATGTTGTTATGTCAGATTTTTCCATCAGTGTTGTATTGATAAGGGAAGAAGATGGATGTCCTCGGCCAATGTATTATGTGAGAAAAATTTTACTAGCATTAGAAATAAGATATTTGAGGCTTGAAAAGTTATCTTTGGCCTTGGTGGTAGCTACTAGAAAAATGCGCCCTTAATTTCAGGCTCATACAATTATTATCAGAAAATCTTTTCCATTAAAAAATGAATTACAAAGAACAGATATATATGGTAGGATGAGTAAGTGGTCGGTCAAGTTAGGAGATTTTGATATAGATTTTGGTCCTCGAACGAATATTAAGGCTCAAGCTTTAGCAAATTTTCTGGTTGAGTTCCATTCAAGCATTTTCGATGAGGAGAGTGATAAGAATTTGTTACAAAAAATTGCAGTATATGCAGTTCGAATTGATAGAGGATCCAATATATCGGGATCAAGTGTGAGAATACAATTGATTGTTCCCTCTGGAGAATCTATGTACCATGTCATTCGGTTTTGAATTAGTGTGTTAAATAACAAAGCAGAATATGAGGCTGCTTTAGCTGTGTTAAGGCTTGCGAGTATCTATAGAGAAAAGAAATTTTGTTTACAGACAGATTAACAGTTGGTTGAAAATCACATGTCTGGGGTATTTGAGGCTAAAAAGATTAACTTGTCATGTATCTGCGTGAGCTACAAAGATTAGCTATTTTGTTTGATGAGGTGATTGTTGAGCACATTAACTAGGGGGAAATATTGTTGCAGATTCTTTGGCAACTATTGCATATACTCAGGAATATCCTTGGATTCGTTTAAAAGAAAGTTCGTCTATATTGACGAAGACGAAGCAACATAAATATTCCAAGGAAGTGTTTATGACTACAGAGAAAGACCGATGAGATTTGTGACTTGATCTAACAGAACATTTACTTAAAGGGATATTTCCTCTTGACACAAAATTAACTTCAAGGGTGAGATTTAGAGTCTATTGTTAGATGATATTAGATTAAATATTGTATAAAAAATCTTTGAGTAGGACATTTTTATGATGTCTGGGCAATAACGAATCTCGTGAAGTTGTATCTGAGCTGTATGATGAGAAAGGATCTTATCATAGTAGTTTTTAGGCTTTGATATGAAGGCTTTTGTTGGCAAGATACTATTGGCCTTCAATAATGAATGATGCTAAAAATTTAGTACGAAGCTATGATACTTGTCAAAGATTTGCAAAATATATTTATAAACAAGTTGTAGTTTTAATTCTGGTTTCCAAAACAACCTTTTTTTATTAATGGGGATTGGATTTAGTAGGAACATCACATATGACTCGGGAGGACGACAAACAATTATGGTGGCAATTTATTATTTTTCAAATGGGCTAAAGTCGAACCATTGTCAGGCACCAAAGCTAAAGATGTTATAAAATTCATTATCTCTAATATTTGTTGCAGATTTGGGGTTTTTCGGAGAATTACTACAGACAATGTGCCGCAGTTTAATAACAAAAAATGATATCGTTCTGTAATTCGAGGGGAATTACATAGTGTTTTTCAACACATTTTCACCCACAAGAAAATGGACAGGTGGAAGTTACTAATAGAACATGTTTAGAAGGTTTGAAGAAAAACTTGACAAGTGCATATGGAAAATGGCCTAATTATCTTGAAGAGGCACTGTCAGCTTATTGGGCGACACCTAGAGGAGTAACTCAAGAGACTCATTTTGGGTTAGTATATAGGATGGATGCAGTAAGTCCCGCGGAGTCAACACTTCCATCTTGGAGAGTCCTGATTTATCCAGAGGATGTTAACAAGGACCCTAGACGAACAAAACTTGATTTGATTAAGGAAAAACGGGTTAAGGCACATTTGAACTTGATGCATTATCAAACTTTTATGAAGAGTCGCTACGATTTGAGGGTGAAACGAAAGGACTTCAAAGTAGGGGACAATGTTTTGAGAAATGTATTCTTGCATACAGAGGATAAAAGGTTAGGAAAAATGGATTCAAACTGGGAACAACCTTATTTAGTGGTAGAGAGGATTAAACTAGGTATATATCGACTCCAAGATAAAGAGGGGATACTTTTAGAGCATCCTTGAAAGATTGAGTATTTAAAATTATATTGTGAGTAATTTTGGGCATGTTTATGATATTGTTGTTGTATTACTTGTATAACTTGTATGGTGGCATACTCATTCCTCTCCTGGTGGCTCAGGAAGGTTTTAGTAAGGTGCCATATATCCGGAATTATAAATACAATTTATTTTGATTGGCCAATTTTTTCTAAGTATACCATGTGTTGACAAGGTTCTTAAGTGATGATAACTTTATTATTTAAAATTACACAAGGACTGATCGCCTTTGGGGTAATTTGTAAAGATATAATTCAAGGTGCTAACGTTTATCAAAGCATGATTCGAAGTTCCAATTTGAGTGGTGGTATAACTCCAGGTGCTAATATTTATTAAAAAATTGTTTGAAGTGCTAATTTGAGTGGCGATATAATTCGAGGTGCTAACGTTTATTAAAGTATTGTTCGAAATGCAAATTTGAGTGACGATGAAATTCGAGGTGCTAACATTTATTAAAGCATTGTTCAAAGTGCCAATTTGAGTGACGATATAATTCGAGGTGCCAACTTTTATTAAAACGTTGTTCGAAGTGCCAATTTGAGTGACGATATAATTTGAGGTGCTAACATGTAGTAAAACATTGTTCGAACTTCCAACTTGAGTGACGAGATAGTTCGAGGTGATAACGTTTATTAAAGCATTGTTCGAAGTACCAATTTGAATGACAATATAATTCGAGGTGCTAACGTTTATTAAAGCATTGTTCGAAGTGCGAATTTGAGTGGTGATATGATTTGAAGTGCGAACTTTTGTTAAATCATTATACGAGGAAAACATGTTAATTTTTCTAAGACAATTATTTAAAATAAAAATGAAAGTGATACTTAGTATTGTTTAACAAAAAGTGTCATATGTCTAGCACTCACAATTACAAACGTCTGCCCAACAAAACAAAAATATATAAAAGTTCTAAGGATCATGAATGATAGTCATTAAAAACAAACAAAAACAAAACAACAGATTCCATAAGTACAACACCTCATATTTAACCTGGCTATCACTAGGTGCACTAACCGATTTGCCTTCCGAGGAATTTTCTTCTTGATCTAAAGAAACTGATTTGCTATTTTCATCATCCTTGGATTCAGATTTCTCTTATTTGCTTGTAATTGTAACAAATTCTTCTTTAGGGCATCGATTTACTGGAATCAAATGCCATAAATCTTTCAGATTCGTACTAGGAAACCTTTGATGGATATCGAGAATCATTGAGATTTTGGCCTCCTCTTCACAATTTTTCATAGCATCAAGATAGTCTTTTGTTTTGGCATATACAATAGCTTTGAATGCAACAACCTTTTCCTCCTCGAATTTGATCTTGTACGATTCCAAGTCTTGAAGGGATTTCATTCTCCCTGCCTCTCGTCATACAGTTTCTTTAATACAACTTACTTCAAATTCTCTTCGTTAAATTGTTTCAGCTTGAATTACTCCAGCTCTTTCTTATGATTTGAAGCCAAGTGACGTTTTATCTGAATGGCCATGTTGTGGAATTCCGACCTATCTATTTGAAAGGATTGGAATTGCTCAATGAGATTCATGTTACATATATTAGCCCACTTTTTGTCGTGAGCAAATTTTTTTTCCACCAAACCACTTCTTTTGCAAGGTCCGCCAGTTGGTTTCGAGCCTAGATAACGATGAGTCCGGAATTTGTTGTCACTCTTTATGAGAACCGGACAGGGGCAATTTGGACAACATCCACCCACTAAACCGTCCGGACAGAAGTAATGTACTAAAAACTTAATCACTTCATGACTAAGCTAATTAACTACCTGCTTAAAACTAATGGGTCTTTGAACTCGACCCGAATCCATAAGTCAACCCGAAAGCCCATGTGGCCCATAATTAAGGGTATAAATACCCAACCACTTTCATTTCATGAGGGTAATGAAAATTAAATACAACCAGGCAGCTCAATTCTCCCTCTACACTCTATCCAAACATTAAATACCTTCAAAATACCACAAAACTCTAGACAAAATTACCCTCAAACAAAAATAAACCTCACCAAATTGGCGACCACAGTGGGAGATGACGTTGCCTGAATCTAGCATTCGAAACCATCAGGAAAAACCAGTTCGGATGAATCCGAACGTGCAGGAAGTACCACCAGCTTTGGCCGAAGTGGTGGGAGAAAATGATGAATATACCATTGAGGAGCGAGATAGGCTAAAAGTTGAAATAGAAGCTCTGAAGGCTGCCAAGAGGGCAGAGATGGGCACAAAATAGAAGTCCAAGGCGTCAGTAGCTCATCATACTGACAATCCAAGGGAACATGAGCCCTCAACAACCCATGTGAGCACGAAAAAGACTCATGCTAGCTTAAAAATGTCTCATCGGTCCAAACCGGTGGAGAGCTCTGATTCAGACTCAGAATCTTCCAGCAGCTCCTCGGGCGAAGATGGAGTCAAAGAATCCCTGTCATCCAGCAGTGATGAAGGCCGTTCGAAAAAAAACAAAAGTTAGTCATAAAGTACTCAAGAAAAAAGGATAGGCATGGAAAGTTAAAGAGGCATATAGGCAAAAGATCGTCTCATAGCCGGAGACACGTAGATCGGATGGTGATGGATCCTTTTGCTTTCCATGATGAACCAGGTATCTTTACAACTCCTAATGAGGATACCGTTTTCAATCGTGGCCGGAATTGGAGACAATCTCCATTGTCCTCCAAGATCCTGTCTGGAAACCTCCCTAAGAGGTTTGACAGTACAAAAATGGAAAAATACGATGGTAGTAAAGACCCGGATAACCACTTGGAACAGTTCAAAAACTTCATGATGAATTTTGATGATGACGACAAGTTGCTTTGTAGATCATTCTCCCAGTCAGTTACGGGGAGTGCTCTGAAGTGGTACAACAGTTTGCCACAAGGCTGCATCAGAAATGTTGATACTTTTTGGGTGGCTTTTCGAAGACAGTTTGTTGGAAGCAATGAGGTAAAGGGCAATGGACACACAATTATCCATTGTGCTTAAGAGCCGAATGAATCTCTAAAAGAATACATAAGTCGCTTTGTAAACACCAAAAATGGATTAGTTGATTGCTTCGAGAAAGTAGCAATAGCTTCTCTAAGGCAGGGCTTAAACCCTGGAAACTTGGCTGATTCAGTAACCAGAAAAAAGGCCATGACCTGTGGAGGTTTGCTGAATCAGGTTGGAAAGCAGATTAATATAGATAAAACAAAGAAAAATAGGGTGCTCAGGTAGGTGAGGCCTGCTCTGGCAGCACCAAATCTAAACCAAAATCAGTCCGGAAACAAGGCTAGGGAGGTCGGGCAGAGTCATAACAGAGCCAAAGCTCAGTCTCAGCCAGCTGCACCAGCCCAGAGTCAACAATCTAGAAATAAGCGAGGGCCTTGGGTTCAACCAGAGTGGTTTGCAGAACTAAAAGAAAACGTAGCCACCATTTATGACAAAACAAAAGACGAAGTACATTATAGGAGGCCGGCTGCGTTACAGTCTCCTAGAGATAGCCGCAACAATTTTTTATGCCAGTATCACAATGATACTGGCTACACCACTGAGGATTGTATTTATTTGAAACAAGAACTCCAAAATTTGATTGAAAGAGGAAAGTTGGGAGCATATGTTAAAAGAAGAGGAGGAAATAGGCCTGATAACACCCATCGGGCGGGTCCGAACAATGTAGGCACATCGGCTCCGGATGTGGCTATGGTCATAATCGAAAGGTTCGATGTAGAATCAGAATACTTGAACCCTGATCCAACCCGGAATAAAGTGGGTGTTATCGCAGAATATTGCAAGTCAGTGTTCGGACTTATCAACTTTTATGAGTCACTCACGATTTTTGGAGGAGACACCATGACAGCACCAACTGCTTCTTCAAGAAAGAGGCATGTTCATACTTTAGCTACCCAACTGGAAGGAGGCATGACTTCCTACCAATTTCCGATTCCATTTCCCTTCATTGTTTTCGATGAGGATTATTTGAGGGATATAGTTGGCCCTCATGAAGATGCTGTTGTCATAGGAGCTTCCATCGGGGGCAATGACATAAGACGGATTTTGGTAGATACCGGAAGTTCAGCCAATATTCTCTTTTTAACTTCCTACAAAAAGATGAAAAATCCCGCAGTAATTTAACGTTCAAACAGGTCGATTGTGGGTTTCACAGGAAGCTCAGCAGACGTGATCGGAGAATTTGAGGAGGATGTTTTATTGGGCAAAGGCCCTTTTAAAAAGATGGTTAGAATTTTGTTCGTTGTGGTGGATTGTCCTACTTGTTATAATGCTATTCTTGGGAGGTCTTGGCTCTCTAGGATGCATGTTGTGGCCTCAATAGTCCACTAATGTTTGAAATATGCTGTGCAAGGACAAGTGGGAGTTGTTCGGAGCAGCCAAAAGGTACCAAGAGAGTGTTATGCAACATCACTTGCTCCTCGGACGTTGGGGGCAGTCCGGATCAATGAGGAATAGCAGTTTGAGGGGCTTTCTAGGGGAGAGGGTGAAATTGATGACCCTAGAGAGACCCCTGGAGTTTTAATACCGATTGAAGAAGTTGAAACACATTCTTTGGCTGAAGGAAAAAATGTCAAGATAGGGTCCAAGATGACATCGGAATTAAAGGGTAAAATGTTAAAGTTCTTGAAAGACCATTAGCATGTTTTTGCTTGGTGCAATGCTGATGTTACCGGAGTACCATAAGATATTATATCACACCAACTGTCCATCCGAAGGGACGTAGCACCTGTGATACAAAAAATAAGAGCTTTTTCTAAGGAAAAGGCTGATGTCAAAGTTCAAGAGGTCGACCGGCTTACTAAAATGGGGCACATAAAGGAGTCTCACTACCCTTTACGGACAGCCAACCCGGTACTGGTAAAAAAGAAAAATGGCAAGTGGCGTATGTGTATCGATTTCACAGATCTCAACAGAGCTTGTCCAAAGGATTTATACCCAGTCCCCCGGATTGATCATTTGGTGGATTCCACATCTGGAAACAAGCTGCTATCTTTTATGGATGCCTTCTCCGGGTATAATCAGATTCAAGTGGATCCGAAGGATCAGGAGCATACTACGTTTGTTACTGATAGGGGCCTTCATTGTAACAAGGTGATGCCATTTGGGCTAAACAATGCTGGGGCTACTTATCAGAGGTTGGTAAACAAGCCTTTTGCTGATCAAATTGGAAGAAACATTGAAGTTTACATCGACGACATCATGGTGAAAAGTGTGGACGAAGAATTACACTTGGCAGATCTCCAAGAAACTTTTGCTAACTTAGTGAAAGTAAACTTGAAATTAAACCCAGAAAAGTGTGTGTTTGGAGTGCAGTCCGGGAAATTCATGATTGACTCGGAGGTTAATGCTTTACTGCAAATGGAGCCTCCTCGGAATGTCAAGGAAGTAAAACGATTGACTCGGAGGTTGGCTGTATTAAATCGATTCATTTCAAGGTCCTCCGATAGGTGTGCCCCATTTTTTCAAACTTTGAAAGGTGTAAAGGATTTTGATTGGTCCCCACAGTGTGCTGAGGCCTTCGATGAAATCAAAAAGTATTTGTCCTCTCCAAAGACTTTGTTTAAACTCGTTGACGGAGAGAATCTTTTCGTATACTTGACAGTCTCTAGTTGTGCCATAAGTGCATTATTGGTTAGGGAGGTAGATAATTGCCCCCATCCTGTATATTACATTAGCAAGAGTTTGATTGATGCAGAAAAGCGCTATTTGAAGCTTAAGAAGTTAGCACTAGCCATGGTGATTGCTGCGAGGAAAATGAGACCTTATTTTCAGGCTCATCCCATTATCGTCCGAACATCTTTTCCCTTAAAAAACGTTCTCCAAAAGGCCGACATTTCAAGTAGAATGACTAAGTGGTCAGTGGAATTGGGAGACTTCGAAATTGATTTTGCCCCTCGGACAACAATCAAAGCCCAAGCGGTGGCAGATTTCCTAGTTCAATTTCATTCAGATAGGGATACTAAGCAAACAACTGATGTGAAAGACAAAAAAGTATGGGTCGTCCAGACTGATGGTGGATCAAGTACCATGGGATGTGGTGCTGGGGTATGTTTGACCTCTCCGTACGGTGACAGAATGTACCAAGCTATATGTTTTGCTTTCAGGGCATCTAATAATGAGTCCGAATATGAAGCTGATATAACTGGTTTGAAATTCGCTCTTATTTGTGGAGCCAAAAGGGTCAAGTTAATGAGCGATTCTCAGCTTCTTATCCATCATGCACAAGGTCAATCCGAAGCCAAAAAGGAGCAATTGGTTAAATACTTACTTTTTCTTAAAGAAGTGGCACTTAATTTCAAGAGCATCATTTATGAGCACATACCCCGAACAGAAAATATACTGGCAGACTCCTTGGCAACCATAGCCTATACTGAGTCCTACCCTTGGATTCATGCGCTAGAGTGCCCATCCATTCGAGTCACTCCGGATAAGGAAGAAGAAAGTTTTAATATACAGATAAAACAGCCTCAAGATTGGAGATTTCCTCTCCTTCAATATCTCTCAGATGGCATCTTGCCTCCGTAAAAATCAATAGCAAGAAAAGTAAAACACAAGGCTCGTGGTTTTGTCATCCTAAGAGATATTCTTTATAAGAAGTCTTATAGTAAACCCCTCTTACGATGTTTGGGGGTTGACGAGTCTCAAATAGTGCTCTCTGAGTTACATGATGGTGAGAGATCAGCTCACTGTGGATTCAGGGCTCTAACAAGAAGAGTTTTGTTAGATGGGTACTATTGGCCCTCCATAATGCAAGATGCTAGGGAGTTGGTAAAAAAGTGTGATCCATGCCAAAGATATAGCAATGAAATTCATATCCCAGCTATCCGTTTAGAGTCGATTTCTGAGCCAATACCTTTTGCTCGATGGGGGTTGGATCTAGTGGGACCTCTACCCATGGCATCCGGGGGGCGCAGAACTATAATCGTTGCTATTGATTACTTTTTGAAATGGATCGAAGCAGCTCCATTGGCAGGTACGACATCAAAAGCTGTCATAAAATTCATTTTATCCAATATCTGTTGCAGATTTGGAATTCCACAAAAGATAACCACAGACAATGGACCCCAGTTCAACAACAAAGAAATGGAGATTTTTTGCGCCTCTAGAGGCATACAAGATTCTTTCTCTTCTCCTTTCCACCCACAAGCGAACGATCAGGTCGAAGTGGCCAATAAGACAATATTGTCCGGTCTAGAGAAGAATTTAGAAAGGGCTGCTAGAAAATGGCCTAGTTATTTGCAAGAAGTTTTGTGGGCTTACCGGACCACTCCTGGGGCTGCAACACAAGAGTCTCCTTTGGCCTTAGTATATGGGATGGATTCCATAGCTCCCATAGAAGCTACTCTTCCTTCATTTCGAGTTCATTATTTTTCCGAACACGCTAACGAGGTGGCAGTCAGAGGCTAGATTGACTTAATAGAAGAAAGAAGAGTTAAGGCTCATTTTAGAGCTGCACACTATCAAGGTTTGATGAGAAGCAGGTTTGCTTCTAAAGTTAAGAGAAGGGATTTTCACCCAGGGGATAAGGTATTGAGAAAGTTTTTCCTACATACTAAAGAGAAGCAGTTTGGTAAGTTGGCTCCAACTTGGGAAGGACCCTATGTGGTCATTGAAAAGCTTAATCCTGGAACTTATCGGCTCCAAGATAAAGATGGAATGATTTTGAATCACCCCTGGAACATTGAATACCTCCGGTTGTACTTGGAATAGAAACTATTTAAATATTTACTTGCTTAACAGTTCATGTAAATATTTGGGGGCATACTCTTTCCTACCCTGGTGGCGCGGGGAGGTTTTAATGAGGTGTCCGGGCTTTTTTATAAAATTTGATGCCTTCTTAAAAGATTTGGAGTGTTTCAATTAAAAGCTTTCTTTGAATTTTTTTATTAATAACAGACCGGATTAAATTGGTGGAGTGATGACTGCTTAAACATTAGTCATCGGAGAATTTAAACACTCTCACTTTACTTAAAATACTTGTGAAATAACTAAGGGCTGTTTAAACATTAGCCACCAAAAGTAAAATCATGAAACGATGCAGGGGTTATGCAAAATAAAACTACTCATTAAAACATACGAAATGCCTTGGCCATCTAAGGACTTTGAATTGTCAAAACAAGAAAGGTTTATCCGGACAAGGACCGGATACGATTACAAAAAATGCCTTGGCCATCCAAGGACTTTGGTTCGATCACGACAGAATTAAAAAGGTAATTGATACTTTAAGGCTGAGCTTTTGAAAATGGCTCAGCCTCACTTGGCCTTTTACCCTTTGGGTCATCATCCGGACTCTCATCATCCGGACTTTCCCCGGTTTCTTCTTCTTCATCACTGGTGTCCTCACTAGAGTAGTTGTACTTATCACCAACGGACATGGTATGGTGAGGAATGTCTTCGTACTCCACGAATCTCCATAAATCCCCCAAGGTCTTCTTCAGAAATTTCTCATGAAATAGTAGAACCATATCCGACCTAACCTCAGCATACCTTGCCTCCTGAGAATCTATCACCTCATTAGTGTAAGCATCCATCCTAGCCTGGATTGTTTTCTCCTGCTCCCTCAACAAGCCAGCCTTTTCTTGCACAGCCTTGGACACACTATTCTCAAGAGAGACCTTATCATTAGTTAAGGCCTGAATGATGCTATCTTTGGCCTTCACCTCTTCTTTTGACGTCCGGAGGTCTCTTTCCATGGCAGATTGTTTTAGTTGGAGTTCTTTGACAACTCCTTCCGAAGTGGCTAAACTGTTGGCCAAGTCCTCCTGACGCTTCTTCAACTCCTCATTCTCTTTCCTCAATACCTCAGTATTTTGGTTGGCACTAAGAAGATCATTGGACAGTGTCTCTTTGTCAGAATTGAGGGTGTTGATGATGGCTGACTGATTGCGTACTTGATTTTCCAAAATAAGCACTAGCTGGACATTTCTCAGAATGGAGTGAGCAATGACATCCCTTTCGCTCGAGACAGAAAAAGACTTATCGTTAAATGTGATGGTATTCGAAGAGCTTGGAGGGTGGTAGGGTCCAGCGAAATCATCTCTAGGGAGGCCTTCAAAATAGACACTGATCCCCTCAAGCCCGGTGATGTCGACACCATCAATACTAATATCCCCTCCTCCGACCTCTTCGGTTTGAAAGTCACCAGGGATCTCTTCTGCTCTTGTAGGGTCAGTAGGGTCAACGGGAGGTAGTGGCTCTGGATCCCGAAGAGAAACCTCATCTCCCTTGGAAGTTTTCTTTCTCTTAGCATCCCGACCTCCACCTTCTGCTCCTCGCTTTTTGTTCTTCTAAGGACCTTTTGAGGCTTTGAAGACCCAGCAGCCTCCTTAGTGCTCTCGTGTTCCACCACCTGTAGTAAGGCATCATCGATTTACCCTTGACCTTGTCCCTCGGGATTTGTTGGGACAACTTCCTCCACCTCAGTAAGATTGGCCTCTTCCACACCTCGCCCGGCCTTAGCCTTTTTTCCCTTCATCTTGCTTGGGGCTTTAGCTCTGCCCGGCACGATCAGTTTTCCATCTTTTCCCTCTGTCTTCCGGAGGATCACTCCCGGAGGGGTGGAGTAGTCAAATCCTCCCAAGATAGATCCATCCGGTCCGTTGTATTCCACAGATAAGATCTGGCTAAGTTACCTCCAGTAAAGCAGTTGTGGAAGCGGTTAGCCCATTTTTCAGTTGCCCAAGCATTCAGCTTGGCACAAGTAGTCTACCCGACCTCCAAGTAATCGTTGAAATCCTTGGGCAGCACTACCAAAAAGCAAAAGGAAAGAGAGTTAGATAAAAAAAAATTATAAGTAAAAGTAGAAGTATCTGGTGAGATTATTACCCTCACTTAGCCATCTGCTGGTAAGCATGCTTGGATTGACACCTGCTTTGATTTTCTTTCTGTTCTCCCAAACACCACTGACGAACATAAATTGAGTCTTCCAGCCTTTATCTGACTCAAGCAAGTCATCCACCACCTTGTAGTTATCACCCATGTTGAAGTGATAGAAAGGGATGAGATGATTTCTGCAGAGGCTTGCCACGGCAGCAAATTGCTTCATCAGAAGACGAATTCCGGAGAGCCTTGAAGCCATGATACATGCCATAAGTGTGAACCATGCATTGGGGTTTAGCTGGCTTGGGCACAGCTTAATCAGATGGAAATATCTGACTATTTCTGGGTCCAAGGGAAATCTTAGTCCCCATTTGAACACCTCGGTATAAAAGACAATCTCATTGAGCTTACAATCCATGTGCGTCTCCGGATCGATTGGGATCCTTACTTTGACATTCTCCGGAATACCCCACTTTGTCCTTATCCGTCCAAGTTCAGGTGTGTGAATAAAAGCGTACTTGATTTTCTGCATGGCCAGCAAGTATTTAACATTTACCTCGAGAAAACAAGGCCCCACCTTTCCCACAAGGCACTCCGGCAGGTCCGGGTATTTCAAACATACTTTTTCCTTGCCTTTGCTCTTCCTAGCCATGGCCGTTTCACTTGTTTGCCCAGAGACGTCAGTCTCGAAAGGGGCTTCTTCAATGCTGTCCTCCATTATATCATCCATAACCATAGAGGGGTTGCCAGCTGTCTTAGGAAGAGAGGGCTGGTGATTGGCTCAGTAGGCCCTTCGGATTGTTGAGCATCTTTTCTCTCTTGGTGTCTAGAATCTAGTTGGGGCTCGGACCATGAGGTCTCTTTTTGAAGACTTGAGCTAGTTTCCTCCGGTCCGGACAGCTTGTCCTTGGAAATTTTGATGGGTGCTTCTGACCCTTTGGTTTTACCTTATGCCCCGGATTTCGAAGGCGTGGATTTTGGTTTAGGCTGTGTGCTAGCAGCCTGTCCTTTAACCAGAAGACCCTTTCGTCTATCTACCAGCTTCACCGGGGAGATATCAACATCTGACCCCATGGCAATAAATGGGGAAGATTTCTTGAAACTTGTGACTGCCTGTCCTGGTTCAACAACAGGCTCTGACTCCTGGACCGATGAGCCCGAAACGATTGGTGAGAGGTTGGACTGGAATAACCTCCTAGGTCTAGCACTCTTAGTTGAAGAAGAACCCCGATCAGGCTCTGAGCTTGGTGTTTCCGGTTTATTAACAGGGGAAACAGGGAGGCCTGCAGCGATGCGCCTTTCTCGTTCAACTTTTTGAGCCTTTTCCAACTCTAACAAATTGAGCCACCCACCTTTTACCAAAGCTTTTCTTGCTGTAAACATAACCTCACACAAAAAAGAATGGTTTTTTGAGATATGAAAGCTTTGGAGTTTGAGAGATTAGATATAATGAAATAGTCAAAAGTGAACTGATTTATACTAATCAGAAAGATGATGCTTCGACACCTAGGAGGATTCGAAAGGGTAGATGCAATGATTAAAGGCGGCGCTGATGTCATTCGCATTAAATGAAGAAGTTACTTTTTGAAGCAAGTGAGAGCGCCATTCTAGGAGAAAAATGGCCAGTGTGGCGAATCAGAGAAGGACATGTGTCCTATGATCTCTGATGAAACTGCTCAGCTTCTAAGGGTTTCAGTCTGTCCGGATAAAGTCGTTACACATTTTCGAAATGTCCGGACAAAGTTATGACTTCAGTTCAGTTATTTTTCAGGTCTTTCCAAAGGCCTTCGAACACAACAGAGTCCGGAATTTGTTGTCACTCTTTATGAGAACCGGACAGGGGAAATTCGGACAACATCCACCCACTAAACCGTCCGGACATAACTAATGTACTAAAAACTTAATCACTTCATGACTAAGATAATTAACTACCTGCTTAAAACTAAATGGGTCTTTGAACTCGGCCTGAATCCATAAGTCAACCCGAAAGCCCATGTGGCCCATAATTAAGGGTATAAATACCCAACCACTTTCATTTAATGAGGGTAATGAAAATTAAATACAACCAGGCAGCTCAATTCTCCCTCTACACTCTATCCAAACATTAAATACCTTCAAAATACCACAAAACTCTAGACAAAATTACCCTCAAACAAAAATAAACCTCACTAGATGAGAGCACCCTCTAGGTTTGAAAAATGAGTGAGTAGTTTCCCACTATCGGATGGTTCACCTAGAGGATGAGGAGGAAACGAATCATACAAAGTATGGGGATTTGAGGGAACGACCCACGGAGGAGATAGATTTTGGTTTTGAGGCAAGTCGGGTTGATTGTCAGCCAATGTTATTTCCCTATATGCGGCAGCTTCATCAATTTTGTTTCAAATCTCAATAATGTAATTTTGATTTTTTTGAACCTGAGGGTCTGTATGGTGTTTTGATCTTTATCTTCTTTTTCTTCTTCCTCGGTAGTCGGGGTCGGATTTGGGGAAGATATGTCAATTACATCTTATGTCACACCATTATTAGGGGAGTTGTCAAGGAGTATTTCTTTTTCTTCGAAACAACAATATTTTTTTCTCTTTGTGGAGGATTCAAATTGGGTTTCTTCAGTGTCATGAGGGTTGCCTTTGATAGATTTCCTCTTCGAGTTTCTTTTTGGGCTCTTTTTCTTTAGTTCTTTTCAAGAACCACCTTGAGATTTTCTCTTTTTAATCTTCTTTGGTAAATGGCTTTGCGCTCTATTTCGAGCAGCCAACCTTTTTACAATATCTCATGCACCATGAGGTTCCATCAATTTGTCTACAGGTTTGATGAAGTCCGATGAGAGCTTCCATATGCGATTTTGGGCGAAGTTCAGGGCAAAAATGCCTTATGAAATTCGTTGGACCATTTTAGTTCTGCTCATTTGATTAGCTTCGCAAGTGTCTCCTCAACAACAGCTTTTTGGATTTTGTATCGCATCGAAATTTCTATGGAGAACAACAAGAGTTAATATGAGTTCAAAGAAAATTACTTTTGGAACGAAAAAACAATATACTTACTGGTGCTCTTCTATTTAAGATTTAGCCTCGAGGGATTGTTAGTTGAAATATTCTTTCCATTCTCCCAAGCACCAGAAATAAAGATTAATTTATGTTACCACATTTTTTCAACCTCAAGGAGATCATCGTTGAGCTTCAAGGTGTTTCCGAGGGTGAGGTAGTAGAAATGCAGAACAAGGATCTCTGAAATACCATTTTGTGCGATGAATTGCTCTTTAGGTAGAGCTATATTGGCAAGTCTTGATGCCATTAGACTTGATAGCAGAGTAAACCATAAGTTCAAACTTTCTTGAATTGGGCATCAAGGTCGATTAATTTCAAAATAATCAACCATAACTGGGTTCAACGGAAACCGACGACCCCAGTTTAAAATTTCTGGGTAGACCACTAGCTCTTTCTCTTCACATGAAAGTGACGCCTCTCCTACCGAGGGTAATCAAAGGGTAAGATTTTTAAGAATACCTCAGTGCCTCTTGAGAATCTCAGCTTTAAATTGATTGAAGTAATCATATTACACATTATTAAGTGCAATAAGATATTCATGGAGGACATCCTTAAGGTTGACACTTAAATGTGAAACAATGTCCTCGGGAAGGGTCATAGTTTCCTTGGTTTTATTCTTTTTCTTCTTCAAAGTTGGTTTCTTTGCAACATGATCCTCAGAATCAGAGGGGGGATTTTCCTAGACTATAAATAGTTGAATCAGTTTCTTTCCTAGACTTTGATCCAACAATCTCTTCGGAAACCTCACCTCTAAGTTGTTGAAGGGTACTACTTGAAGGTATGGTTTGAGAGCTATCATGTATATTCCAAGCTCTTTGTTTGTTGCTTTGTGAAGGAACCTCCTATGAATTTTTGTTTGTCAGAGATGTCCCTTTTGATGGAGGAGGTGATGTAGTGGGATTTGTTGAAGTATTGAGATCTTTGCAATCCCCAATAGCTACGAACCGACTTTTTCGAGGAGGTTGGATTTTTTAAGAAGATGCTTCTAGATTTTTTCGAGGAGTTTGCTTTCAATTGATTTTAGAAGATTGGTTTTTATGGAAAGATGATTATGTATTATTTTGATGTGGTTTTTCTTTATTGATTCGAGGAGTTTGTTTTTGGTTGATTTGTGGAGGTTGTTGTGAGCATGCTTTGGAAGCTAGATTAGACAAATTGTTTGAGGAACCTCTGAGGGAAGTAAAAGAGGGTGATTTTTTAGTAGGAGGCCAGGGACCAAAGTGGTGGTTTGGGTGATCATTTTTGGTTTATCATTGATGACACCGGCGGTTTCTCTTTCAGCAGTTCTTTATGCAATAGTAAGCCAATCCCAGTAGTTCTTCAAACCAAACATAAACATGGAAATCAGAAAAAGATTAGATGCGATTAGTGAAGTATGAACATGGCGGTGATAGTGGAGGAGTAAATTTCTTAGGGAACTTTCTCCGTCTATCTCTAGAATTTATGTATGGTAAGCAAAACGAGTACTGAGGTGGTATTTGAAGAGGAAATGGTGAAGAAGGGTATAGGCTTCTCAGTAGAGGGATTTGAAAGGTTGACAATCATCTATATGGTGAAATACGAATCTCCGTGTAATAGATGTTTAGTTTAAAGTAGGTAGACACGTGTAGCGTGTCAGAGTTAGATGGTATGCATGCCATAAAACTTTTATAACCTTATATTTTGTTATATGAGGTAGTAATTAAGCTTCTTAAGAATTTCAATCATTAACTAGTTGGGGTTGATTTCACCTAGGGGGGATGATGAATGATTTGAGATGACACACGATTTTCCGAGGCAAAATAAGATAAATATACAGTTCAAATTCTTTGAGGAACCTGTAAGAATATAACCGATTATGGTTTTTTAGAACAGTTTCACAAATAAAAATGGAAAATGTGCTTGTATATAATAAGTGTTAGCCCTTCCTCGGAATTCTTCACAAGGACTGGGGGGGCTACTGATAAGGATATAAATAATTGAGAAGTGAAAACAATTATTAAAAATATCATAATTTGAGTATTTTATAGTTAAATGATAGATTTAGTACACATGTATATATCAGGGACAGAATGTGCAATTTATTATAAATATGTTTATACTAAGTATAGAAATAGAGTGAGCTATCCTAACTTATAACTAAATCTGTTACTTATAATTAATAGTGGGTGGACCTTGGAAATAAAGCTGATTGACACTTTGACTTACTATAGTTCTTAATTTTATTATCTTTCTAAAGTTTGAACTACTTTCTCTCTCTAAAATTACTCCAATTTTTATTTGTTGTTCCATTTTACCTTCATAAAAAGAATTCATACTTAACAATGACCAACCACTAATTAAGAATCTGATAATAAACAAAGGACTCTTATCGTACAAATACGAACTAATCTCATTCCAACCAACACAACTTCATATTCTGTTTTATTATTGGTAGCAGTGAACATAAATATAATAGTTTCCTTGATTTTATCTCTCGCCTAAATTGTCAAAACAATACCACCTCCATTACCATTTACACAAGAAGATCAATCGGCTCGAATAATCCATTATTTATCCTTTAAATTTTTTTTCCTAATCTCATATTATTCCATTTTATTTATTTCCTTTTTAAACTCATTGAAAAATAGAAACAATAACAAGCCGGGACAATTCTGAGGACAATAATATTTAGTTCGTGACAATCAACCTTTGGTGAATGGGACAAAGTCTCATGACTTATCATGTTCCAAAAATGCTAGCATTATTCAGAGGTTCACTACCGAACAAATACAAAAATTATCTCAAGCAACCAGTGTACTATATCACAATAGTTCTAGTAATGTTGATGCTTATGTGAATGTTGCAGGTTTGATTTCATCTACTATTGTGTCTGTTAATTATAGTAGTACAAGTCCTTGGATTTTGGATACTGGCGCCACATATCATATTGTCTCTCTCACATATCACTTTTGAATGACCTCAAGCCTTCCAATATTACCTATGTTACTTTACTAAGTTTCACAGCATTATAAATCACTCACACTAGCACAATTAGTTTTAATATAAAATTAACCCTTACAAATGTATTGTGCGCACCAACCTTTAATTTAAATTCAATTTCAGCTACCAAACTTACCAAAGATCAGAATTACTGCATCGTTTTCTTTATTAACTATTGTATATTGGAGGACTTAGTTGCATGGAAGATCATTGGCTCAGGTAGACAACATGTTGGTCTATACAATATACATCCAAATAAATCGTCTATATATCTCGTGTCACAATCATCTGACCTATAGCACTTACGCATATGCCATCAATCCTTGTCTCATTTTAAATTACCTTCATATTTGTCTTTAGGTATTCACAAATGTTTAGGAAATAATTGTACAATTTACCCACAAGAAAAGCAAACACACTTACCTTTTTTCAAAAGCTCAATAAATACAAAATTTATTTTTTCCTTATTACATTGTGATGTTTGGGCTCCTCACAAAGTTCCTTCATATACTGGTTCACGTTATTTCCTTACAATTGTTGGCGATTTTACTTATGCACCATAAATCAGGAACACAATCTTTATTAACTAATTTTGTGCAAGTCATCAATATCCAATTTCAAAATAGATGTCCAAACAATAAAAGTGGATAATGGTAGTGAATTTCTTCATCTTCGTACTTTTTTTTCAGAATAAAGGAATTGAACTTCAAAACTCGTGTGTATACACTCCACAACAAAATAGAATTGTTGAACGAAAATATCAACATATTTTAAATATTGCTCGTTCTCTCATGTTTCAATCAATTGTACCATGTTAATTTTAGGGGAATTATGTTTTAACAGTCATTTACTTAATTCAATTGCATCCTTACTCCTTTACTATCAAATAAATACTCATTCGAGGTCTTACGTAAACGATCCCCCTCACTCACGCACTTACGTGTTTTTGGCTATGCAGGCTATGTAACTAATGTTTATCCCAAATATAAATTCGATTCTCCTATATCAATTTATATATTTTGGGGTATCCATATGGAAAAAAGGTTACAAAGTTCTCGATTTACATACACAAAAAGTTTTCATAAGTCGTGATGTCCACTTTAAGGAAATTATATTTCCCTTCCATTATACCTTGACCTTTCCTTTTCCAAACCAATCATCTTCATTATCTTTCATTCAAGCACCCAACTCATCATCCCCAATCCCATTTCCTATGACTCATAACCAGAGCTTTTATCGTTTTCAAATCCATCAAATCCCATAAACATCACACTTTTAACCCATACATCTCCTACATCTCCAGAATCAACTATGAACTCATCACCCTCATTCCTCATTTCGTCATCACCTTCCGTTCTACCAACACCTTCTACTTCATCATCAACCCAACCATACATTTTTCTTCTCTAGTTGCCAATGATATCTCGGTTCTTCGTTTCATACACCACATATAATCTCCTGCATGGCACCAAGACTACGACATGTCTAACGGGATCAATTAATCTTCAACGCAATCAAGTTCTCGTCAATCTATAAGGTATTATTTCTCATCTCATTCTTATGTTTATGTTTTCCCCTAACCGATGTGATTTATTTGCTTTATTATCAACACAAACAGAGCTTTGTTATGTTGAAAATTCTAACTGTAATCCATTCTGGAAACAAGCCATTTCCACTAAACTTTAAGCTCTAGAATATAACAACACTTGGTAGTTGGTTCCCTTTCTTCACAGATACAAACCTATCGGATATCACTGAGTTTATAAGATCAAATACAACTCTGATTGAACCATTGAGCGATATAAATCATGTATGGTGCCAAAAGACCACACCCATATTTAAGGTATTAACTGCTATAAGACGTTTTCTTAAACTAATAAAATTACCATTGTTCGATGTTTGTTAACTATTGCAGCTTCCATAAATTTGTATATTCATTAACTTGATGTGCATAATTTCCTTTTTCATGGAAATATAGATGATGAGGTATATGTCTTTCCACCTCCTGGTCTCGGCTGACATGGGGATAATTTGGTATGTCGGTTTGGAAAATTTATCTATACTTTGACACAAACATCCCGAAATTGGTTCTCCATATTTTTCAGCTACCATCAAATTGCAGGTTACATACAGACAAAAGTGGATTACTCACTTTTTACTAAATCTTAAGGTAACAAGTTCACTGTTATTTTCATATATGTTAATGATATCCTATTTATTACCAATGACTTGCATGAAATCAAATTGCTGAAAAATAATCTACTCTAATATTTTCACATTAAACATCTCAACGAGTTAAAATATTTTTTACGTATTAAATTTTCTCGATCTAAGAGATGAAGATTTATATCACAAAGAAAATATTCATTAATTTTTTATAAAACATAGAATTATCATGAGTAAAACCCGACAAATTTCCATTGGAGCAGAATTTGAAATTAACCGATGAAGACGGTGAGCTACTTCATGATTTGACTAGATATCAGAAAATCATTGGCAGGTTAATATATTTGACAGTGATCGTGCTTGATATTGTGTATTCAGTGCGTATACCGAGTCAATTTATGGGAGCACCTAGGAAGACACACTATAAAGCAACGTTAAGAGTCATCCATTACATTAAGAAATCACCAAGTGAGGGTGTCTTCTTCCCATCATAAAACAATCCAGTTAGTGCTTTTGTGATGCATTTGGGGTGGAAGTCATTTGTCAAGATGGTATATTTCTCATTATTGTGTTTTTTTTGGCTCATCACTCATATTATAGAAATCAAAGACACAGACTAATGTTTCACAATCATCTACCGAATCAGAGTATAGAAGCATTGTGAATAATTGTTTGGAATTAACCTGGTTGAGATACATACTTAAAGATTTGAAGGTTGATTTGGATAAATCAGCATTATTATTTTGTGATAATCAATCGGCTTTATATATTGCGGTTAATCCAGTTTTTCACGAGCATACTAAACACATATTGATTGATTGTCATACAATTTGAGAAAAACTTCATGCCAAGGTAATTCGTTCATGCTATATTTCTACAAAGATGCAATTGATAGAGATTTTTCCTAAAGCACTCGGGAAAGATCAATTTGAACTTTTTTGTAGGAAGTTGAGAATCTTTGATGTACACTATCCAATTTGAAGGGAAGTATTAAAGTATCTTTGTATTTATTGTAAAGTAATTGTAGACATAAAGGTAGATGAATGGTTGTACTAGGTTAGGCGTGATTGTATTAATTATAGTCATAATCAGCTATAGCTATAATCCGTATATATATATGAGCATTATTTTTATTGAAAATACACATCACTTTTTATCACTGCTTTGTTTTGCGTAACATTTGTGAATATTGAAAGTAGAGTAAACGATATGAAAGATGTTGGCAAGTTTATATAGAAAAAAAAAATATTAGTCAATTGATATAAAGTAAGAGGAGTAGTTCAAATATTGTGACAGTAGAGTTACAACTTACAACTGAAACGCCAAAAGTTCATTGGAATACATGTTGATAGTACTATTTATTCATTTATTTTATAAAAGATATATAATTAACAGTTGTTTATAATATTCAAAAAATATAATATTCGTTAAAAGTCGTTTCGTTAAAAAAATATAATCGTCGATAAAAGGGCTTCTTTAAAATGAAAATATTAATGAGGTGTAGTCGAATATATTTTGGTATTAGAATTTAGGCTTTAAACATCAATTCGTTTATAGACTATCGCATTTAGTGACACATAGTCCATGGACTTTTAAAAGTCTAGTGGTAGTCCTTGGACTATCCAGTCTGGATAAAGTTAATCCCATTGCGTGTGTTGACTATCAATTTTTATCACAGATAGCCCATCAACTATTCATTTTCAATAAAGTTAATCCTTTGACTTCCTATTTTCGATAAACTTAGTCTCCTATAATAAACATGCGCATGAGACTAACTTTATCAAAAATGGATAGTACATGGACTACCACCGGAGTTTTGAAAGTCCAGGAACTATATGTCACCCAATTGGATAGGCCAAGGACTACCACCGGATTTTTGGAAGTCTATAGACTATCTGTCACTAAATTTGATAGTCTAGTGACGAACAACTGTCCAAAGCCTTAAAATTTATGAGTAAAAAGATGGTTTTTTTATTAAAAAAAAAACATGTGAGGAAACATAAAATGTTAATGATAATATATAATGAAATTTTATTATACAATTTATGCCAATAATTCATTAAAAAAATATATGTATGATATGTATATAGGGTCAAGCTATATATACCCAAATGTGGTTTAAGTATACCCAATTTTGAGTTTACCCAAAGGTGGTACAAGTTTACCCAAATTTTGACAAAAATACCCTTTTAGGAGTATATAAGGTTTTTTTTACTAACCTCCATCCACCTCATTCTTTCTCTTACACTCTCTAACTTCTCTCTAAAATCTCCAAATTCTCTCTAATTTATCCGGCAAACTAAAATATGGAAACTTAATGTTAGTATCAAAATTAGGGTTAGGGTTGAATTAGGTAAAAAAATCATAATTTTAGGGTGTTTGAAAGCCATTTTCCAACTGGAATTCGGCCGAAAAAATGGCCTCCAAACACCCTAAAATTATGATTTTTTTAATAATTAAATCCTTAATATTTTTTAAAAAAAACTTCCCAAAAAACAAGTTTTTACCTTAATATCGGTTGATTCGTGTTTGATTTTGTGTTTTATTAGAATAAGTTTAAGAAAAAATTGAAAAGAGTTTGAATGTTCAAGAACAATTTGAAGAACTTCACAAAATTGTAGTAATATGCTGTTTGATCTAGTAGGAAATTGTGTTTTTTTTTGTATACATAGTCAAATAGATTGTTTTGTGAATTTGGTATATCTAGGATATACTTAGTGTTTTTTTTATTTAGTGACAATTCGGATATTAAATGAAAGTTCGAAAAAAAATTCGTCCTAAAAAAATCAAACAAAAGTCAACTGCGTTTTTTTGTAAACTTAAACCATATTTGAGTATATCTAGCCATACCCTATGTATATATTTTAAAGATTTAGAAGTGCATTCGTGACTATTTTTTTGAAAAACATTCTTTTTCGTTTTCGTTGATGAGAGAATCACTGCATTATCATAGTAATATGCAATATATTTTATGAAATTTAGCGTTATTAATAATATACATGGTCAATGCTTCTATTTAAATTTTATTCTTTCGTTCTTTTGCCAACGGATTCGATTAAATTTTTTACTGATGTTTCTAATTCGTCATTTTACTTTTTTAATGTTTTCAACCTTCCGTCAATATTATATGTTTCTAAAATGATTCAAATTTTACACACAATGTTCTCTTTTTATTTCGGTATTTGTAACATTTCAGTGATACCATTTTAACAAAACTAAAACGAACTTCAGTTCTATGAACCATATATATTCTATTTTTCTAGGATTTTGAAACTCTTCATTAAAAAATGAAAAAGAAATGTTAAATAGCGGACGAAATCTTCGGAGTCACTTCAGCTGAAAGAGAACCACATTACTCATCTCCAAGTTTCTATGCATCCATCAGATATTATTAACAACCAATAGAAAAAAGGTAGATAACATCTAACAAAATTATGATTGTTAATCCAAAAATTAAAGCATTGAACTACCAAAACTAAACTTAAACCTTTAAATTAAGGCACATAAACAAGCAAAATACTACTAAACAGCAAAATCGTCTTAAAATCATACCTAAGAAACGCAACTTTCTATTTCTCTGCTTCCGCATCCTTGTTCTTTTTTTTCTCTTTTTTCTTTTTCTTCTTTTCGCTTCTATCAGCATCTGACTCGCTTTGCACATTGACGGTCTCGCCGTTGTCCTTGCTTTTCTTTTTCTTCTTCTTCTCGGATTTCTCTGTAACCGGTGAACCAGCAGCAGCTTCTTCCTCGACATCCTTTTTCTTTTTCTTCTTTTTCTCGGATTTCTCCACAGCAGACAAATCAGCAGCTTCGTCCTTCTCCTTGACATCCTCAACATCTTTTTTCTTCTTTTTCTTCTCACTTTTCTCAACCTCCTCACTCTTAGCTTTCTTAGTAGCAACAGGTGCAGGGCTAACGCTGAGGTCTTCCAATTTACGCTTTACCCCCTCCATACCATCATCGTCCTCGCTCTTTCTCTTCTTCTTTTCAACAACGTCGATTTTACCAGTAGCTGGTACCTCAGTACCAGTAGCAGCAAGCATGGCAACCGTAACAGGATCAACTGGTGGTAAAACCAAATTCCTCGACCACTCCGGTGGAGTTTTCTCATTTGGCTTTCCGTGCTTGTCCAGCTTTCCATCAGCTATCAGCTTTTTCTTCATCGAAGCTCTCGGCCCCAAACCCCATTTCCTAGGGTAAGTATCCCTATCCATGACCACACGTTTGATCTTAGCCACTATACCGTGGTCACAAGTAGCCATTACAGCAGTAGTCATCTCTGCTATACCAAGTGCAATTGCCTCCCCTTTGGTAGTCATCAGGACGACTTCCTCTCCAACCTCTATATCATTTTCATACATCACTAACCCAGGAATCATCAATTTGGCACCATAACAAACAGCATTGACAGCAGAATCCTTAACAACCAACCTCTTGTAGCTAGTTAAAATGACCTCTAGAGGCATAATAACCCTCCTTAAGTAAGTCTCATCTCGATAGTTATCGTACATCCATTGTGCATCCATTATATCATGCATGGTAACCATGTTATCTTTCTCACCTAAAATCCCAGATCTTACTCTTCTTAATTCCTGCATATGACCACCAACCCCTAGAATCAACCCCAAATGAACACACAGAGTCCTAACATAAGTACCAGCCTCGCAAGAAATCCAGAAAACAACTAAATGCTTATCTGCGTCGTACTCAAGAAGTTTGCTTTCATAAATAGTTCTAATCCTGAGCTGTCTTTTAACAGCGGAAATCAATGGGGGTCGTTGAAAGACAGCACCGGTTAGGCTTTCTAAAGCTCTAGCTACTTTAGCAACGTCAGGGACATCAGAATGTAAACGAGCAACGCAAACGTACTCTTTACCTGCACCTTGTTGCGATTTCACGAGCCGTGTGGCTCGGTCCACACAAACGATAAGGTTTCCCGTCACTTTGGGATCGAGAGTACCGCTGTGACCTGTTTTCTCGACCCTGAGGATACGTTTGATCCACGCAACAACCTCATGGGAGGAAGGGTTGGCAGGTTTATCGAGATTAATGACACCGTACCTGATGTATTCGGCTAAAGGACGGCTCAGAGGGGTGCAACCCGCAGGGAGAGGAGTGAAGTGCCCAGTACGTGTATTGAGGCGGGAGTAGTTCTTGAGCAGAAGCGGCCACTCTGATGTGTCGACTGGAGGAGTGACGCTCTGCGGCTTGATCATGAAACCCTCGGTTTCGGTTTCTGCTTCCATGGATTTCTTCTTGCTCTTCTTCTTGTCGGAGCGAAGTATGTCGACTTCAGCCATTTTAGCCTTACTGAATATTTTGAGGGTTTAGGGGAGTTGGAGGCGAACGCAAGCCGTCGCACCGATGATTCGGGTTAGGGTTTATGAGGTTTCAACCCTTTGTACGCACGACAGAGGAATGAAATACCAAAAACTAAAGATACTCCTCTAGTATCATTATTGTTTCAAAATAGTCCTCTTAAACTATTTTTATATCAAATGACCTCTTGAGTTTTATAGCTTTCTAAAATTTGTGGGCTTGAAATTTTATGAACTTCGAGACTTGGACAAAAAGTCCGTCATTGTAGTAAATCATTACATAAATTTTAGACTATTGTAGCTAATTAGCTAACTTAATTTGGACCAATTTAATTATCAGTTATGGTATAACTAATTTTCGGACTATAATATTTTTTTTATTATTATTATAAGTTTTTTTTGTTTTTTTTTCGGTTTTGTTTTTATAATTAAATATAAATTTTATTTTCACAAACTTATTTTTTTGGAATTAAATATTTCGGCCGAATATATTTATTATCCATCAAGGGCCTTATATGGATATAATAATGTCCAAAAAAACTATTCAAATTTCTTTTTTATCTACAATTAAAAATTGAATTTAACGTCCTACTTAGTCTCCGAAATTCGCGATTCTATCACGAACCGAGAGATAAATTATATTGTTGAAATGAAATAACATAAGGATGATGATAATACTTTTTAAGAAACTTTGTTCTCTGATAATTCTAAAAAAAATTGGATGGGGTTTTAGAGTAAAACAATGTTACAGGATCAAATTCATGATTCAGATTATTTGGTTAGTATTTGAGAGAAAGAAATTTATAAATTTTTTTAGAGAGAATAATTGTGTGATTATTAATCCATTACTATTTTTAAAAAAATGATGCTTTTATAGTACAAATAATGGGCCCCGCGTGTCTAACAATTCACTAATTGTGGTCATATTCTTAAGTCTATTGTTTGCTATAAATTAGTCATTCCATATTACATAATTATCAGGGGTGAGTAGGAAGGATGACTCTGTTTTCTCCAACAACAGAGTTTCCAAATCTTGATTCTCAGATCCAATCTTGAATCTGTTATTCTTCAATCTGAGCCTTGATCCCTGATCCTTCGTCTCGTTGCCTGTTATCTCTATCATGGAGATAAGAAATAATCAGCTTTTTGAAGAAGAAGAATTCCCGGCATTGCTTCAAGATAAAAGAAAAGAGAGAGAAGATCTAAGAACTGAAAAGTTGTTGTACTCTGATTTACTAAAAAATCAATCAAGTAATCAATCAAGGCATGACTTCAAACCAGAAACAGTTAAAAAGACTCTTGACCACATCTCTATCCAATTCTCGAAAGAAGTAAAGGAAACGCTGCTTCAAAACACTGAGACTACATTGGTCAAAACGTTTGCGATGGGTCTTCCGAAAAAATATGCCATTGATATGTTCTTGAACTCCTTAAGATTGCAAGGAATCTTCACTATTACAATCTGGGATTCCCACCACATTTTAATCGAGCTTGATCTAAAAGAAGATATTTGCGGATTATGGTGTAGAAGCGTCTGGAAAATCGGGGAGTATACTATACGATTACTCTGTTGGACGCCGAAATTCAATGTCAAAATTGAAAACCCAATTGTGCTTGTCTGGGTTAAATTTGAAAAGCTCACATAGTTCGTGTATAACTCAGAAATTTTATATGAAATTGCGGCGACTTTAGGTATTCCTTACAAAATTGATTGTCCGAAAGAAAATAGAGCCTATCAAAATATAGCATTTGCATTAATGGAGATTGATATTTCAAAGAAAATTCACAATAATTTGTGGATTGGTTTCGGTGTGAATGAAGGGTGTTGGATTTCTATCAAGTACAAAAACATCCCAAATTACTGCAACAATTGTTATCATATGGGACACAAGGAAAATGAATGCAAGAAAGTTCAAAAGAATAACGAATTTAGAGATTCATACATTAACAAAGTTAAAAATGATAAAGATACTGGAAATTCTACTCAGACTAGGAAAGAATGGAAAGAAAAGGAAACAAAGAAAGATGAAATCAACAATCAAAACTCTGATAGATCAAGAAAAAATTACATCTATAATGTGAAAACAATAGTGGTTCACAATGAAATTCAAACGAAAGATGACACTGAAGATATAAATTACAAGGAAAAAATTACAATCAAAACAGTGGAGAAGAAATGGTTAATTCTACAAACAGAAAAAGCACTAATGTTGATAGTATGCTTGAGGAAAATGAAATTATAGATGCCATAAAGCAGCTTGACAGACACTGTGGTCAAAATGGAACTCAAGACTATGTCAACTTGTATTTTGAAATGAATTCTCCTGATCAAAGTAATATTGGTACCAAACAGCACACTCCAACCAGAGAAGACCTCTCTCATAATCAGTCATTCGGCATCATCCTTAAATTGAAGCTCAAATCTGCAAGAAAAGTCAGAAAATCAAGCACGAAAATAATCAAGTCTCTAAACGACTCAAGGATAAACCAAAAACAAAAATCTTTATTTGATAATGATAAATATCTTTAATTGTAATGTTCGGGGTATAAACAACATCCCAACAGTCAATAGGCTAAAATCAATCATTTTCAAGGAGAATTCCAGCAATTCAAGAACCTATGGCTAAGTCTGAAAAAATCAGCGATATTGCTACTATGTTAGGTTTTCCTAACTATGCTTTCAATAAATCTAATAAGATTTTGATTTTTTTGGTAGGATGAGATTAATATTAACATTCATGTTAATCATGATCAATGTTTAAATTTAGAGGCAAACCTTCAAGATATGAATAACATTTTTTACTTAACTGTTGTTTACGCTAAATGTTTTATATTGCAAAGAATTGACCTATGGGAGCAATTAAGGATGATCTCTTACTCTGAGAAAAACTGGCTTACTGTGGGGGATTATAATGTTGTTACTTCTTCGAATGAGGAAATGGGCTATAATGTTATTGACCACAACAACATTGATGACTGTGTGCACACCATTAATAAATATAACCTGGAGGATACTAGTTTTGTTGGAGCTAATTTTACCTGGAACAGAAGCACGAAGTGGAAAATATTAGATCAGGCAATGTTCAACATCAACTGGACTAACATGTTCAACAATACTGAGGTGTATCACATGGTCAGAACATGTTCTGGCCATGCTCAAATCCTTATTTTTGCTTTCAATAATCATGCATATTATTCTAAAAGAACTAACAAAAGTTTCAAATTCTTAAATGTTTGGACTAATGATCAAACTTTTTTAAGTTCTGTTGAACAAAATTGGAACAAGCAAATAACTGGCCAGCCAAATGAATTTTTTTGGTTCAAGCTTAAAAGACTGAAAAAATATCTGAAGCTTTGGAATGAAAATCAATTTGGGAACATTTTCAATAAAATCAAAGAGACTGAAGAAAATGTGAAGAAGTCTGAAGACCTCCATGTTAGTTACAATACTCATGATACTAATTCCAATCTTAAAAAAGCTAACAGTTTATACTTGCAGGCTTTAAGAAATGAAGAGGAATAATGGAAGCAAAGATGTTATAATGCCTGGCTTAAGGAGGGTGATAGTAATACTAAGTTTTTTCATGCTTTTGTGTAAAAAAAAATGAGAAATAATACTATTAAGGGTATTAAAAATGGTAGTACCTGGATTTATAACCTTGATGATATAAGAAGATCTGCTCAAAAGTATTTCAAGTCTCACTTTTCCAATCATCCTTACAAAAGTTCTAAAGAATAGTGGTCCTTAATGCATGATGATATCCTTTCTTTAATCCCAAGCCTGATAAAATCTGAAGAAAATGAACAGCTTATGAAGTTAACAAATGAGGAGGAACTGTGGACTATCATTAACACCATGAACACTGCAAGTACTTCTAGTAGAGATGGGTACAATCTTCATTTCTATAAATTTTGCTGGAACATTATTAAATCTGATATGATCTTAGCCATCATTCCTATATCTCTGGTCACAAGATACCTACTGGTATTTTTGCTACAAGGATTTTCTTGATCCCTAAGAATACTAATCCTGTTAATTAGAACCATTATCGTCCCATAATTCTTTGCACTACGTTGAATAGAATCCTCTCCAAGTTAATGAACACTAGACTTGATATCATCTTGCCTAACATCATATCTAAAAATCAGGGGGCTTTTGTTAATAAGAGGTCTATTCATGAGAAAATTCTCATAGTAAAAGAGTTGGCGTTTAACTTGAAAAGAAAGCCGAAAAGAGGCAATATAATGATTAAGCTGGACATGTCAAAGGCATTTGACAATATGTCATTTCCTTTCACTATAAAAGTTCTCAATAAGTTTGGGTTTTCTAAAGAGTTCATTAGTTTGATCAACAATCTGATTCAAGATGTCAATATCTCTCTTTTGATTAATGGCCAGGTATTTGGTTATTTCAATCAAATAGAGGATTGAGGCAAGGGGATCCCTTATCCCCAAGACTCTTTATTATTGGAGAAGAAATTCTATTGAGAGGACTTTATAATCTTTTCAGTTTAAATAAAAATATAAGATATGCTTCTAGAACTGAAATTTTAGTTCCCTACATTGCTTTTGTTGATGACATCTTATTATTTACTAACAGTATGCAAAACTCTATCAGTGTATTAAGTGGATTTCTAGACAAATATCAACAAGTATCAGGCCAATCAATTAACAAACAAAAGACCCAAATTATTACCTCAGAAAGATTACAACAAAGTAGAATCATGATGTTGGAGAACAACACTGGATTCAAGACTGAAAACCTCCTTATTAGCTACATGGGCATTAATCTTTCCTTCAACAACAAAACCAAAAACTTCAACAAGATGATTGACAAGATTAACTCTAAAATATCAGATTGAGACTGCAAGTATCTCTCATTTGGAGGAAGGCTTTCATTGATCTCTTCTATTCTTATGTCAATTCCTTATTATTGGATGCATAACATTATAATTCCAAATAGTATTATTCATAGGCTTGAAAAAATCTTTAACAAATTTCTTTGGAGGTCTAAATACAATATTAAAAGCACTCATTGGACCTCATAGAAAAAATTGTGCAAACATTTTGAGGAAGGAAGTCTGAATATTGGAAAGTTAACTGATATTCAGAACACATTTTCTCAAAAATTGTGGTTCAATTATAGAAAAAATGAGAGCTTATGGGCTAGCTTTATGCATGACATGTACAATAGAAATGTACGCCCTCTAAAAGCTAACTTTAACAAGCCAGGTTCACTTACATGGAAGCGCTCGACTACCATCAAGGATGAAGCATAGAAAAACATCAGTTGGCAACAAGGCAAATGAGATATAGACTTCTGGGTTGAAAACTGGCACAACCTATCTCATATCATTGATTATTCTGATCCTGATACTAATCTTTGGTTCCTGGATGAAAAAGTTAAGACATTTTAGAAAAATAACAAGTTGGACTTAGATGCTTTGAATGGGATTAATTTTGAAAGTAGAATTAATCAAATTCACCTTTATAAAATTGATTTTAAGAAGAATGACAAGATTATTTGGCTGAACTCTCCTGAAATGGACTTCTACACTGCTCTTACCTGAAATAATATAATGTATCATCACAACAAGTCAACATTCTTCAAGAAAATCTGGAACTCCATTACTCTGAGGAAGTTTTCTTTTTTTTTTTATGAAAGATTATTAAGAAATTTTTGCCCATTGATTCTATCATACAATGTAGACACTTAACCCATTCAAAGCATTAACCATTTGTTTGTGAACTGCTCATGTGCCTGGTGTATATGGTTGCATTTTAGTTATTTGTTTAAAATCTGAATTGAAAAATTTATGAGCTTAACTCACATTCTGAGAATCTGGTTCTGGTTTTCAAACCAAAAAGTGCACATAACCCATGTTTTACCAGCTATTATATGTTGGGTAATCTAGAAGAATAGGAATGACTCTAAATTTAATAACACTAAACATTCTGCAAATACTGCTATCCAGTTAATCAACAAAATTATTTGTGGCCTGGATATTTCAAACAAATTAAGTAGAAAACACTAGTTTAAAGTTATGGATGCATGAACACAGTTAGGATGCATTTCAATTCAAGATAGAAGCAAGAAGGAAATTTACCTGAAGTGGATCGCTCTTGTCAATGATAGAGTAAAGCTAAACATTGACGCTTCCTGCAACTTTAATAGAGAATCGAGTGGAAGTATGATTATAAGAAACAACGAAGGAGATATTTTTAAAGACATGAGGAAATCTTTTGGAAAGCTTACTCCTCTGATTGCTGAAACTCGTGCTTTGTTAGAGGGTTTTTTTATTTGCAAAAATAAAAATCTGATTAATGTAGACATTGAATCAGATTGCAAAACCCTAATCAACATTCTAGTTAATGGTAAAAGTCCAAATTACTTGTTGCCCCTTATTTTCGATCTGTAGAAGGTTAATCCTTCCTTCAATGTCCATCAAGTTCATTTCCAGAAACTAAAATAGGGCAGCTGACTGGTTGGCGAAATGGACAATGAAATGCAAAGAGAAAGTTGATTGCTTTCATTTTAATGGTCCAAACCAAGTTTTAGCTATTGTACTGTTGGAAAGTTTAGGGCGTTGGCTATATCGACACTAGCATGGAATAGCTTATTTTCTTCAACTTTTTTTCTTCAATGGTGTTCTTCTAAAGCTGAGCTTTCCTAGAAAAGCTTTGAGAATTTGTTCCAGTTTATTGAAGAGAGATTTTCTTTGGTTGAAAGAGAAGAAGAGTAATTAAAGAGAATATGGGTTTCGAATTGTGATTTCAATTTAGGGTATTGGTTAGTAAAGGCGTTTAGCCTCTTATCTTTTGTGAATTTTATAATTGAAACCTTGTAATTTTGACCAATTCTCTAATTGATTAGGAAATAAAATCTTTAATTTTGACAATTTTTTTATTTATCAATTTCTCCTAAGAGACACTCTTTATTGATAAAACGCCATAACTTTCCAAGATCTTTATTCTTCCCTTATCAGTAGCCCCCTAGTCCTTGTAAGAATGTCTAAACAAAGAATGTTGTATGATTACTCTTATTTTTATCGAACTTCGCTCGTTGTTTCTCGTCGGATTTTGACTGACCGACATGGACATAGAATGAATTTTTAACTTTAGAACTCTTTTTATTCATAGTAAATATCTTCCTACAATTTAGAAATGATTATATGTCCCCTCGAATTTTAGGATGACTAAATTTCCCTCGAATTTTAGAATGAATGGACCACCCCCCTCGAATTTTAGTCTGTTCTTTTCAATATCCATACCAAATATTTTTACACTTGTGACGTCTTCTCTTTTTCTGACACAACCAATGAAAACACTTTTCCCTTACCAAATGTCGATTGGAATACCCTTCATGTGCTCTTCGTTTTGACATGATCTAGCCTAAGGGGAGCGCGACGCGTCCCTAGGTACTTATTACCCATATTTTGGAGAATTTGCTCATAGGAAAACAAACTATCACCACCTTGGGCTTCAACATCCTTCAAAGCTTATTTTATTCTTATAAATATTCTTGGTTCACCATATATCCTCTCAACACCTTTTAGAGAGAGAAAGCTCTGAAGAAATCATTATAGAGAGAGAAAATCATTTATGCCAAAGAATTTTTGTATACCATAGTGGTTAAGCCTTAGCCAGAAATCTGAAAAGATGAGAGCAATTGGCTTACATGTTGAACCAGAACCTCATCCCCTAGTTATTTCTTATTACGGTGTCTGGCCTCCCACGAAAAATTCGACAAAATTCTTCCTTAACCATTTACAAGAGGATCTTCTTCAAAGAGAAAAATGCATCATAAAGATAACAAGTATAAGCACTCGAGACACTCTAAAGGATCCCCTTTAAAGATTCTTTCTACACCATCTGCTACTCCACAAGGAACTCCAAGGCCAACATCAGAAATACCCCCACAGAAACTGAGAATAATAGATGTTGATCGGATGACGAAGCGACCACTTGAATCAATTCCAGAAATCAAATCTAATGTTTCTCCTGTGTCATCTTGATGTTAAAGAAAAAGAAAAGACAAATTCTTACAGAAATCTAGTTCAACTTACCGAAGAAAATCCAACTGCTACCACTTCTCAAGCTGAAGAGAACATTACTGTTGTGAGTCTTCTTAAAAAAACAATCGACGTCGTTGCTTCTCTAATTGAGGATAAGAATTCTTCTCCAAAGTAAAAATATAAATCCAAAGAAGATGTCGCGCTACCCCCAGAGATCAATACTTTCGTAGGGAATAACCTCAAAGGTGTTAAAAATTGATTTTTTTTACTTTGAAAAAAATACAGTACATATACTATGACTCATCTGAGGAGGAAATGCTAAGAGTTCGATGGGGAATCCATCCTTCAATTTCCATCCGCTTCCCCACCACCGGAGAAACCCCACTATCAGTCAAAGATAATGAGCTGATTGTGTACACCGAGATAATGAATTAGGGGTTACATTATCCGATAGATCCTTTTTTAGTGAAGTATTTTTCAAAGATTGATATGTGTCACACTCATGTCGGACCTAACATGTGGTTCACTCTTATGGCCTGTATCATGGCCTCTAGAATTTTGGGAGTTAGTTTTTCTTTAGAAGAATTGATTGGCCTCTTTGGTTTGGCGAACAACCCTCACTTTCCGTTCTATTCAGTTACCTTTGAACGTGATCAGAAGGTAGTTAAAAATTTACTTGAAGAAGATAAAAAAATGGAATCAGCAATTCTTTTTTTTCTCATGGCTTTAAGAAACAGGATCTGAAGTAACTACTAACAACCCTCACAAGCTTTCACTTGTCTGGACAAACAAAGGTATGACTTCCCTTGTATCGTGCTTCAAAATTTTACTTGATTTTTTTTATAGTTTTGTTTATATTTTCTTTACCTATAAATAACAATGGATGATATATCCAAGACCTACACCAACTTCGTCCCCCATGCAAAAGATGTCTTTTCCGAATTGAGCATGTGGGCCAAGATTGCCTAGCTCAACAAATTTCGGCTTTGCTTCACCCCAACAAATCTTGTCAAAAGCTGACTATGGAGGTTAAATCTTTTTAAAAGGCTGTCATTAGAAGAACTCATGGTCCCTCCTTCGAAACAAGACGTGGTGGTTTTTCTCTCGACAAGAGACAGAGCTAAAAGGCACTTGGATGAAGAATCAGATGTCCCTTCAGAAATGGAAGAGGCTTGGATGTCTTGACTCAAAAGAAAACATATACAGTTAAAGGTTCGAATGCAGGGAATCCTGATAAATCCAAAACTTCCTCCACTCCATCGAAAAAGAACTTCTTATTCAAACTTCTCCCAAGAAGATTTGTCAAAGAAAACTGAAAAGTATATCTGAAGACGTTCCAGAGGCTTCTAGTGATATTGGTTCCCCATAAACAAAAAAAAGACCAAAAAAAAGCTTCCTCGGGAAAGGTGATCATTGAGTCTTACCCCGTTCAACTTCCATTGGCTGACATAACTTCTCAAGAGCCTCAAGATAATATCCAACCAGATGACTCTACATTATTGAATACTTTTAAAAATAGTTTCCCATCCAACTCATTTGAAATTCCTTTAGAAGATGAGTTCTCTCTTCCTCTTTGGAAACTTCTCCATTCTTTTGTATCCATTCGAAAGCAGATGCAATATCTTAAGGATCTAAAGAGTTATTACAAATCCGAAATTTCAAAGGCCAAATCAGAAATCGAAGAGCTTAGACAACAAAATTCAACTCTTGAAAAACAAGCTGATTCAATTTTTGAAAAACTCGTTGCATCTGAACATTACGTCATGCTCCTCAAAAAATGTTGCCATGAAAAAAGGGATTTTTACGCAGATAAAAATTCCACTAAAGATAAGCTCATTGCAGATAACAAAGAGGGGAATGACTTAGCCATAAATGGTTTCACCAAGTGCTTCACAAATTTTAAAAGAGTCGTAAAAGAGAAACAAATCATCTTAGCTAATGCTGAAAAAGAAAAATATGATGTTGTTGAAGCTTACGCTGGTAAGTATGTTGATAAATTAGATTTTAGGGATGCAACTGGTAGGTGTGCGTTAATTACAAAATTTCATGAACGCTACCATGATCTTAACTTGGGAAGCTTCTAGGGACATGCCCCAGCCAAATTTTGTTCTCCTGGGATATCGTTGAATGAAAGTGAAAGTGAAAGTGAAGAATCAGAATCCAATGATAGTGACTCTTCTAAGTCTTCAGAGTAAAAAAGTAGTAAAAATCCTTTTAAATTTCGAGGAATGTTTTGTAAAAGTCCTCGTAAATTTTGAGGAATTTTGTACTAATTTTCATAATTTATGGAGTTGGAATTGGAATCTGATGATAGTGATATCTTTTGATTATGTTTTCATAATGCTTCAAATAATTAAGACCAACTTTTGTTGGAAAACCTTATATGTTCAAAAATTTAATAGTTGAAGACCGACTTTCGTTGGAAGACCCTTGAGGTCCAAAATTTAATAGTTGTAGACCAACTTTCGTTGGAAGACGTTCTAGGTAAAAAATTTAATATTTGTAGACCAAATTTTGTTGGAAGAACCCTTTAGGTCCAAAGTTAAAATTTTAAAGGCAAAAACTTATATATATATATATATATGTGTGTGTGTGTGTGTGTGTGTGTGTGCCTATAAGGGTAGGAAAGAGTGTACTACCGATATTTTATAAAAAGTAACATGTATTTTTACATTCATTCTAAATACAACTTAAGATGCTCTATATTCCAAGGATGTTTGAGATTTCTTCCTTCTCATCCTTTATCTGATACGATCCTGGCTTCACTTTCTCTGTTATCTCGTATGAGCCTTCCCAATTAAGACCTAATTTTCCGAGGTGATTTTCCATGGTGTGAATAAAAATATTCCTTAACACTTTATCGCCACCTTAAATTCCCTTCGTTTTATTTTGGAGGAATATCTGCTTCTCATCAGCGTTTGATAATGTAACAATTTAATTTGTGTCAGCCCTCTTTTTTCTTCAACCGAATCCAGCTCCTCCGTTATGCTTATATCATTAGGCTCCTTGGGAATATGTCATGACACGGTAGGATCGAAAAACTGCTTCAGATGGCACTACAACATTCATCCCGGAGACTAATGGAAATGGTGATTCTGACGTTGCTGTTCGAGGAGGTGTATGGTATGCCCAGAGAACTTCTTGCAAATAATCAGGCCATTTTCATGCCTTTCCTTCCAAAATTTTCTTTAAAATATCAAGAATGATTCGATTAGTAGCCTCTGCTTTCCCGTTTGCTTGTGGGTGAAAAGGAGCTGAAAAACACTGATGTATCCCTCGAGACTTACAAAAAAATTCAAATCTTTGTTATCGAATTGAGGCCCATTATGTGTAGTGATTTTCTTTGGAACCCCAAAACGGTAAAAAATATTCAAATGGATAAATCTGATTACATTTTTTGCCTTTGTTCCTGCTAATGGCTTTGCCTCCACCCATTTAGAGAAGTAATCTACAGCTACGATTATTACCATTGGAATATGACCCACAAGATTAATACCCCATCGGTCAAACTGCAATGTTTTCGATATAATTTTGAGGGGAACTCTTGGATTGTATATTAGCAAATCTTTGACAAGTATCACATTTTTTAACCAATTCCCTTGCATCGAAAGAAATCGTAGGCCAGTAGTAACCTGCGAAAAACACTATTCTGATTAATGCTTTATACCCACAATGCATATATCCTTCTCAATCATGCAACTCTGATAATATCATCTGCGATTCAATTTTTCTCAAACATCGAAACAAAGGTCTACTGAGATATTTCTTGTGCAAGACGCCTCCAAGGATAATATACCTATGAGATTTGAAATGCACTTTTAGACAATGATTTGTTAATTGGTAACTCGCCATTCTCTAAAAAATAGATGATGTCTTGCCTCCAATCTTCATTCTCACAAATGGATACTTGAAAGTCTTCATCAATAATCTCAATTATCTGCTCCAAATTTTTAATAATTGATGGACTTTCAACTTAATGATCCACAGATATTTATCAGAATACAAAACAGTGGCCAAAGAATCTGCCACAAAGTTTTCTTCTCTTCGAACATGCTCATAACTGATTTTTTCAAAGCCTAAAGATAGGTCTTTTAACGCTTTCAAGTACTAAACTAGATGAACCTTTCGAGTCTCGGGTTGTCCAGATGCATGATTAACGAGGAGTTGTGAATCACTGACTAGCTTAACCTTTTTAGCCTTGATGAGTTCGAATATTACAATCACAACTTACTAGTTAATCCGGACAGGGGTAATTCGGACCATATCACACCACTATAAATCCGAACATGACAAACGTGAATACCTTTTGACTAAGTTATTTGCTAATCTACTTCAAAACTAATGGGTCTTTAAACTCAACCTAGTTTCACAACTTGACCCGGTAAGCCCATGGGTCATTAATTGACAGTATATAAATACCCCAACCACTCTCATTAATGAGGTTGATCAATATTTAATACAAGCAGATTGCTTAATTATCTCACTACTCCACACACTAAACACATAATACCCCAAACTTACTAAAATACTTTACAAAACTACCCCCAACCCAAAATAAACCAAACCAATCCCCACAGATTTGTGCAAACCTTAATCCTGCTATAGCTGCCTCATATTCCGCTTCATTATTTGTTGTTCTTAACCCAAAGTGGATGGCCTGATACACTGCTATTCCTTATGGAGAAACGAACTGTATCCCAAGCCCACTTCCTGATGTACTCAAACCCCATCTGTTCGGATTATCCACTCAGCCTCGAAACTATCTTTATCAATATCCATATCTGAATGCTTAGAGTGAAACTCCACTAAGAAATATGTTAAGGCTTGAGCTTTGATCGCATTTCTGGGTTCAAACTCAATATCAAAATCTCCTAATTTAACTGACCATTTGGTCATTCTCCCCGAGATATCAGGTCTTTAAAGCTTATTTTTAAATGGAAAAGACGTGTGTACCATAATAGAGTGAGCTTCAAAATATGGCCTCATTTTTAGCATCAATTACTAATGCAAGAGCCAATTTCTCTAAATTCAAATATCGTTTTTCTGCATCCAATAAACTTTTGTTGATATAGTTTAGTAGTTTTGAGACGTTATTCACTTCTCGGACCAACACAACACTTACAACGCAATCTGAGACTGCTATGTAAACAAACAATTTTTTCCGAGCAAACGACTTTATGAGGATTTATGGTGAAAAAAGGTATTCTTTAATCTGATTAAAAGCCTCTGAACATTCTTTTGTCCAGTTGAAACAATTTGCATGCCTTAATATGTGGAAAAAAAAGAGTGCATTTGTCCGAAGAGCGAGATATAAATCTAATCAATGCTGACAACCTTCTTGTTAATATTTGAACTTCTTTAATATTCGGGGGAGGGGGTGTCATAGATGTTAAAGCTTTTAACTGCACTGGGTTGGCTTCAATCCATTTCTCACTTACTATATATTCGAGTAACTTTCCTGATCGGACCCTAAATGTGCATTTTTTTGCGTTTAATTTCAAGTTCACCCTTTTTAAGTTAATAAAAAATTCCTTTAGATCATCAAAATTATCGTCATCGTTAGAACTTTTAATCAACATATCGTAAATATATACTTTAACGTTTCGCCCAATTTGTGATTCGAAGGTTTTGTTTACTAGATGTTGATAAGTTTCCCATGCGTTTTCAATCCAAACGGTATTACTTTAGAACAACGCAAACCCCTTCCAGTGAGAAACAAAGTGTTGTATTCATCCCTCAGATCCATCTCGATCTGATTATACCCTGAATAAGCATCCATAAAAGAAATCAATCGGTTTCCTGATGTTGAGTCTACCAGCTGATCAATATGCAGGATATAAAAAGGATCTTTTGGACAAGCCATATTTAAGTACTATTAAGAGACTTTTTATAACTAATTGTGTTCGAGCTGATCACTAGAACCTTTTTCGAAGCCTGAGTTTCTTCTATCAATATTCTTCGCATATTTCTTTTTGATGTCTTTCTTCCTACGATAATCCCTTTCTGGAGAAGAGTCACTTGAATCATAGAGTGAATAATCATTTGACTTAGATGATTCAAACCTGTACGTTGGCTTTAGCTTTTTCCTCGGAAAATAACAACATTTCCTCTGGTTTCCCTCCTTCATACTAATTCGATGATGGTGATCTGATTCATCTTTCTTAGTGTCATTTTCCAGAAAGTATCTCCGTGAACAAAGGATAAGACCTCCAATTATGGCTTGCTCTGTAAACATCGGCTCTTGAACCCTCATGAGCCATCGTATAAAGACCTTCCTCAGAAGGTGATGTTTACTGATTACTTACACGATACTCGAAATTCTGACTTTCTGATTGATTTTGAACATACACAACGTTATCCTTCTTTGCATGATCCTCGGAAACCTATTCTGTCCCTTTCAAGTCTTTAGTCTGATTACCCGCTCAATGCTCTATATATACTTCTTCGCATATTTATTTTTGGTGTCTCTCTTCCTATGATGATCCATTTCCGGAGAAGATTCACTTGAGTCATAGAGTTATAATCACTTGACTTAGATAATTCATACTTGTACCTTGGCTTCAACTTTTTCCTCGTAGAATAGCGACGATGCATCTGGTATATGTCCTTCCTATTGATTCGATGATGATGATCTCATTCATCATTCTCAGATTTTATTTCTCTTCGGACTTCAGGCCGAATTATCTGAAAAGCAATCGCTGCATCTCTTTCAGAATTCAACTTTTCAATTTCTTCCAACAATTTATTTCTCCGAGAAACCAACATAGAATCTTCTAAAATTTCACCAGCATGTTGATCATCATGTTATTGATCAGTTTCCATATTATTCTTAACAAGGTTTTCTTCGAACTCTTTTTCAATCGCTAAATCATTATCCATGTCTAATTCTCCTCGGATTTCCATCTCTTTTCTTTCAAAATTTCAACAAGGTTTTGGAAGACGATTTCAGGTACCAAACCGTTTCCCACACACGGTACCAATGATAGTTCCAGAAATCTTTGGAGGAGGTTTTAGAGTAAAATAATGTTTAGAGGACCAAATTTGTGATTAAGATTACTTAGTTAATATTTCAGATGGAGAAATCTATATTTTCAAGAGAGAAAGTTAAAGTAATAATTGTATAATCATGAATCAATCACCATTTCCCAAAAAAGGGTGGTGCTTTTATAGTACAAATAGTAGGCCCCATATGTCTAACAATTTACTAATTGTGGTTATATCATTAATTCTATTTTGCTATAACAGACTTTCTTTATTGATAAAACACCCATAACTTTCTAAGATCTTTATTCTTCCCTTATCACTCTTGAATATAAAACCAAGATAATGATTAATAATCAAGACATAATAACAAAACTCAATATAATAGTTTTTTTAATATATTAAGTGCATAAACTTCAAATAGAGACTTAAACATCTATTTATATTGATTACAATTGCGATTTTACTAATCATTACTTTTTACATGTGTCATAATGAATTCAGAAAATATCTTGTAACCTATTAAATGATGACACGTGTTTTTAAATTGCAAATTTTAGAACAATTCTTAATGTTTGTCTATCTCTTTTTACATATTTTTTGTGACCTCGTCTAAATGCTTTTGTATGCCTATCGTCTTAATGTTTTTCCGTTGACCCTCGTCTAAACACCTCTTTATGCCAATTGTCTACTGTGTTCTCGAAAACCCTCGTTTAACCACTTTTATCTATCCCGCGTATAAACATTTTTTTGGTGATCTTCATTTAGCCGATTCTTTATGTCTCTTATATTATTTGCTTTGATGACCCTCTTCTAGTGTCTTCTTAGTAACCCCCGTCTACATGTTTTCATACAACCCTCGTCTAAAATCTTTCTAGTCATCCCCTTCTAACATCTTCTTAGTTACATGCACCATATCACTTTATTAGTCTTTGATATGACCTTACATCGTCGGTATAAAATATATATATAGTATCGTTAAGATATAGCCTTATTAGGACTCCACTTAATATGTACAATAAATTTTCACTTAATTTTATGTTAAGATTATTATTATTATTATATACTTATATATGTCTATTATTATTTAAAAAAATAGTGTTCATTAAAATCCTTAACTCCTCGAATTTATTCGGCCACAAATAAAAACTTAAATGCTCGAGCCTTGTAGATTCTAACACATTTTTCGAAATCATTTCAACTTCTGCAAAATATAATAATTTCTCTTTTACTAGTATATATATATATATATATATTAAACTTTTACCTTAACCGTTGTGTTTTTTTAATCTGTTGGCTAAGAGTTTTCATCATTTCCCCTATATAAACCAAGAAAGTTGTCTCATTTTTAATTTTCTTTCTTCTTTGAAACTAGTTCGTATTTTGCATTTCATTCATTGAAGCTCTAATATCCCCAATCTTCATCTTCAACTTCCTTTATTCATGTACTTTTTATATTGACTTTACTTTTTTTTATTTTTTCTGCATATTCTCTAATTACTCAATCAAATACAACTAGATGGTATATGTTATATAATTTTTCAAATAAACAAAATATTTTTTTATTTCATATTGTTAGACCTAACATGTTGATTTTACTTCTCCTTCTTAAACAACCAATATAAAAAATAAACAATACTTAACTTGGAAACCTGCTGATAACATTTTGTTTACCTATAAACGACTCAAAAAAGGAAAACACATTCACCAATAGTAGTTATAGGCGAACTCATTCCTGTAGATGTACCAAAAAATATGAGTTTTTGAACATATATTTTAAAAAAACTACCTATAAAAACATGTTTAATGAAGAACATTAAGTTTTCAGACGTATTTACAGTGAACCTGGTGATGTTGTTACTCGCCTTCTTAAACCTAGTGAATTTCCTCATCAAGGTGAATAAGACAAAATATGTTTCTTAACTTTTGTATTTCACTAGGGATTCCCATTTCTCATTTCTAAATTTATTCAAGAAAATTTCAAACATATCCACATTTTCCCCACTCAATTAGTTGTCAATAGATGTCGTACAATGCGGAATGTGCTACTTAGGTCAAAAAATTTAAAAAGACATGTTGATCTTTCAGATTTTCAAACAAACATTGAAATTTTGAAATACGGAAACACCTCTACTTTAAAAGTATCGAATTCGGGAATAAAATCGTCAAACTTCTTTCATATGCTTATGACTGGAAAAATTCTTTTTTTTGTAACCAATAACTGGGAATATCAAAATGCCAACCGAGAATATGGACAAATTAAAAGACCCTAGATGAATACACACACGATAAGATTTGTCTATTCTTAATTTTGTGTTCCTTTCTAACTTGTTTTATTCTCAGAAAATGTTGTTTCTTTGTAGATTTAAGTCAATACCAACAAATATTTAGGAGGATTTATAATGAATTTAATGTAAATCATTTTCTATATTTACACAGTTCTTGGATTTTTATTATCTCTTCACAATCAAAAAGTTTATGCTACCTAGTCTTTGGCATATCAATGAGCTTACCATGAAAAATGATGGGACAATTTCTGTAACTTAGACTGGAGATGAGGATACACCTAGAAACATTGAGACTATAATTTTTCAATAATTTTATAACAAAGACAAAACTGGACTTAACTTAACACTTCTTAAAAATAAAGTGCCAAAAAATACCGATAATGCCTATTTTAGTCGTCAAACTCATCAATAAGATCAACCTCAACTTAACACATGGCCCTCTCAAACTGATCTTAGCACATGATTTTTGAATAAAACGTCTACTTATAATATATTATCTATCAGTATTAAGAATAAGACTTATATTTCCCGTGATGCCCCCTCTTATAACAGACAGGACTCTTCCAGTTTTGGTCAATATCCTATTGTTAACAAAAATCCTATAATTATCACTCAAGGTTTTGTTATTAAAAATATCTTCCACCAGACCCCATAATTAACAAAACAATATATCAAACCTTCCTCTAAAATTAACTTCTTATCAAGATAAAGGAACAAATGCAATTGTTTTGGTTACTTCAACCAACTGAACACTCTTATTGCTACTTCACCACATGTTCAAGTACTAAATTCCACTAAGATCCAGTTAATATTTTTTGTATGTCCTAATCAACGACATGGATCTATAAGTGTTCCATATCCAACACTATTGATGACTCGTCAGCTTAAATAGGGCCTTAATTTATCACAATACAACTCATGAAGTCACTCTTATTACAGAACCTTGTATTACTGTTCGAAATGAATATGATTCTACCAATACGAGCCTACCTCATTCTAATCAGGTTGACAATGTTGTTAACGAAAGAAATTTAACCTGTCACACTTCCTAATCTAGCGATGTTCATTAAAAACTTCTTTATTTTATTTGATGCACTCTCCAGATGAAATCATAATATTTTATTTTATGAGTGTAACTTTTAATGATTTTTTGTTAAAATTTTACTTACTTTAAAACTTGTTAGTCATTTTCTCACGCAAGTATACGTGGTCAAATAGTAGCAAATATAAGTAAGAAAGATCGTTCCTACGAAGACCAGGTGTATATGACAAAAATTCACTTATGCAATAACGTATGATTATTAAACTAATGCTTGAACGAGTAATAAAATACTAGTGAATGAATATAACTAAGAAAATTAACTAACGAGATTATCTAACGAGTTTACTTATGCGAGAGAAAACATGGAACCCTAACTTCACTGTTTATTCTACTCAGATTATTAATATACTTAATCAATATGTATGATAACAACGATTACTATTCAGATAACACAAAATCAGGATACTCTACCTTTCAGTGTACGTAAACCAAACCACTTAAACAGCCACAAAAGAGATAGCAGTTAAGCAGACACCGCTTGTATGGCAATCCTATATGTCTATACGAATTGAAGTACAATTGGTTTTAAGCGCAAGTCATCTATTTCGATTACACGGGTTAATATGATATGGTTAATGACATATTACGAATCATGAACAATCACAATACGAATCATTCAAGAACCTATGCTAGCATAGCAAGTTCTAAACCCTTAAATCCAACTTTCGCATTCATTAAAGATTAACAAACTAGATGTTCGTGACGCATCTAACGATAAGCACAACCATATTAGGTAATCGACAAACGTATCTCACAAATCAATCATAAGTATTATTCAAACAAATCCGTTAGAGTTCCATGAAAACGATTAGTTCATAATCGAACGAATCATCATCATGGGCTCAAAAGTTAACATAGGTTTAGGACGAATGTAAATAAACGAATAAGAGTTTAGAGAATGTTAAACCGAACAGTAGCCGTAAGTATCACCTGACAGAAACACTCCGTAAAATGCCGATCGAAAACGATAGTAGCTGTCACCTGTTGCTTTCGGTTTTCTTTCGGCAGCGGAACATACAACGAAACGACAGGAGGTATTCTGCAGGTTAACATACAACGAAACGACAGGAGGTATTCTGCAGGTTAACCAAGTCGTCAAATCTGATTTGTCTTCCTAAGTCACACACGTAATAAACAACAGATAATGAAAGCCTCCAGTATCGCCTCTCGTAGTCTGTGTTAACTTTTATTCTCTCGCTTTGTATTTGTATTCTGGAGGTTAAAAAAAAGGTAGCGAATTTCAATTTTGTTTCTTTATTTTATATTCTGGCCGAAAAACCAAAAACAGCACACTCCTCTTTCTTTTCTCCTTTACAACTCTTTATATCTTATGACACACCCCTTTTTCTTTTCTCCTTTACGACTCTATATATCTTCTGCCGACAAAACCCTAAAGAAGCCAAATACGAATCATGAAATATTTATGCTAAATAAAATAATATTTTAAGCAATATATCTAAATAAAACCCTAGCATTAGTCTAATATTTTGTTTTTCTTAATTCAGTATTAATTTCCTTTTTTGAGCTTCGCTTTAATATTTTTTTCTTAATTCAATATTTTAAACAATATCTCAGAAAATATATTTTCCTTTTTTTCAACATTAATATATTTTTATTTGGAAAAGCACTGGTCATAATATATATTTTTAGCATTAATATATTTTCCTTTCTTTTCAACTATTCCAAAATTGCACTCAAGTACATTAATTTTCCAGTTTGTTCAATTTCAACCCCAAATTTATTAATATTATCACAATTTACCCACGGCACAACTCCATGATTAGATTAACAGATTTATCATCGTCAAAAGCACCTTTAAGAATACTGAAAAAACACGTTAAAACACAACGAATACTTGAGAACCAACGACGATTTTAAGAATAATGGAAGTGTAATAAGTGACATGAAATGCACTTATCATTTTGGCAACATATTTTTTTATCTATAATTTGTTATGGGGATCTGTATGCATATTTGACTCTTAAATCAGGACACATTATGGCCACTTGGGTTTCTTAAAGATTTTTTAGTTTTTGGTTTAGTTTATTAGCCATTTTTTATATTTTGACATTTTAAGCCATGACGCAAATATGGTTAGTTGCGTCCCTAATTGGCTTTCAGTTCCAGGTTTTGTTTATTAACCATTTTTTTCTACTTTGACATTTCAAGTTAGTGCATAGTATGAATACTTGCATTTCTAATGGTGTTCAACCTTAAGTTTGGTTTATTAACCATTTTTGCTATTTTAAAATTTTAATTCAGGGTATAAGTTGACCACTTGTGTTCCTAATGGTTTTTGGATATCAAGCTTGATTAATTAACCATTTTTGCTTGCTTATCAATATACACGACACCCTTTGATATAGATTTATTTCTTGTTTTGTTGAATTTTAAAATTGAAATAACTATCTTCAATATATAACTTCTTATTTTTTGAATATCTAACTTCTTTTTTTCAAATAACAACTTATTCTTTTCGAATATAAACAAAACTGTTTATTAACCATTTTTTCTTGCTTATCCATATACACGACCTCTATTCTTATAACTTTCTTGTTTGCTTTGTTGAATTTTATATTGCAATAAATATTTTCAACATCTAACTTTTTCATTTCAAATATAAATAACACTTTCTTTTTTTAAAGGCAAACTTCTTTATTCAATAAATTGGCTTATAATGTGCCTCATTAAAAACCTTTCCGCACCTCCAAAAAGGAAACTAAGTGAAATACATGTTATGAATTTCCCTTATACAATTTCAAATTACCAATATTTCAAAGGTTCTTTAATGCATTTTCATCCTTTTTTTCTTCTATCCGATTTACCCCATGATTTCCTCGTTGTTGTTTTTCACTATCATATCATCTATATAAGCTTCTATATTTTTTCCCATCTACTTTAATAAATTATATTGAGTAACCTTTGGTAAGTTGACCTCGCACTCTTCAAATCCAAAGGCATAAACTTATAACAATATAACCCTTTTCAGTTTAAAAAGCAGTATCCTCTTCATCACTAGGATGTATTCAAATTTGGTTTATTAGGATTATGCATCCATAAATGATAATATTCAAGACCAAAGATAGCATTTACTAACTGGTCAATGAGATGCAAAGGAAAAGCATCATTTGGGCATGTTCTATTGAGATCAATGAAATCCACGCATATCTTCCACTGTTCATTTTTGTTTTGATCGATGCCAGATTAGTGACTCAAGTCAGTTATTTTGACTTTCTAATACGTCCAAATTTCAGAAGTTTCTCCACATCTTTGACAATGGCCTTTTTTCTTAAGAGAAAAATCCTTTATTTTTTGCTGAACCAGCCTCATCTATTTATTGATAAGTAGCTAATGAAAAATAACATATCAGATAATACTGGATACGTCACTAATAATCCAAGCAAAAACATCGGAGTTTCAACAAATTATTCAATTTGATCTTTAAATCTTGATTTAGATAGTTCATGATCTTCAATATCTCCCATATTCTTATTGTTTGATCGATAATCTTATGTAACAGATCTTTATATTGGATTTCCTCCCTAGGCTCATCAACTTCTTTTTCAAATTCACTATTCTCATCCAGCTCACGACCCTACATCATAGTCTTTAATTACTATTGCATTAATTTCTCAGGATTTTATGATATTGCATAACAATTTCTTGCAATCATTTGGCTTCTCCTGACTACTTCAACCGAATATCCTACATGATACTTGAGGCATTTCCTGAACGTGCACGATGTTGCGTCCATCTTATGTAACCATGATCCTCTCATAATCACATTGTATGAACTAGGTTTGTCGAAAATATAAAAATAGTCCTCATAATATTTTTCAGTATTGCCAAAAGCTCAACTTCACCGATACATGTTGAAGCCTTTCGTGCATAACTAACAAGTTGTATGTCGGTTGGTTTATATTAATGTACTTCAAGAATTTGATTATAACAAATTTTGAAGATGACATTAGGTGAGATCCCATTGTATATCAATACCCGAGAGACTATCACTCCAGAAATATCCCTATTTATTATCAACGTATCCTCATGTAAAGTAACAACCCCTCTCAAATTATAATTTTTAAATCTCAAATTTGCAACTAGTTTTTAATAATAATGCAACCTTTTTTATGCTTTTTCCAAGGAGTTGGGTCACTTCTGGACATTGTGTCTCCACGAGATATAGTGAACAAATGCTACTTATCCATTTGTCCTCTCTTCTTTTTTTCCCATCATCCGCTTTCTATTCTTCTTTATTTCTTTCTTCACTTCTTTACCCTTCTTTTCCTTTAACAAAGTAAACCAAATCACCATTTTCGATTAGTCTTTGGATTTTTTTCCTGTAACTTCAAGCAATCAATGGTATTGTGACCATGATCATGATGATAGGCGCAAAAGTATCTGCGATACCTATCGTTAACTATACAAACGTCACGCCTCTCTCTTTTATTTTTTATGTATAGGTTGCTTTGTTATCCCTTACATTTGGCTTATTTTTTACCCTTCTATTTCAACAAAACTTTCTCTGATAAAAACTGTAATGCCTCCTTCAGATTTTTTATTCTCTTCTTAGCTTCATGATCTTTTTCAACTTACAGCTAATTTTCCATAACTTGATCTCGTTTAAACCCTTAAATTCTACAATTTCAAAATTTGAATACTAGAAGTAGTAGTTTACAAACCTTGATTAGGAATATTTTATCCTTGAATTGGTGTAAAATATTTTGGTACATCATAGTTTCTATGATTTTTCGATTAACCTCTATCACGGTAACTACTTGAGTCTTCTACTCCTAATCAATTATATTGTACACACCAACTGTCATACCTAAGTGCTGATTTTATCTCGAGTTACTCTTACCAACTTGTAAATTGGTTACAGTTCCCAAAGCAGTGACCGGAGTAGCTTAAATCAAAAAATGTATTGGTGTTTCTCTTTCAATTCTTGACCTAGTCATAACCATTAGTAAATTTTTTAAAGCTTGAACTTTGAAACGACCCCAAAGTTTTATAAGGGAATTCATTCTCAATATAATACCAAGACAATTTTAAATAACTGGGTAAGAATAACAACTCAATAATAATAGTTATTTTGTATATTCAGTGTGTAAACTCCAAATATAAACTTAAGAATATATTTATACTAATTAAAATTTTCTTTATACCAATCATTACTTTACACGAGTCAAAACGGCTTAACAAACTATCTTGGTAACCTATTAAATGATGACACGTTTCTTTCAGTTGTAACTGCTCGGATAATCCTTCCCGTTTGTCTGCCTCGTCTTACATTTTCATTGCGATCCTCGTCTAATTTTCTTATGACCATTGTCTTAATGTTTTCTTGATGACCATCGTCTATCACTTCTTTATGACCCTCTCATTAACGTCTTCTTAGTGATCTTTATCTAACTATTTTTTGTGACTCTCATGTAATGTGCTCTCGGTGACCGTTCCATTTCTATATGTACCTCATCCAACCATTTTTGGTGACCTTCATATAGTCAATTCTTTATGTCTTTCATCGTATATCTTTTGATGATCCTATTTTAGTATCTTCTTAGAAACTATCGTCTATCTCCTTCTATGGAACCCTCGTCTAAGATCTTCTTAGTTACATGCATCTTATCCTTTTATTAGTCATGAAAAACTCGGCACCAATTGGATATGTTATTAGGAACACAAGGAGATAAGGGTCCTTATAAAAAATCCATGATCTTAATTGCCAAAATAATTTTATAAATATAGGTAATACCTCCACTGCTTGAGTCAGACGATATAATCCAATGGTCGATCACTTATTGCAGAGAGAACATATAGAAAATTGGTCGCAAGATGAAGATGAAGATGATGATGAAGAGAACATTGGTTTCAAGAACATTGGTCATTCATAATATAAACGCATGTTGACGAGGAAGATGAAGAGGATGAACCCCTCGTGAAGAAAGTACATAAGGCCCAAATGGTGCTCAATGGAAGGGAACATAGGTTGCCCCTTACGAATAAATCGTATTAGTTAAAGAAGCTGGAGAGGATAAGATGGGTAAACATGTAGAGGATCCAATAGAATAGAGAGATACAAAGACATCCTCACAACGAGATACCGCAAGGGTAAGGCTGAAGACAACGGGTGGTGTGCCATAAAAAACGCCTATTATGAAGTTAGTAGGGTCGGGTCATCCTTAGTGAACATAGTGAGGCCTGACTAGTGCTGTCCGAGGAGGTTAGTTCTGGGGTAACGTCGGATGTTGCACCTGCCCCCCGTGTATCTTACTACAGATAATTTTCCAAGTGATACCCTGATGTCGACCTCATTAGTGTTGATGTTTTGTTAGTTCAAGAATTATCAAGAGCTGACTTTTACGACAGTATGCCAATAAAGTAAATACTCCGGAGGTAACTGGAGTTGGCAATAAAGGTACATGAAATACCGTGTTTAGTTAAATGGTGTAGAAATTGTTATATTATAACCATAGGTTTCCATCTTATGCAGACTTACCATAACTGAATGGTTCTTTCCTACCACCGCATGATACCACTGGATACCGAATACATGGAAAACTGGAAACCAGAACCCATTTATTTTGGGTCTATGAGAGGTCTAACTACATAACTGGCTCGATATAAGCATGCTTATGGGTCACCGCGAATGTAGGGTGAGAAAGAGACAAATGAGAAGGCTAAATTGGCACAGGGATTAGAGATGGTGGCCTCAAAGAGGGGTGTCTTCCACAAAATATGCATTGAGCTTATAGTGGCAAGATAAACTTAATTTCCCAAAGCACCAAATAGATATCACAGAATGATGAGTGGATGAAGCATAATGCCAGTTTATTATCGCAAAATATGGATTAGGAGAAGAGGATTGAAGAGCTGACTAACAAAATGACCTCTTTGACATTGGAGAATGCGAGCCTAAAGTGGCAACCTTGGAAACAAAAAAATCCATGGAGCAGGAGATGTATAAAATGGCCAAAGAGATCAAGCAGGTTGTGGCTAACAGGGAGAAACAAGTGATGGACATCATCACGGGTATACTCGAGCAACCACGAAAAGACACTATCTTGGAGCTCTACAAGAGAAATCTTGTATTATCCTTAAGATCGCTTATGGAGGAATAGTTGGAGGGTTATAGTGATGAAGAAAATTGGGATTATGATAACCTTAACGAGGAGAAACAAAGACATGAGACCTCCTAGCTGCCCATTAATGAGCCTAAAGAAACGGTGGTAGCCAATTCAGCGGGTCTCGAACGTGTAAGTATTGGGCATGAATCATTGTCTCATCCTCCTATGGTATAACATAATGTATTATACGTTGTACTTGTGTATTTTTTTGTCTAATACTTGATTTTGAACTTGGACAATTTGCTTATGGTAATAATGCTTACGTGTTATTTTTTTTATGGGCGATCTGCTCATTTGTTATATATGGAGAAATGTTTATCTATATTGAGCTCATTGGGGCCCCTTTGCGTAGCCTTTTAAGGTGTGACTGTTGGAATATATTTATTTAATATATTTATAGACTAACAATAATTTGGACCGACATGCTAAATAAACATATTCGATTATTGTCTTAAGGAAGTCCAAATTAAAAGTAGTCGAGTTAATTATTTAATTAACTAAATTGGACCTATGGGTAAAAAGGCGTTATGGGCTCAAGTGTGGTAACCGGGTTGAATTTGGGCACTGTGATGAAGAGGGCCCAAATCTCAACACTTAAGCCTGAATTAATAAATCAGGGATATAAATTGAATTATCAATTTATTGGGTTATGGTCCCGGACACAAGGAAGTAATAAAGGATGGGCTTTACAATGTTGGGCTTCACATTGTAAAATCTATAAATAAGGGGCTAGGTTTAGGTATTTCATCACTCTAAACCCTAATCAGAAATACGACCGCTTCCTTAGTGTCTGGAAACTTTTCCTTCTTCTCTAATCTGATTCTGCAGGTCTCTTAGTTTCATAAACGGAATCGCCGGAGAACGTGGAATCGCTAAAGAACGCAAAAGAACGCTAGAGAATACTAGATGGATAGCAGCAGGCAAACCCGTAAGTATTCTTGACCTTTTGTTTCTTCTATAGATGAATCTAACAAAAGGGTTTTATTATTTTTCCGTGATTTGTTATATATTATTTGATGCGATTTCGGATAATATATAACAGTGGCCTATTAGCCCAATCATAGTATTAACCTTTTCGATCAATGCTTAATATGGCCCTTAGCGTAGCCGGTTGTGACTTGGTATTATCACCAGTTTGCATGGTATACCTTTAGAGGTATTAGACTTAGTGCGACACCTTAAGTGGCCCTGTTAGGTGTGGCTGATTAGCCTGGGTTGAATAAGGCCCCTTCCATAGCCCGTGGGCGTGGTTTATTAACCCTTTCACAAATGGTTATGTATTGGACAGTTATAGAGGTAAAACATAGTGTTATTACGACCGATAGAAATGTGGAGATAAAGGGAAAATAAATAAAAATGAACACATGTGCGTTGGTGAAAACATAAATAATGTATTAACCAATTGATGTGCCTCATTAAAAAAACCTTACCCGCCATCAGAAAGGAAAAGAGCGCATATTTTCTTTACTTGACCCATTCCCCTATTTGCACTGTCCGTTGTTTGAGCTTGGAATCGAAGTGGCTTTGCATTAGACTCTTGTAATGCTCAAATTGTACCATAGAATAGTCGCATTGTTCTACGATTAGATATATGATATATGATGACAGGGCGTTTATCCGGGTTTGAATTTTCAGAGTAATGGACGATCCGGTGGCTGGGTATGATGATCTCCGCTGTGATGACTCCCTCCATACTGTAGATTAATGTGAATCAAGTTTACATGTTGCCGACTGATGGGTCATTTTATAGGCCCAAAGGACTTCCGCGATCTTATCTAGCCATTTCCCTTTTGCTCCTTCTAACATCTTTTTTATACTATATGGGATGGTCCTGTTAAATACCTTGACATGGTCGTTTACTTTTGGATGATATAGCGTTGGAAAGTGTTGCTCAACCCCTACAATCAGTAGAATATTGTTCGAATGATATTTTGGAATTATGTCCTATTCTCGGTCATAAAAATTTGCGGGATCCCGAAGTGAAAAAAATCTAATTATGCATAAAGTTACATATCTCTTGTGCACTTGTTGTATAAATGGCCTTAGCCTCTATCTATTTGGTGAAATTATCCACGAACACAATTAAGTGATTTAACTTTGTCGTAGCCATGGGTAGCGGTCTTACCAAATCGATTCCCCATTTTTAAAAGAGGATGGTGGATGGGTTAATACTCATTGGTTTGTTCCGCAGGTGGCGAGTTTTGGCGAACTATTAGCCTGGGTGGCATTCTTGTATAATCCTCTCGGTATCAACTGCTAGTTTGGGCAAGTAGTATCCTCCCAAAAAAAAACCAAATCAAGTTGCGCTAACCATAATGGGTTCCCGCCTCCTTCTCGTGTAAGTATCACAAGCCGTCGAGGGCTTTGCTCTGGTTGAGGCATTGTAATAGAGGCCGTGTGGAAATTTTTTGGTCGAGTATGTCGTCGAGTATTGTATAATTGACAGCCCATATCTACAATGCTCGTGTGTCTGCCTTGGCTACTGGAGGATGTCGTCTCGTAAATACTAAAGGTATGGTTGCCGCATGTCATCATATGTTTCTATTTTCCCAATCTTGTTATTTAACATACCAGCAACGAACGAAGGGGTTTGTTGTACGAGAATGAATGGGTTGTTGTCAGAGGCAGATGCTTTTGCTAATAAGTCAGTTGTGGATTTGTCGAGGCGTGATACTTGTTTGTAAACGATACACTCAATATTTCTTTCCCATTCCTTGAGTGTCTCTAAGTAGTAGCGTGTCGTTTCTTTTTTGGCATAATATAGGACATTTTCTTGGTTAATTACTAGCTGGGAATCAGATTGAATTAGTAGGACCCTTCTCCCATAGATATGGGACAGTCCCATGCCACCCAAGACCGCTTCGTAATTGTAGTATTGTTTGTTACTTGGAAGTCAAACTAAATAGGTTGCTTGATTTCATCAGCACTTGACATCTTCAGAATAATGGAAGTCTCTTCTTCGTCCGTGCTTGATGCAATGTTGGCTTCAATTATCCATTTTAACGGTAAGCTTCCATTGGCCTCATTTTCCCGTTCTTTAAAACTTCTTCATCTTGTAAAATCATTTATAAAATCGGACACTACTTTTTATCTTGATTATTGTGCACGACTTGTATGCAATCTTATATTCTTCGAGCTTTACAGACGACCAGGCTAACCACCCAAAAATGTCAAGTTTCTGTAATGTGTTCTTCAAGGTAAATGGTGTTTGTATGATGATATTGTGACTTTGGAAGTATGGTTTCATTTTACATGCTTCTAATGCTAACCCAAGGGCTATTTTTTTGAAGTTGAGATACAAGATCTCTGTATCGATGAGGGTCTTGCTTACATAATTGATCGGCTTCTACACCTCACGACTCTCGGACTAACAGTCCACTAACTACGTAGGTTGAAACCAAAAGGTAGAGATAAAGTAGTTCACCTGAGATAGGGGCTGAGAGGATTTTTGGGGAGGTCGGGTACTCTTTCAGTGCATAAAAACGCATCACTACTTTTTTTGTTCCAAACAAATTTCTTTGTGCCCCAAAGCATTTAAAAAAAATTGGTGGCTTGGGTGGCTTTTATCCAACGTCCGTGATATGAATCGAGAAAGAGCAGCCAACTGTCTATTAAGAATTATACTTCCCCTTGATATTCCTAGCGGCTCCATGTTCAACAAGGTCCTCAACTGATCATGATCGGCCTCGATCTCATTCTTTTGGACGACATAGCCCAAGAATTTACCACTCCGCACACCAAAAAAACACTTCAAAAGGTTCAGCTTGGGGTTAAACTATCGTAAGGTTGTAATGCGTCAGTTATGATTTCGAGTTGGTGGTCCTCTGTATGAATCTTGACTAACATGTCGTCAATGTATACCTCCACATTGTTGCCAAGACGCTTCTCAAAAATTTGGTTGACCAAATGCTGGTATGCTCACCCCGTATTCTTCAAACTAAACAACATGACCATATAACATTAAGGACCTCTCTTAGTCTGAAACGTTGTATGCTTATCATCATTATAGTGCATCCTAATCTGGTTGTATCCCAAATAGGCATCCATAAATGAATTGAGTTTGCAACCCGATACTGAGTTTGAAAGTTGATAAACGCGTGAGAGTGGGAAAGAATCATTTTGACATGCTTGATTAAGGTTGATAAAATCGGTGCATATTCGCCATTACCCCTATTTCTTCTTTACCAGGACCGGGTTTGTTACCCACAATAGGTACTTCACCTTCCGAATGTGCCCCAGGTGGAGGAGCTTATCCACTTCCTGAGCGATAGCCTCGATCTTTTCAGAGGAAAACGTTTGTCATATCTGTCAGATTGGTCTCGCCTGCATGTCGACTAGAAAAATTGTGATAGTTGATCGATGGGCTAACCCCCAACATATTTCTTGTATTCCAAGCAAAAACATCCATATTCTGCTACAAAAGTTAATTAAATTATCTTTTAAAAATAGGGTCGAGTTTATTACCGATGCGTACCCGCATGCCCTCGGCTAGGGCTTTCTCGGTTTTTTCATTATTAACACTGATAATATGGACGGTATTGTTGGGTGCATGGAGACGATGTAACAAGTCCTTACTGTGTGCTGACTACCCTTGACAATCCACACTAGGTTACTGACCGTGTACTTCAAACATTGGCAAAATGTAAAAGGTGTCGCCTCCATTCGATGCAACCACGGGCGACCGATGATGGAGCGATAAGAGCTGAGGTCGTCTGATATCTTAAAAAATTTCTTCAATTCGTTCTTTGTGTTTTTGTGCCCGGTTGTCACCATCAGCTCAACGTCACCCACACACTGAGATGAATTTCCCTCATTCTCGATGAGCGTTCAATGGGTTGACTTGTATGGGGGCACCCTGAGCATTCTTTTGTAGCTTACTTTGAATATTTTTTTCACTGAGCTACCCCCATCTACTACTACACATGTAACCATCACCCCCAATATCAAAATTGATTGTCAGAGTATCATCGTGAGATGTTACGACCCTACACAAGTCACCATCGTTGAAAGTTCAGTCAACTACCAGGTCTTGGTAGTTGCGATAGGACTACACATCACGACCCGTACTTCTATATTTATGTTATTCTATTTTTTGGAGGTGGGGTCTACTCCCGAGAAGGTTCACCGCTAGAGATGGTACTGTTCTTGCCCCTCATTCGTCTGGTTCCCAAGCTGTTTTGTATATAATAAACTGAACCAACTCTTAATTTTTGATAAACCATTGAATTTCTTCTTTGACCTTCCAACACTCGTTAGTCGGGTGACCATGATCATTATGGTAGAAGCAGAAATTATGATTAGATCTATTATAGCCAGGAGCTAGCATGTTATGCGAAGGCCGATATCTGACTCACCTCTTAGTTCTATCGTATATAACATATATTATCTCTGACAAAGCTGTGAATATTTGTATCAAGTAGTAATTAAAAGAAACCTTTAACCTACTTGTCGAGCCTCTCATGCTCTCTTCGCGTCTTGCATCATCATTTCTCCTTCGCTCGGATGATGGTTTGTTGGGCTCTTACTACTTGACATCATAGGGGTATAATGAGTCCCCTTTCTTTGCATCGTCCATCTTGATGAACTGGTAAAATATCCCCCCATTTTATTTACCAGAAATCAAACCAGATCAACGTACAATGGGCCATTCCGGTAAAGTCTTCTTTTCATAGAAGCCGCCACCATCGACTTCTCCATATATGGTAGTGGGTCATAGCATGGACTAACATCTTAACGTAACTCTTGAGTGACTCACCTCTCATTTGATATAAATCTATAATAGAGTCGTTTTCCTTCTTGGGTTCTATGTTACCCATGAACCGATCTTTGAAGGCGCCCTACAAACGTATGAAGTCACGTATCAGATCTTTTGGTAACCTAGTAAACCAATCTATAACATTAACTTTGAGAGTCATGCAGAGCACCGGACACAGCATGACATCGTCAGGGTGGAATATCATCATTATATATAGAAATTGATCCAAGTGGCGTTTGGGGTCTCCCGTTCTGTCGTAGGCCTCCATCCGGCACAAGTCAAACTTTCACATGAGCTATACTTCCAGAATCTTGCCCGAAAACGGAGATTTCTTCAGGATATGAGCAACCATCTTGGGAATCACTTGGTCATATTGGACCACACCCGTCTCTTTCAGTTACTTGAGCACCTATATATTTGTCCCCTCTTCATACTCACGACTCTTGGATCTCTTTATCACCCTGGAAAGTTTTGAGGTTTTCTTCTACATTGTGACAGGAATTTCCTACAGACGGGCCAAATTTTTAGGAACAAATCCTTACAAATGGATACTAAAATGGTAACTTCACGAAATAAAAGATACACTTCTTGTGTTTCTAACCCTAATAATACAGTGCGAGATGAACTTTCTCTTTCTTAAAAATTATGTAACCTTCCGTTGAATGTTGAATAATGGAATGAAGCCATAATGCACAAATAAAACTGTTATTTTACATGTTCATTAATGGTGGTTAAAAGTGTGACGCATGTGGAATGACTGTTATGATCGGTCTTGAGAGTGGGAAAATATCCCTTTGATAAAAAATTTACTTTTCTCTTTGCATGTATTCCTATCTGTTGCACTCGGTATGCCTTCTTGTTTTGGGCCCTCAGTTGATCGCCAGTTTTTCCAAGTTTGAGTCTACTTCGCCGAGCTCTAGGATTATGAAACAACTGACGGGTTTGGTTCTCAACCCGGTCGAGAATTTTCCTTGGCATATGCCTCCATTTTAAGTCGAGGACTTTTACTCTTATTGTTCATACATTTCCATGCATAATGGGAATATCACGCGTGAAGGTTATGGCCTTATCAACCACTACGAGTATAAAACCCTCATAGGGGAATCCTATTATCCAACTACTACTGGTCTACAATACGTTTTAGATATTTTTGCATCATTGCGATACATTACAAAAATTCTCAACCCAATTTATATCCCAGAAATATCAGTGAAGTTGATCTATGAAGCTTTTCATTATAACATATGGGGTTTGGACATATTATGATCATTTTTTAAAGCATTCTGAGTCAATGCTACCTTCTAATTTATGTAGTATATTTGTTCAAATGGGTGTATATAAAACCATTGGTCTAAATCAGAGCCCAAGAGGTTATACAATTTGTAAGAACAAACATTTGTTATAGGTATGACGTCCTTATGGTTTTAACCTTTGATACAATAAAAAACTTCAAGAGCAAGGAACAAGTCATATTTTGTAAAACCAGGAATATTCAACAATATGTTCTGACTAGCTTCCACTTTCAAGAAAATAGGCAAGTTGAGGTGACAAACCAAACCATAGTGGATGAGATACGTTGCCTTCTTAAGGACTTTGCGGGGAAGTAATATGACTTTTTCTAGGAAATCCTATGGTCCTACCAAACCACCCACGTCCAATGAGTAAAAGTCCATTTGCCCTAGCTAATTAGATGGAAACGTGGTCCTAGAAGAAATATTGATATATTCTAGCTAATTAGATGGAAATATGGTCCTAGAAGAAATATTGATATATTATTTTAGAATAATGAACTAAGATGAAGAAATAACCAGGTATATCTGAAAGGCCGAATTAGACTTAGTTGAGAAGAAGTAGATCAAAACGCACTTTATAATGAATTATTATTGTACGCTAATACGCAACAAGCATGACTCTACAATTTGTTTCCCTAATATCTAAATAAGGGATAAATTACTTAGAAGAGTATTTCTTCACACAAAATATGAAGCTATCGACAAACTAAAACTAATTTGCGATGTACACTATACTGCAACAGCTAAGTTAAAAATTGGTACTTATAGGTTGATTAGTGTAGAATGACATCCTCGCCCCATCCATAGAATGTGGAACATTCAAACTCTATGTTTCCTAAGATTATATTCCCTTAAATATATTTTTACTTACGATCGTTAAGTAGATTTTAATAATTGTAAGATTTTTTTACCTCTTGCCATAACATTATGTACTGTTGCTACACTCTTTTTTACTCGGTAGCGTGATCAAAGAATATTTATTATTGATTATATATTACTTTAATTGTTAGTTGGAATATATAATGAATAAAATCATTTCATTTTATGTATTTTATGTTTAACAATAAATTAATAGATAAAAGAGCAAATCATAGTTAAATTGCAAAAAACAAAAGAGTTATACTTGCAACGAATCGTGAAATTATAATTTTATCCATCAAGCTTTTTGACGTCATTGACGAGAAAAAATTATTAATTTTATATATCATGTGTTTAATATATTTTGGTGATGATTTTTTTCATATAATTGGTAGAAAGTGCTTTCATCTATTTGATCCAGTGATAGAAAAAACTCTTTATAGATGTCTAAAGAACTAAAGATGTCTAAAGAAAGAAGACCAACAAGTTCAGATATGCAAAAAATCAGCAATCATATGAATCTATCCTTAGTAGGGTTTAACCCAAAATCTTGAAATCAGAGGTGAATGCACCTCATTTTGAAATCAATGGGACGTTAATGATAATAATCTACAACAATTTAATGTTTGTTGGAAATCCGGAGCAATGTATGAATACTAATAAAGTTGATATTTTTTAGATATATGACACGTGTCAATACAATAATTTCTCATCAGATACGGTAAGATTAAAATTTTACCATTTTATCTTAAAGGAAAAGTCAAAGCATGACTACAATCATTTCTTCCACAATACAGCATGACATGATAGAAATTGGCTCAACTCTTTCTAGTGAAATAACTCCCACTAGTAAAGTCTACCAAGTTTATAAATAATATCTCAAACTTTGCACAACGAAGCGATAATTCTATGTATGGCTCATAGGGACATTCAAACCCTGGTTGATTATTCCAGCCTTTTACAATGGGTTGCTAAACAACAATAGATTGATAAGCAACGCTGCAAATAGAGGTTCTTTAACATAAAAAATACCAGATGAAGCATACCGATTATTAGAAGTGCTTTCCAACAATAATTGTACGTGTGTAAAGAAGATATGAATGTATGTAGTGAAAAATAAGACGATGATTCAAACGAAGATAGCCACACTTGAACAATGGATGGCCAAAATAACAATGAATTTTGTTGGAGTACACAAAGTTGATGCTTACCATCTATCTATTATAAATCAGTTCACATCATGAGATGATTTGATGTGTGAAAATAGCTTCCAAGAAGGACATAGACCTTATTATAATAAGGATGGTTATCAAGTTGGTCGTAAGAAAAATGTAACTTTTTTATGGAAGACCAACTATAACATATATAAATATGAATATTTCGACAAGATGGAATAAATAAAACATAGAGAATTTAGAGGTGTCGATTCAAAATCGATGAGCATTTTTAAAAAATCTATAGGTTCAAATAAGCGAGATACACTACACGTTGGCCACAATAAATCATGGAACTTGGAACAACAACACTGAAAATAACCCAAAGCATGTAGATGCAATCACACTGAGATCAAGGAGATAAATTAGCCATGTGGTAGGGAAATATGGTGAAAAAATAATAGATGATCACGACCAATAAAGTGTGATCATAAAAAACTATCAAAAAGAGTATCAGAAAATTGAAGAAACAAAGTTGTTCGTGACAATGATAAAGATGATTATGACCACACTACACTTCTCACACCAAGGACCTTGATTGTTGCAAAAATGTGAAGTCCCAGTTCCTCATTTCACCACGTCCGGGGTTGTGATTATCGCGACCACCATGTAGTTCACCATGGAAAAAGCATAGGTAATCGCGAGTATGTCGAGCGAGAAAATACATAATGAAACATTTTTATACTTTGTTGCAAACCAAGGTAATAGTGATAACAATAAAGTCACCGAGACAACCTAAAACCTTTAATTTAAAAATATTCACCTGATATTATCCAAATTTCTAGAGAAGTTTCACACTCTAAAGAACAAAGATCTTTTTGATAATTTGTTAGAACAAATTACTAAGTATTCGAAGTTCTTCGAGGATATATTTTCACACAAAATAAAGTTTAAGGACTTCAAAACAGCCACGCTTACAGAGAAGTGTAATGCTTTAATTCAAAAAGCCTTACCACCCAAACTACAATATCCATTAAGTTTTGGTATCCATTGCTAAATTGGTGATTTAAATTTTGAACAATTCTTTATGATTTAGGTGATAACATAAATTTAGTGTCTCTTTATATCTTTAAGAAATTACAACTATATGGAATTAAACCTACAATTGTTTCTCTACAATTAGCTGATCAGTCGTTTGCATATAATAAGAGACTAATATAATATATATTTTTATCAAGCTTGGAAAATTTATATTTCCAATAGATTTCATAGTTTCAGACATGAAGCAAACTAGACTTGTACGTTTAATCTTAAGAATACCTTCTTTAGCTACTATTTAGACAATTATATTGGAGGCTAGAAAATTGATTGTCTGGGTAGGAGATGAGCGAGTAGAGTTTAACATATTAGATGCTTTAAAATTTACTAATGATGTTAATGTTTATTTCATTAATGTGGTAGATGATTTGATCGATAATTGCATGCCCGAACTTTCCTCACTCTACTTTAGAAAAATCACAAGTACATACTACACTAGAGAAAAAAAATAAAGAAATTATTGAATATGTGGAACACTTAAACAATCTGCTCAATCAACTTACACATTTTCAGATTCTAGAAATAACTGATAAGATCAATTAATATGATTTTCCTAAGCTAAAGTTAAAGCCATTGCATTCTCATCTGCGTTATGTATACTTAAAAGAATTTGAAAATATTCTTGTTACTATTAATACATCATTGTGTGACACAAACAAAAATAAATTATTGAGGATATTAAGACAATTCAATGAAGCAATTGGGTGGACGATACCAAACATAAAATAGACCAACATTTTACTATGCCAAAACAATATCTTAGTGAAAAAGGTCTACAAACCAATAGTACAACCTTACAGGCGATCCATCCCATCTATGCAAGAATTCACGATAAAAGAGGTGCTGGAATTTATTATTTGCATGTACTATATACCTTATTTTATACAACACTTAGGTAGGTTTGGTATAAGTGGTCCCAAAGAAAAGAGGGACGCTAGTGACCAAGAACGACAAAAATAATTTGATACCGACAAGAACGATCACAAAATGGAGAGTATATATTGATTGTAGAAGATTAAACGATGCCACACATAAATATTGATAAGGTTTTGTTTTGCTAAAGTGAATTGCTAAGAAAAAATTCTAGAGAGAGAAAGTGCTTAAGAGTTTTTAAAGAGAGAAAAAACAAGTACAAATGAGTTTCAAGTAAAAGTGTTCATCCCCTTTATTTGAGTAGTCTGGTCATTTTCATAGAGGAGCCAAGACTTAGTCTCAAACTAAATCTGTTACAAAAATGGACTAATTGCTATTTAGTCCTTACAAATTATACAAAGTTACAATTGATTCCTAAAACTTACATCATTCACTAATTAAAGACAAAACTTACATTAATTACAATTAAGTCCCTGAATTTACATTATTTACAAATTAATCCTTAAAAACCTATTTCCATATCAAAAGCCCCCCAGTTCTCATGTCTGTAAATGAATGAGAACTAAACATTCTTCAAAACCGTTTATCTTCGAATCATCAACCTACCACAAATAAACAAACAATCTATTCGAAGCCATTGTCATCGAATAACCAACCTGTCATGTTTAAAAATAACTATTCGAAGTTGTTTGCTTAAACTATTATTCGAAGCATATATGCAATATAAAAGCTATAATCTCTTAAAAAGATATTCGAAGTGATCTTAATAATATATTCGAACCAATGGACAAATAACCTTCAAATAATAACCAAAGGCGTTGATGTAACCACTTCGAATAAAAAATTTCCTTAACATATTATGTAGATAATCCTTCCTCGAATGTAACGGTTACATGTGTAACGGTTATATTCATCTGTGATGTAAACCTGACAAGTGTCGAACATCCAATCCACCCAGCGATTCATATTCCAACCTATCACCAAATTGGTCTGTCCATCTTCACACGTCTTCACCTATTTCAGTATAAATACCATGTATCTCTCATTTCAACTCTCTTTACACAAAATCATTCTAGAGTGAATTCAGAGCTTTTTAGCTACCTTCAACTGCTCCTCCCCTATTCCCAAAATTCTCACCGCAAAACTCAAATCTTCATCTTCTCCGATCAACCCATTCCTGGTTTATGAGAAAGAAATCGGTAACCAAAAAGTCAAAGGTCATTTTACCAAAAACACCAGAATCCTTTGATACTGATAGCAACCTGGTGTTCGGATCTTACGATTATTTTTGCATAATGCAGAGAGCCGAAGAATATCAAAGAGCAGGGTTAATTCGAGGTGGCCCAATTGGAACTACAACTGAGACATTTTACTACGATAATTTCTATCCTACCAAAGTTCCAAAGCTTTCCCCTTCTCCCAATATCGAATAACAAACGTCATCTAGAATCTTTGACCCTAAAACCCCTCGAACTTCCTCAACTCAAAGCAGAGTTTCTCCTCTAAGACTGAAAACGAATAACCTTTTCTCAAAGAAATCTTCTTCAACCAAATCAAAAAATACCTTTATCGCTATGTGAGATGAATCAATAATCGTTCGAACTCCATCTCCTTCGAAAACCACCACTAACGATCCTCCTCAAAGAGAAATGACAGAATAGGTAGTTCCAACTACTATCCCTCTTACAAAAGAAAACATTTCCACTTCTCAAGATCCTCGAGAAGGTACTTCCAAAACCAACGAAGCTGACTCGGAGGCTATAAAATCCAATGCTGAAGCTGAATCACAAGAAGAGGCTGACGTCTGTTCCATTTCCGAAGAGGATAGAGAAAAAATTGGGAGGAATCTGAGCAACCTCGAAAGAAAATATATTATCTCCTTGAAAAAGGTTCGATATATATCACAAAGAAAGCCAAACCTCTTCCCTTAAGAAGCAATGAGGAATGGGAGAAAACATCACCCTTCGACTACCAAAGGAAGGAGAAACCCCCCTTGACTACAAGGATGATGAACTAATGGTATACCCAGAAATCCTCAACTGGGGTCTTCGATTCCCACTAGATCCGATGATCATTGAGTACTTCGAAGTCCTCAGCTTGTGCCCTACCCAAGTAACTCCAAATCAATGGTTCACCCTCATGTCAGTGATCATGGCATCTCGCCTATCCATTCTATTACCTTACATTGATGGATGATCTTAAAATCATCGACGATCTTTTGGAGGTTGATAAGTTTTAGAAACAAAGATTTGTTTTCATCTTTAGAGCTTAGGAGAATGGCAAGCCAATTTCCGAAGATAATCCTTCGAAGTTAACTATGGTTTGGAGAAGCAATCGTAAGTTCTCAAAAAAATTTCTACCTTTTAATACATATTTTATTCTCTTATTTAATATTTTATTTTATTTGTTTAAACTAGAAATTTCGAAGCGCTACTTCACTCGTCGAGAAGATTCTAAGGAGATATTCTAAAAATTGGCTGCCTGGGCTGAAAAAGAATGGAATAACGCCTTCCATACCGCCTTTCAGCCCATTAAATTTCTCCAATGCCACATGTTTCCGATCACATAAGGTGGACTGCCTCCTAAAGATGTATTTTTTGACCCAGATCCGAAGCTCGTATGCTAACGAATTCCTCAGCCCGACTGCAAAGTCTTTCTCCTTATTCGCAACAAATCAGACAACCATCTGCCTAAAAAGAAAAAAAGAGAAAATCACTAAAGAAGAGAGAGGCAAAAAGGCAGTTAGCACATCTGGTGCTAACTCTTCCAAACCCTCGAAACCGAAGCGTCGAAAACACAAAGTTGCAGAACAGCCTCTTTCACCCATTGAAGAGGGAAAAGCTCAAGAAACCTCGTCAAAGAAACATAAAATATCCTCTGATTCCTTCGAAAAGAAGAGGAAACAGAAGAAAATCACTTGATACAAATTGATTGACGAGCATGAAGACGATGCTGTTGAAACCAAACAACAAAACCCCCAAAATCCCCCAACCGAAGATCACTCGAAGCAAGACAATCCTGTGATTGTCATTGATGACTATTCTCCTACCGTTTATCATCCTCCTACAAGTTTCGACCCAGATATGTTCATCAACTTTGAAAACACAGAAGCACTTACTGGCGAAGAGGATCTTGTTCTTCATGTCATTCAAAATCACATGTTTGATTTTACGAGGCCTACTCCAGAGAAAATTCTTCCAAAATCGACTCGTTCTTTCGAACCTATCACATCTCTGGATATGATTGACAAGCCTAGTACCTCGAAATATCGTAGCCCTCCCCCAAATCCTGCAATTGCCATCGTTCTTCAACCATTTTCTGGTCTTGACGCTCCTACAAAAGCTCTTGCTTCTCAAATCAAAGCCTCTCAAGACCATCTCAAACAGTTAGCCAAATATATGGTTTACTACAAAGAGGCTTATGAGACTGAAAAGAATCTTAGAGAGACTTTGCACAGCAAAGTATCCGAGCAGTTTTATGGCTATGAGATAGCTAGATCTGAGCTGATAAAAAGTGCTCTTTGTATAAAGGATCATCTTCGAATCAACTATATGATCGACAGAGAGCTGGTGACAAAGTCTCATGAGGACAAAATAAAGAAACTCAAAACCGAGCATGTTGTTGAATTGAACATTAAAAAATCCAACTCTTCCATACTTCAAAATTCTCTAACTCTTTGTGAAGAAAAAAATAAAGAGTTATCCGGTGAGATAGAGAAATTGAAAAAGAATTTCGAAGCAGAAAAAGCTGCTGCTGTAACTACTGCCGAAGCTGAGCTTTCAAAGAATATACAGACAGCTATTCAGGTCGGAAAAGAAGATGCAACTATTCTTCTCCTTCCAGAACTCCATGCTTCCTATCCAAAAATCAATCTCACAAATTTTTGGAACGACATTCCTAAAGAAAAACGTCCAAGCGAGGCATTCGACCCTGTTCCCAGCTCATCATCTTCAGAGGATGAATCGTCCGAAGAAGAAGAATCTTATGACTAACTAACTAGCTTCTCTTTTAGTTTTTTATCCTTGTCTAATCAGAATATCTCTTTTTGTATTGTAACAACTCGATCTGAATGACAAAGAGTTCTTCCTTTTTATGTTGCTGTTCTCTTACATATTATTCGATGTTAAATACAAAATAAATGCAAAATCTTAATAATATAAACTTACCACCTCAGATATCTTAATAAAAATTGACAAGTATTGTCTTCTTCGAAAAGATATAAATGTGTTGTTAAGCTTGATTAGCTCATCAAAATTCTCAGTGAATTTTAAAACTTTCACTTCGAAATTCCAAATGTCAAATGGTTGTAAAACATGGCTATCTCTTCGAAAAGTGTTATAAATACTTCAAAATATACTTCCCTTAACTAATCTCAAAGGTGATCAATATTTGATGATTTGTTAAGATAGTATCCAAATAAATGTAAAATAACCATTGGCCAAAAAACAAACTTTATTGCTAAAGTTGAATATATACAAGTACATGACGCCTCATTAAAACCTTCCTGGGCCAACAGGGTATGAAAAAGTGCACCACTGAAAACAAAAATTCCAAAGTACAAACACATGTCTACTCCTAATAAAGCTTCAAATGTTGAATATTCCACGGATTTTGTAGCATCCTCCCCTCGAAATCACAAAAACGATAAGACCCTGGCTTAATTCTTCCAACAACTGTATAAGGCCCTTCCCACTTTAGAGTCATTTTTCTGAGACTCTATTCCTTTGTGTGTAGAAAAACTTTTCGCAACACTTTATCACCTTCTTTAAATTCTCTTTTTTTGAGCTTCGAATCATATCTACTTCTCATGAGAGTTTGATAATGTATGGTATTCAAATAAGCTTGAACTCTTTTTTCTTCAATCAAATCCACATTTTCCCTTTGAATTTCATCATTAAATCTTTCAGAATATTGAGATATTCTAAAAGATGACATCGTAGATTCAATAGGGCTAACTGCATCCATACCATATGCCAAAGCAAAAGGATTCTCTTTTGTAGCCTCTCTTGGAGTTGTTCGATAAGCTCAAAGCACCTCTTGCAAATAATTTGGACATTTTCCTGCTGCCCCCGATAGATGCTTCTTCAAGCCATCTAAAATCGTTCTATTTGTCACTTCCACTTGTCCATTAGCTTGAGGATGAAAGGCCATTGAAAAACATTGATGAATCCCTTTAGAAGTACAGAATGCAGTCATTTCCCTATTGTTAAATTGAGGGCCATTATTTGTTGTAATTCTCCGAGGAACCCCAAAACGACAACATATATTATTCACAATAAATTTGATGACATCCTTTGCTTTTGTGCCTGATAGCGATTCTGCTTCCGCCCACTTCGTAAAATAATCTACCGCCACAATTATCTTTTGCCTTCCACCCTGAATCCATCGACAAAGGTCATACCAAATCGATTCCCCATCTATCAAATGGTATCGCCTCAGATATAGACATGAGCGGTACTGCTGGTCTGTGAATAACATTAGCAAATATCTGACAATTATCACAACCTCAGACTAAAATCTTAGCGTCGTTCATGATTGTAGGCCAATAAAACCCTGCAAGTAAAACTCTACATGATAAATATTTAAACCCACAATAAGCTGACCCTTCTCCATCATGCAACTCTAATAATACTTCTTGTGATTCTTGCTTGCCTAGACATCGTAGTAACGGTCTACTTAATGCCTTTTTATATAAAATTACATCCAGAACTATATATCCAAAGGCTTTACCCCTTAACTTTTTGGCCAATTGAGAATCATCTGGCAATAATCCTTAAGAATATCTGATCGCCAATCACGTCGACTTTCATTAGTGGCAAAATATTCTTCTATAATTTCACATTGGCCATATTGAGCAACAATTGAAGGATTCTGTTGTAGCAAAATCCAACGATATTCTTCCTTGTAAGCAATATTTGCTAAAGAATCAGCCACCATGTTACTTCCTCGCCCGATATATTCCACAACCACTTTGTCAAACAAAAGCATTAAATTCTGAAGCTCCCGAAGATATAAAATCAAACGATCCTTCCTTGCTTCGGAAAACCCAGATACTTGATTTTCCAATAACTGAGAATCTGTTTCCAGACGTACTGAAGTCGCACCACAAATCTTTGCCAATCTCAAACCTGCCAAAGCAGCTTCGTACTCAGCTTCATTGTTTGAATCATGAAAACCGAATTTAATTGATTGGGCCATTGTTTCCCCCGTCAGAGCTATCAATTGTACTCCAGCACTGCACCCTGAAATGCTGGACCCTCTATATGTTCGAACAATCCACCTCGAATCGATAGGCAAAACTTTTGTGCTTTCTTCCCCATCCGATCTACTTGAGTGGAACTCAACAAAAAAGTCAGCCAATGCCCGTGCCTTGATTGTTGTACGAGGTGTAAATAAAATATCATAGTCTCCCAACTCCACTGACCATTTGGTCATCCTCCCCGAAATATCAGGTTATTGCAATACATTTTTTAAAGGGAATGAAGGTCAGACTTTTATAGTATGAGCTTGAAAATATGGACGCATCTTCCTAACAGCAATCACCAATGCTAAATGCAACTTTTCCAACCTCATATACCTTTTTTCTCCTGCCACCAAACTTTTACTAACGTAATACACCGCCTTCGGAATTCCTGAATCTTCACTAATTAACACTGCGCTGAGTGCAAAATCCGATACAGCGATGTACAAGAATAATTTCTCCCCATTTCGAGGCTTCGTTAATATTTCTGGTGACGACAACAAATTTTTAATGCTTGTGAACGCTGCTTCGCATTCCGATGTCCATTTGAACTTGTTAGGGCCTCGCAATACTTGAAAGAAAGGAAAGCATTTATCTGAAAACCGTGAAATAAATCGATTAAGTGCTGCTAACCTTCTTGTCAATATTTGCACTTCTTTAACTGATCGAGGTGAATTCATTGTTATCAAAGACTTTAATTGTTCTGGGTCGACTTCTATTCCTTTTTCGCTAATAATAAAACCCAAAAACTTCCCCGATCGAACTCCGAAGGTACATTTTTCCGGATTTAGCTTCAACCTGATTGCTCTTAGATTCAAAAAAGCTTCTTCTAGATCATCAAGATGCACTTCGTCCCTTGAACTTTTCACTACCATATCGTCTATATATACCTCCATATTTCTTTCGATCTGCGTAGCAAAAGCTTTATTCATTAATCTCTGATAAGTGGCCCCAACATTCTTCAATCCAAAGGGCATCACCCTATAACAATGGAGGCCTCTATCAGTTATAATTCGTGCACTCTTGATCCTTCGGATCCATCTGGATCTGATTATACCCTGCAAAAGCATCCATAAAAGTCAAAATTTTATTGCCTTAAGTGGAATCAATCAGCTGATCAATTCGAGGAACTGGAAATGGATCTTTAGGGAAAGTTCTATTCAAATCTGTAAAATCCACATACATCCTCTATCTTCCATTCTTCTTTTTAACCACTACCGGATTCGCAGTCCACAAAGGATACTGAGATTCCCATATGTGTCCAACCTTAGACAACCAATCCACTTCTACAACAATTGCTTCCGCTTTCTCTGATGAAAATGCTCTTTTTTTTAATCACTGGTTTGACCTTCGGATCAATGGTCAAGCTATGCCAGATTACTTCGATATGTACTCCTGTTACATCTTCCGTCTTCCAAGCGAAGACATCCAAATTCTGCGACAAAAAATTAAGCAGATGTTGACGTAGATTAGGGGTCAATAAAGTTCCAATCCGAAGCACTTTTCGTTCTCAAAAAGTAAACTCCTTTATTTCTTCACTCACTGTTAAAGACCCCAGAGTTTCCCTCGGATCGTCAACCCTTTCCTCCAACTCCAATAGAACCCTTTCTAACTGCTATTCTCATATCAAATCTCCACTTCTGGATCCTCGGACCCGAAGCGTAGTGGCATAGCACTCTCTGGAAACATTTTGATCGCCCCGAACCACTCCAACTCTATCTCCAACCACGTATTTAAAACACTGATGGACTGTTGAAACCACCCCATACATTCTTGAAAGCCATGATCTTCCAAAAATAACATTATAACTTGTGGGACAGTCCACCACCCCAAAAAGTACTTGAACCTTCTTCTTGAATGGTTTTTTCCCAACTAACTTCTCCCTCCAATTCGCCAACAACACGAGCTGTTACACCTGTAAATCCAATAATTGTATGATCCGATTGAGTAATCCGAGGAGGATTTGTCATCCTATCATAGGTAGACTTAAAATGAACATTAGCCGAACTTCCAGTGTCAATCAACACACGTCGAATTTCGACGCCAGCCACCTCAGCTCTAATTACCACAGCATCCTCATGTGGTCCTGCAGTCGCTCTCAAATCATCTTCATCAAACAAAATAAAGGCAATGTCTTTCTTTCCATACAAATGCGTTGACATCCTCCCTTCAATTTGAGTTGTCAAGTTGACAACATGCATTTTCCTTCAGTTGTCTGAATTTTCAGTCATTGAATCGCCCCCAAAAATTGCTAACGATTCAAAAAACTTGCATAATTCCCGAACATGTCATTTTCTACAAAAACAACCTCAACATGCTCCTCGACTGCCATCAGAAGCAACTTGCTCGGATCATTTTCAACATATTCATTAGAAGCATCGAATGACTCAACATGTGCATCCATAATCATCAAATTCAGCTAGTTGTGCATCCTTCGAAGTTGATGCACCATTATTCTTCGATGCACTTCCATGTGACTTCACATAAGTCAAGAGCTTCTCATTCTCAATCAAATTTTGGATTTATTTTTTCAAAGCAATACAATCATTTGTATCATGCCCAATATCATCATGATACCTACAAAATTTATTATTCCTTTCTTCCTTCGGTCTGCTGATAGGAGTTGGTTTCCTAAAGTTCACAGAATTCTTAGTTTTATCCCAAATAACAGAAATACTGTCTGTAAAATTAGCATAGTACTCTGGCCTAACCCATGTATTTGGCCTAGGCCTGTTGTAATTGTTGGATGGAGTGTGGTTCAAATATTCACCACTCTGAGGAGGCAAATTATTGTTCTCTTGCCTCGACTGCTGCTTATTCCCATTAGCATTATTATTTCCATTCGAGGACTGCCCCTGATTATTAGCTGTTTGTCCCGAACTCTTTGAAGTATTAACTGGTGCACATCGAACTCTTCTAGACTCTCCAACCTTAATTTGATCCTCGACTTGAGCCATTAACGCTCCAAAAATCAAAGCCCTTCTCTTTGTCGTCTCATTAGCCAGATCCCCTAGCAACAAACGCTGGCGAAAAGCTGCCATCGCCATATTTTCTTCACAGTTGTCCAAACTAGCCCTGGTTAACACAAATCTCTTGGTATAGTCTTTCAATTTCTCTCATGGTGCATGCTTGCACTGGATAATTGTATCACCATTAGCTCTCACCTCCTTGCTTCCAACAAACTGCCTTCAGAAAGCAGTATAAAAATCCTTGAGGACCCCCTCGGAATCCTGTTGTACCATTTGAGAGCTGTTCCTTTAAAAGTTTGAAGAAAAATCATGACACACAAGCCGGTTGTCATCCTCAAAATTCATCATATAATTTTTTAAGATCATCGGGATCTTGCATCCCATTGAACTTTTCAACTTTTGAAATATCAAAACGCTTTGGAAGCGTCATAGAACGAATTTCATCTGTTAATGGAGAGTTCCTCCAATCAACACCTTGAACAAATTGATCATCGGTCCCCATTGATCGAGGAGCATTCTTAGACTTGCTCTCCTTTTTATACCTCCTTGAATAATCTCTTTCTGATTCCCCTTTCGAAGAACCTTTATGCCTTTTAAATCCCGAAGCTGAACTTTATATTTCCTCATCACTGGAGGTTATCAATTTTTGCATATCTTTTTTTTCTTTCGAGACGAATGTATCTATTTGGGAGACACAAAGCGTGCTTTTTTATGCTCAAACTTAGCATGTCTGTCATCAAAAGATCGATTTGACTGACCTTCCACATCGGTTTTTTCCATTTCTTGTCTAACTTCAGATTTGATTCTAGCAGAAAGTATCTCTTGCTCTCTTTGTTCATATTTTTCATTCAACGCATTGATTTTATCTAGAAGTTGATTCATTATTGTTTCAACATCAGATCAAACTTGGACCGGAGACGATCCATCAGTTCTATTCCTATCAGTCCCATTCTTTTGCAAATCATCTCTCACCATTTCTATCGCTGATTGAAGCGTAGGATTATTATTTTCAGGATTCATCTTATGAATTTTAGTCAAAGAATACCACTGAATAGTACCACTTTCGAACATAATAAGCTACTGATTTTTCTTATTCAAGTCCCCAGTGAATTCGCCAATTTAATAAGGTTTTGTTTTGCTAAAGTGAATTGCTAAGGAAAAATTCTAGAGAGAGAAAGTGCTTAAGAGTTTTTAGAGAGAGAAAAAACAAGTACAAATGAGTTTTAAGTAAAAGTATTCAAACCCTTTATTAGAGTAGTCTGGTCCTTTATATAGAGGAGCCAAGACTTTGTCTCAAACCGAATCTGTTATAAAAATGGATTAATTGCTATTTATTCCTTACAAATTATATAAAGTTACAATTGTTTCCTAGAACTTACATAATTCACTAATGAAAGACAAAACTTACATTAATTACAATTAAGTCCCTCAATTTACATTGTTTACAAATTAATCCTTAAAAACCTATTTCCATATCAAATATTATTTCTCACTTCTATGTATTGATCAAATGATCATACTTTTTATCGCTGGTAATCTATCAATAACCACCCAACACCTAAACTGTTTACCAATAACCATCCAAGGTTTGAAAAAGTATAGATAACCACTTGATTTCGCAACTAAAGTATTGATAATCACCTAGACTTTTTAAAATACCAATCATAGCCTCGTTTTGTTACTATGATTTACTTTCTTCGACATTATTTCGTCTTTGATGGACTCTAGGTTTCTTTATCCATTCGGTCAATCTAATCTACCATTTTTAAATATTTTGTATTCTTTTTCAGATAAGTTCCATTTGTTCTTCCGTAATTAGTGATCAGTTATCAATTCACATGTGATTTTTATTTTATATTTTTATTTTTTTGTATCGAATAATCGTGTGGTTGTTTAATGATTTATATGCTTGTTTTAGTTATGCTAATTCTTTGATTTTGTATATTCACATAAGAATTTTGACAATTATCTCAAAAGAGTGATTTCAGGAAAATATATTAGGTTTTTTTGTTTGTTTTTGCAAGTATATTTGCATAATTATGTGTTGTTTAGTTACAAAAATACAAGGTGTTGGTTGGGTGCATAATTGCGTACAATATGGTTTCAAATTTTGTCAATGTTGTTGTCTTACTTAATTACGTGCATTGCAGTTGTAAAAACAATATTATTGTGAAAAAATATTAGTGTAATTGGTTGTGAAATACATTGTAATCAATTGTGGAGTTACATTTTAATAGGTTATGAAATGATATTTTTGTTGCTTAAATAAACATATGTTATGAAAAATACAATTATAAATGGGTGCGGAATCATGGTATAGTTGGTCGCGTAGTTACGTTATACACGATTGAATTTGTGAAATAACAATATATAAATGAACGATAAAAGAAAATTAATACTTTAAACAGAAAATAGTATAGTTTAGAGATATGCAACTTAAAAAACTCGTAGTTTTGACTATAACAAACAAGCATATACCAATATCTTATTGTGTGTTCAAGGTTAAGAAATAAATTAAACGTCTTATGCTCCTCTATTAGATGTACGTTCTTCAACTATTTGACGCAAGATCTCTTTGCAAATGTTTGTTGAAATAAACTGATTTTTCTCTTTCAGTTTATTTAATTTGATGTTAAAAATAGAATTTGATTCTTCCATTTCTTTAATATGTTCATTGGTTTTTCTTTTTAGTTCATCAATTTCTTTAATGATGTCTTCGTCTAGATTCATATATTCTAATTGAAATTAAAAAAAATAGTTAAATTGTGGTTGCATCATTATATACAATTTGTTAAAGGGAAATCTAATAAATAATCGTCAAGAAAGTGATTTTATTGATTCGAGCAGATAAGTCCTATTTTACATAGTGTTAATCCTATTTATACTATTTACATAACAATTTCAATCTATCATTCATTACACGATTCCACTAATCTCAATCGTTGATTTGTATTTATTTTAATGGCACTAAAATTGTGATCATAACTCTAGTCATAGTGCGTTTTGTGGGTTGACAAGTCAACCACTCCTTAAACAGCATTGACTTCTTGATGACCTATTCTTTTGCAGTTTATCTTGACAACCGAGCTTTATCAGCCTCGTTGCTATGAATCAGTCTTTGATAACCTCTACTTGGTATTATTACTACTCGGTAAATTCTTAATTGCATTCCCGTTTAGTAATAGCTCTTGCTCGGTTTCTTCTTTGGTTATGCTCGGTAACTTCCGGATCGGGCTAATGTTAAGTGATCACCTCTGCTCGTTTTCTTTATTGGTATAGCAAGCCTCGATCATGCTATGTTAGTCGTTCCATTTAGCTCATGTTCAGTTACTTCTTGTAAGATTACCGTGATTGTTATGGTAGGGGCCTCGCCCTGGTCGTTGGTAATGATCTTGCTAAACAACCTGCATATTATCTTATTATGAAGTTAAAGCCCCTTGACTTGACTTTGGTATTCTGTGGTTAGTTGTTCTTTTACTCACATCTTCCCCATTGATCTTAATGTTAATAATAGAAACCTTATCAGGGCTCTCCTAGTCCATTGAGTAACTTTGAAAAATGCACTAGATGGAATAGCTTACTCTGGGCGAATAGATGTGAAGGACACGTGGTGTGTGTAATCTGGCGATTTGACACAAAGATATCGAATAGATTGTGCCTCTTTAATTTTTATGAAGCATGTTAGCTTTAATTAATGAAACAATGATGAATATAGTGTCATCACACATGGGGAAATACATTTCAAATTGTAATCTACCACATAGTAATTTAAAACACGTTTTTAGTATCTCGCAATGGGTAGAAATAAGATGAAACTTCCCTTATTTTGTAGATCGTGAATGTATATCATTTATCGTCACCAAATATTTCATTAGTAATTATGGTAGTAGAACTTCTTGGGGGTGGTATTACAGCTTATCTAGAAACTGTGTTTTGTAGTATGTCTTCGAGTTGGTTGCCTGAATACTTCCCTATCAGTAGTTCTGTATAAAACATATTAATTAGGATAATAGCTTGCTCATATAACTATTGTTGGATTATTTCCGTCACACGGTAGATGGCACCAAAGAAACTGAAGAAGAAAGAGAAAGCCAATAAGGGCACAAGTTATAAATTTGAGAGTACTTCATTTCTAAAGGAGTACTTTGCCAAAATAACCCCTAAATATGGGTATTTAACATAGGAGGGACTTCAAGAATTTAAGATTAGGAATAGATTTTCCTGAAGACATGACCGTAAGCGTCCCCACTTTTGGGGATCAACCTTACCAAACCCAGGAGAGTGAAACGTGCTTATACACCACAATCTTCGACTGCGATCTTCGTCTTCCCCTTCCATCTTTGATTCGAGATTTATTTAGCTTTATAAGTATCTGCCCTACAAAATTAACAGCCAATGGTTGGAGAATGTTACTGAGTGTATTACTATGCTCCACTGTGCTGAATATTCTTGTGTGTTTGGCAGACTTCGTAGTGGCATTAAATGTGTCCAAATTAGCTCATTCTCCTTTTTTACCTTCAATTATCTAGGATGAGACGACTGGTAGATCCGTCGACTTCTGATAAAAATTAAAAGATTATTTTTGTCTATGTGTCGGGAAATTGGGAGCATAAAATTGTTGTCATGAACTTGCAATTAGAGAGGCGGTGAAAGGCTAAGTGTAAGCTTATCTGGTTGCGTAGGTAATGTAACTAGATTTAATTCATGATATGTAGCCTAACTTATGTGTATGTGTTTACAGGTGAAGATAAGCATCAAGAGTGGTGTAAGGAGGGTCTACCAGAAGGCTTAGGGAACCCTATTATTAAGTTAGTTGTAGCTGCAAACGCTGTTTGGGGGTTGAAATCATCGCGCGTGTTTTCCCGTCTAAACTGTCTAAGATCGGGGTTGTGGCGTGTGCCAGAGATAAAGATATTAGAAGACGAGAAAGTGAGAATGGCTGGTAGCAAGGAGGATGTAATGATGGACATGCTTTGAGATTTGATGAAAAGAGGTTCAAAGAGTAGAACAACGCGGGTGTGGGGTTGCTTGTGTCCCAAAGTCGCAAGTTGCGAGAACCAATTAAGTCGTTTTCGTCTCGGGAGAAAGGATGAAATGAAGAAGGAACATTAGCTATTGGATTTGGTGAGGAGAATAGTCAGCGAGAGGAGAACCAAGAGAAAGGGAGGGAGGAGGTGTTGTAAGAATGTGTAAAGGAGGGAGGTGTGCGTCCTTGGCATGAGGATGGGGATACTGAAGAGAAGTTTCCTCTTTTATAAAAACACCTCTGATTAGTGGATGTGGTACCCATATCGCAACGTAAACTGGCCTTCGTAGATGAGGATGATAAGGCATATAGAGGCATGATAGAAAACAAAGGGGGATGAGCCTCGGGGACAGTAGCTACAGAGCCTACTAGTAAAGTGCATGAGGTTATTTTAATTGAAGATGCAAAGAAATATGGAAAAGTGAATAAGTCGAACACAAATAATAACATTATGGGGAATGAGAAAGTTATTCCAAAATAATTAGTGCAGCAAATCCATAATTTTGTAAATGGGGAGGGTCGAAGTCGACATTTTTGAATATCGTGATGTCGTATCACATGCCGCAGAAGGTTTAAAATAATGAAGCTAACCGAGATATCAGGGTGACAGAGGATCTACCCCATATGAAGTTGACTATGTCGCGTCCTTCCCAACTGATGATGGAGCAGTTGAAGCACTGTCTAGACTTGGCCTTCTATGACACCATGTCAATAAGTGAGATTCTTTAACGCCAATTGAAGCTGGCGATCGAGCTAATTTTTTAAATATATATGTATGTAATGGTTTCCAAAGTGGTGGTTTAGGGGATAACTCTTAATTTTTGAATATATCCATCATAACTCCCTGGCTTTGGCTTACCGAAGCATGTCGTCAGGTAATTGCTCTATTATGGAGAAATGGAAGCCAAACTCTTTATTATTTGGGTTGGTGCATGGCTTGACTACCGATTTAGCTCGGTTTAAGACTTTGTATAGCTCGTTGAAGACGCTTCATTATAAAAAAAATTGAGGGAGAATGAAGAATTATGAAAAAAGAACTCCTTGGAGTTGCGGATGACCGGGACTCATTCCACAAGAAGGGTATGGAGTTAGTAAGCATTACTGCTCTGCTATTTTCGTAAAACAATTAATTGGTGAAGAAGAATGATATGTTAATGTCTCTGAGTGATTGGTTACTATCGCAAAATGTGGTGCAAACCATGAGGGTGGAAAAGCAGTCAGAAACAATAGCGGAGCTTATCTTGGTAGTTGCAAATCTGAAGGTATCCTCAGGGGAGGCAAAGGGTAAAAAGGACCGACAACGGGCTGAATTATTAAAAAAAGTTGATCAAGATTTAGACGAAAGAGAGAGGCAAGTTATATTAGTGGCGATGAGGAGGATCTAAAGAGACCAGAAAAAAATAATGGAGGAGCTACTAGTCTTGAACCCTGGAATGTCACTGGGTGCGTATCAGAAGTTCATACCCCGCCAAGAAAGATCGAATTTTGGGAATGTAGATGCTCTCATGGCTGATGTCGATACGGTGGATGTTAGGGTGGAAAAGGTACCAATTGATATCAACGATGCCCCTGATGGAATGAAGTTAAGGTCCACCTCCGCTATTCCTGAAGTGTAGTGTATGTTTGATTAAGACATGTATTCAAAAACTTTTTTTGTTTTTGTAATGTATGGGAACATTAAGGCTACTGATTCTGTGTGATTAATATCGTTTGTTAGTAAAACCTATGTATAATTGGGTAGTTTATTTTCTTATGGAGATGGAGACATGTGTGTTTATTTTACTTGTATTCTTTTCTTAGCATTTCCTAACAAGTTCGAGCATAATTAGGCCCATTGCATAGCCAGAAAAATGGGAATTATCCCTCGACTGATTTATGGTAGCGACCGGTTTGGCCTATTGCGTAACCTCGTGGGCTTGGAGTAATTCGCAGAATAATACCGATAAAAGGTATTGGGCACAGTTGGAACCCTTACGTAGCCTCAGTGGACGTGTCCAATTAGCCTATTGTGTAGCATGTAGGGATGGTCTGTGGCCCATTCGTATAGTTGTAAGGAATAAGATAATTATAAAACAAATACATCTAGTTGGCAAAAGCAGTAAAGTATTATTTTAACGAGAAAACTGTTTGATGCCTCATTAAAAAAAACCCTTCGCGCCATCAATAGGGAAAATAGTAGATCAAAATATGATATGGTTGGATGATACAATTTGAGGTGGCTAATATTCCAATGGTGCTTAAGGGCTTACCCTTCTTGGATCGGAATAATGACATCTTCTGGCACCACAGCCTCTAAACCGTACATGAGGGCGAAGGGTGTTTCACCTATTATTGTACACGGCATGGTGCGGTAAGCCCACAATACGTCAGGAAGTTTATCGGGTCACTTTCCCTTTTCTCCTTCCATATTTTCTTGATACCATCAAGTATGGTTCGGTTGGTGACTTCATCCTTACCATTTTCCTGAGCGTAGTATGAAGCAAATCAATGTTATTTGATGTCGTAGCGTTTGCAGAATGTGGTGACTATAGAATTCTCGAATTGGGGGACATTGTCTATCATCATTATACGAGGAATACCAAACCACACGAGTATCTGGTGGTGAACGAAATCACAAATATTTTAAGCTCTGGTTTGCGAAAAAGCCTTGGCCTCAACCCACTGAGTAAAATAATCAACAACAACCACTAAGAATTGGTGTTTGCATAGCCATCGGCAAGGGTCCAACCAAGTCGATGCCCCACTTATCAAAATGGCATTGGATCAGATTGGTACCTATCGGTTCGCTCGAAGATGATTAGTGCTGGAAACTTATTTCCATGCATAGCATTGTTTGGATGATATGATCCGCTTCTGATGCCAGCTCAGGCCAATAATAGCCAGCAAGTAAACATCGACAGATAAGGCTACGGTGACCACAATCGGCTTCTACATCGCCAGAATGTAAGTCATGGAAAACTGTGGTAGCTTTTTCTTAACTTAAGCAACGCAGTAGTGGTCAAGTGGCACTTTTCTTATAAATAACATTATCCAATACACAATACTTAGCCCCGCGTATCTGTAATGCCTTAGCTGATGCCTTGTCCAAGGGGAGTGCTTCGTTGTTGAGGTAGAGAAAATAAGATTCCCCCTAATCAGCCACACTGCCGATCGAGCAGATGATATACTGGTAAATACGCATTGCAATGGTTGGGTGCTCTTGTAATATCACAAGTGAGAGATCCCTTGAAGCAACGGTCGTATCCAAGGCATCGATTATTGAATCGTCAAAGCGAGGAACCTGCTAGTATTTGACTTCTTGAAATTTAGACTCATTTTTTTTAACAATATGAGATAACCGTGGGTTCCTTCTATCTTGGTATTGTAAGTTCCCTTAGCTTGGTTGATAACTAGTTGTGAGTCATACCGGAAATGAAGTAACTTGGCCACGTTGAAAGTGTGAATCGATAAAGTGTTGTCAGACGCCCGGTTAGGTATTTGACCTTGTTGATATTTTTTCGTGGTTCCATGTGGATTAAGGCCCTTAACTGCACAGGATCTACTTCAATCCCCTTTTTACTGAAGACTTATCCTAAGAATTTGTTAGTGCGGACCCCAAACGAACATTTAAGTGGGTTTAGTTTGAGGATATACTGACGTAAAATGGTAAATATATTATTCAACACTTCCAACTGCTGTTGAGCTGTATTGGTTTTGACAATCATATCATCGGTATATGCTTCGATATGGTGCCCCAACTGGTCTTTAAAGATTTGATTGATCAAGCGTCAGTATGTAGAGCCATCGTTCTTTAAACCGAAAGACGTGACTGTATAATAATATAGCCCATGTTTTATTTGAAAGGCGGTATGTTTTTCATCCTTCTGGTGCATCCAGATTTAATTATAACCTCATACACATCCATGTAGGAAAGAAACTCACATCCTGATGTGGAATCCACTAAATGAGGTAATAGGAAAACATCCTTGGGCATGCTTGATTCAGGTCGGTGAAGTCAATGCACATGGGCCACTGTCCTTCCTTCTTTTTAACCAAATCTGGGTTCACAACCCACACTGGGTATCGAGCGTGCTATATGTGCCCGAGCCCGGATAACTTATCGACCTCTTTGCTAATAGCCTCCTCCTTTTCTATGGAAAATGATTAGCGAGTTTGCGTAACAGGTTTGGAATATTTATCAATTACCAACTCATGGCATATTTTCGAGGGGTCTACCCTCGATAAATATATCTAATTTTTTTGTAATAAATTAGCCAAGGAATTTCTAAACGTAGAATCTAAACTTATACCTACGCATAATTTGCGCCCTTCTGATTCCAGCTCGTCACAAACATCCTCGGGAATGTCATCTAACTGTGTACATTCTCTAGGATCATCTAATGGGTTGGACGAGGGGGTTATTGTGTTTTGTTGAGTTGGATCCCCCTTGCTAATTAATTGCTATCGCATCGGTTTGGTAGGGTCGATTTCCACCAACTAGAAACTTCGGGGAGTCCTCTAGCTTTCACTTATAATCCCCACAGAATTACCCACCAGGTACTTAATACATTTTCGGAAGATACAAGAAGTAGCCTCCATCTAGTTCAGCCATTGCCATTCAATTATGGTATGATAGGAGCTTGGGGCGTCAGAAATCATAAAGAGTGTCTTGATCTCCCTATTTGTAACTCCATGTCCCACCTTTAGTATGAGTTCGACCTCGCCAACACACTGTAATTTTTTTCCTATATATCTTATCAAAGTGCGATGTATGGACTCGTACGGTGGTAATTCCAAAATCTGATCATAAGTTTCTTTAAAGATGATATTAGCAAAACTCCCCCATCGACTAAGACCCTATTCACCATGACACCTCCTATGTCTAGGTTGATTGTTAAGGCATCTTCATGAGGAGGTAGTATCCCTCTTAAGTAATCGTCATTGAACGGGAGTTCGGCTACTGGTTCTCAATAGGTGCCATATGAGGAGCCCTCGACTAAATGTATCTCCTGGTCAGCTTTCATCCATTTTCTAGACTGATGATTCCCACCTATCAGGGTTCCATCTCCGGAGATTGTATAAAGCCATTGTTGTTTTCATGTATCGACTATTTTGTTCTCCTAACGTGTTTCGTCATCTTTCTTGTGTGACTCCTTTTTTTTATCATTTTGGCATTTGGCAATGTTTTTTTGTTGCTTAACAAATTGCACGAGCTCGCCGTTGTCCACTAGCCTTTGGATTTTTATTTTAGTTGCCAACAATCGTCTATTGCATGACTGTGATTGTTGTGGTAGGAACATAAGTGTCGGGTCGGACGTTTGTAGCTAGAGGACCTCATGATACGGAGAGATTGGTATTGCATGCTATCTTTGGTCCTACCATAGATAATGGAGGTGGTATTGGTCAGTGGAGTAAAGCGTCTTGCTGAGTTTTCTCAAGCCGCGGGCCGTTATTGATTGGTACCCATCGATACTTCACAGAGAGGACCCTCGTCCAGCCTTTGTTTTGTCAAAAATCCGTCTCTTAGATTTTGGTGTAGTGATTTCTAGGGAGTCTTATTTTGCTGCGTCCTCCATCTTAATAAATTGGTCAGCTCAAGCAAGGAGGTCCCCTATTTTTTCAACAAGAAAGCGCACAAAATCAGCGTACAATTTTCCCTATCTATCGAGCCCTCTATTTAAAGAGGTAACGATCATGTTATCTACCATATCAGGGAGAGTGTTCATGGTATGGACAAATCACTTGACCTAACTCTTCCATGACTCCCCTTTTCTCTGATAAAGGTCCTTGATGAAGTCGCTCTCACGCCTCAGCTTCTTGTTACCAATGAACCTGTTTCTAAACATGCTTCATAGTCTTGCAAAATCATGGACATAGCCTTTAGGTAAGCTTCTAAACCAGTCTATGGCATTATCTTTCAGTGTCATGGATAAAGCTTAGAAAACATGGAATCATCTGGATTAAACGCCATCGTCATATTCCCGAATTGCTCCAAGTGCCTTTCTGGATCGCATGTACCATCATAGGCTTCCATGCGAAATGGATCGAGTTTTTGTGGGAGCTTGGTGGCTAGAATCTTCTCTATGAACGAATATTTCTTGAGCACGTACGCGGCCATTTTAGGGGGTATCTGATCATACTGATGGGCTTCATTTTCCTTGGTCCTTTTGGGAGTGGCTTGCCTGTCTTTATGATGGTTCTCTTTCTTTTTTGAGTGTTTCTGACTGCTGTTTTTGCCAGTCCCCTCACCGTTTTTATCTCGTTTAGAAGATCTTTCTCTTCGAGATTCCTGACTATCGTCGACTTCAGACCGTGGTAGCCCTTTGCCTACATTACAAATTCTGGCCGTCAACGTATAGAGAGCGTCGTTTATATCTGCCCAGGTTCCTTTAGCCGCATGATCTTTAGCCTTTTGATCGCGAGAGGCCGTCTGCTCAACCTACTACATAAGTTGGATATGTTGTTCCAGTTTCTGAATTCATGTGGCATCAGTGGGGTTATCAGCTTCGGTAGTTGGATCTGCATGATCTGTAACAACTTCTACCATGAATGGGAAATTTCAGGATCAAACAGGGAAGTGTGCGGGCCTATTGGAACCTCCAATGTTTCCAGAGTATGATATTTCATGGGGATGCAGCAAAGGGTGGGACGTTACTTGGCTCGACATCTTGGTCCAGCACTAGAGTTTGGTTAGTCATTACGACGTTTCTTTTGGTGGTTTCTCGTTCAATCCCGGATCTTGTCACTACCATTGATGCAAACACAGATGTGTGTTTTTAAAATAGTTCCCACAGACGATGTAAAATTTGTTAAACGGAAATATAAAAAATAATTGCCAAGATAATAATTTTATTGATTCGAGAAGATAAGTCGCATTCTACATAGTGTTAATCTTATTTATACTATTTACATAACAGTTTCAATCTATCATTATTTACATGATTCTACTAATACCTATTGTAGATTTGTATTTATGATAATGGCTTTAAATTTACCATTACTCTAGTCATAGTGCGTTTCATGGGTTGATGAGTAACCGCTCCTCAAACAAGCATTGATTTCTTTCTGACTTATTACTTAGCCGTTTATCTTAACAACAAAGCTTTATCAGACTCGTTTCCATGCATCAGGCTTTGATAACCTTTGCTCGGTATTATTCATGCTCGGTAAAAATCCTGATTGTGTTTACATTTAGTAATAGCTCTTGCTCAGTTTCCTTTTCGGTTCTTCTCGGTAACTTTCTGATTGGGCTCGTGCTAAGCGATGACCTCTGCTCAGGTTTTTTATCGGTGTGGCAAGCCTTGCCAGGATATGTTGGTCATTTCGTTTAGCTCATGTTCGGTTACTTCTCGTAAGATGACCGTGATCGTTGTCATAGGGGGTCTCGGCCTAGTCGTCAGTAATGATATCGTTGGACAACCTGCATATTATCTTATCATGAAGTTAATGCCGCTCGTTTTTACCTCGATCTTTTGTCATTAGTTTTTCTTTCTACTCAAATATTTCCCATTGATCTTAATGTTGATAATAGCGACCTCATTACAATTGTGTTAGGAAAATATATTTTAGGTGTATTAAGCATGGTTGCCTAATTACTTATTAACTTGTTGTGTAACTATGAGTAAATTGGTTATGAAATTAGTTTTATTTGTTGTAAAAAAGGACTGAAGTTACGTGTTGATATTGATTCTTTTGATTATTGACTTCTTCTTGAAGATTCTTTATTTCTTGTATGAGTTGAAATTTATTTAGAATTTCATATGTGGATAATAATGACTTTTTACATTTAATATATTTATTGTACAAAGTTAAAATACATGTAGATTAGTATTAAACTAAATCTTAGTTGAGTGCATAAACATGTTTATTTAGGAGATGAATTTTTTTTATGTTTGAAAAACATATAGAAAGTTGGTATGTACATATGTTGAAGTTTGTTGTGAAAAGATATTTTATTTTTCAAAATAGAATGAAAACTAGATCTGGAAACTTACTGTCATTTCATTGCAAAATACGTTTAACTGAGTTGCAAAAAAGAAAAAAACCATCCAGACCCTTTAAACAAGTACACAAGTAGTTCTTAGGTTATGAAAGACTCTGAAGAAGAAGATACGCCATTATGGGATTTAAATGGAGAACATGATGAAGATGAGAGGTGTGAAGATGTTGTCTCAGACGATGTTGTATTTTAGTCTATGCTTTGACTCTGATGTTTTAAGAATTATGTGATTGGATGTTTTATAATTGGATCTTTTAGTCTATATATTTTTCATTTGACGTAGATGCTCTAAGAATTATGTAATTGGATGTTTTAGTTATTATTGGTAGTTTTAAAGTCTAAATAGTATTACTAAAATTATGATTATATGTTATAAAAATATTATTCGGGTAAGGTATCGCCGCATGTTATATGGTCATCGCCTCGCCGCACGCCTCACCGCTGTGGATTTTTTACCCATTTTCGCAACAGACCGTCGTACGCCACTGATAACTATGGGTGAGAGGTTTCAGAAACCCCTTCTCCACCAGAAGAACCAGCGCGATTAGAATAACTAATCTAATTATTTTGGATATCTGAAGCTTCATTATTTTCTTGTTATCTTCTTATTTCACGTTAAAAATATCAACCTTTGATAACAAAATGAGAATTAGTTAAACAAGATGGAAGAATGGAAGAAGAAGAAGAACAAGAAAAAATTTGTGAAAGATAGAAAATAATTTAAACAATGAAAGTATAATGTTTTTAAGAGCAGACATATAAAGTAGTATAATTTTCGTATCTAGTGGTTAAAATCAATCTAAAGAAGAATGAAGAGCTATTATTATATAAGGCGAAAGAAGAGCACGTGCATACTTAAAACAAACAGCTTTCTTACATGCGTCAACCTCTGTGAACAATTTACATGTTTACTTAAAGAAATTTAAAAAATACCCTACACCGTTAGGAATCTGACCACTTTGAACTAAAATATAATGAAAGTGTAATACTTACACAATATACCATATAAAGAAATATATATATCTTTCATCCGAGTTGACATTTTCAAATTCAGTTAAAAAAAATATTACTTCAACGAAACTAGATCCTGTAAAATCATATTGAATATTTGACAATACATTTTGTACCTTGCTAATAAATTGATCCATGTTTTCCAACCACACATTGTCTACCAAATCTTATTCCCTTTCTATATATTCTTTAAAATATATTATTCGTGTGGATTCTTCCCCCAACTAACGAAGAGATCTTTGTGGAATTGCGACACATGAAATTGAACATAATTTTGAAAGGAAATAGAAATAGCCCACTTGTCTCTCCAAAAGAGATGAGAAACATGCTCAATATCAGTTTTCACCAAGGATTGGCAGGAGTACTTAAGAAATTTCAATAAAAAAATAAAACACATAGAATAAATTAATCCCTTTGATACACAATAAAATAATAGAGAAGTCATATTACTTACCTCATCATTGGCCAAGGGTTATGAGGCTAATGGAATACCTTTTACAATAGGCTCGGCCAAAGTAAGATAAAACCCAATCGAAAGAGCCAAATCAAAAAATCAATACTCGAAAAGCACAAGTAAATTCTTACCTCATCCTTTATGAAAGACTAAGGGGGTTACTCAACCACGGTCAACAAAAATTGAAGCTTTAATAAATAAACTCAAAAATCTGAAGACCAAGCTTTGCTTGAACAAGTGAGGCCAACATAGTCCTTTAATAAAAATCAAATAATTCTTCGACAAAGATAGTAAGCACCTCGGGAAAAATAGCAGCCGCATTGGGAAAATATAGTATGTACTTCGGCATAATAAATAAATGCAAAGTCCAATGTTAAAATTATTTTGGACAGATTTAAGCTAAACATTCATTGTTACTGGCAAAAGGACGTAGGTCGGCTATTGATAATGGAGTAAATAGTCTAGCCAAACTGTATTGGCACATCATCAATCCAAGTACTATAATATCCAAAATATGGAGTCAAAGATATAATAAACTGCAATATTTAAGTAGTTAGAGAAAAATAAGTTATCATTTCTAATATTTTAGAGATATATATTGTAACAATAGACCTATAAATAAATATCAAACAACCATTAATAAGATTACGCATTATTCATTTACTTTCACATTATATATAACATTCATCTCTACTTCATACTTTCATATTTTAGCCCGATTATACTTTATGCTTCTGCTAAGCTTAGTTACCATGAATAATCGATATCAATTGGCATCATCTGTGGGATATGAATTTTTTTTCTCGTTGGAATAAAAATGATCCAAAAATTCAACTAGACAATGTCGAATTCCAAAAATAGAACTTATCCACCATAGACGAGGAGCTTCAAGTGGAGCATCTAAATAGACACTCAAGTCTCTGGCAGCCATAAAAGATCACGCACTAGCTTCTAGAAAAATTGAGCTATTGGCTTAACAATTGAGAGAAAAACAAACTAAAAAAATTATATAGTTGCACGAACAACTATTGTTACATGAACAACTATTATTGTAGACTTGTATAGTCAAATAAATCATCTAGAGTAATGATGAGGAAGGAGAAGATGCAACTTCAAGAGTGCTAAAATACCATTTTTTAAAAAGTCTGGGAAAAGAAAGAACCTTACAAGGGATCCTCAAAAGGAAGCAAGAAAAAACTCATATCGAGGATCTAACAACATAGATAAGAAGCGAATACGGTGCCGCAAAGATAGAAAGAGGATATGAACTTCACTTTTAAGCACGACCAAAGAGAGGAGAACATAGAGTTTCATATATAAGGAGGAAATTACCCAATAATTTTTCCAAATGTAATTATTAAGGCACCACCAGCTATGAAGACGCTGCAGAGATACCCTCTGCCCTCACCATGCTAAGTTCATCCACATGGTTATCTTCAATACCTTAGATATTATCCAGCATATCACCAAAAAGAAAGGTGTTCTACCAAGAATATCCAAGGATTACCACCGGGTTATCCGCCAAATTGTACATAAGGGAAACAATATCATAATGGCATACCTTGCTGGCCTTGAAGAAATCCATAGTATCAACTAGGATACATACACCCAGATTCAGGTTACCAACCGCACAGATCGAGAAACATTACTAGGCTGGTAAACCGAAATGGAAAGGTCCAAAGTTTCAACATGCTTACTTATTCATGAATATTTTAAACAACTATTATGATAATGAGGATGCTTATTTAGATAAAGAGTCCCCACCTGCCCGAAGTGTTATATAGCATCATGCCAACATATTATGATAACCATAAATTGGACAACTACTACGCCAAAGAAATTTGGTGCACCACATTTAGCATTTCAGTAGTGAGATGTTACATGGAGATGATGATTGGATAAAGTATCGATCCTTTTCTATGACCCTTAATTATCAAATAAATTGTTAATTTTAATTAATTATGAATAAAAATACTCTAATTTGGTTGTTTTTTATTTATTAGTGAAAATAGAGGAAAAAGAAGCAAAACACAACGAAAAGGAGTTAAGATTGCAAATAGAATCTACAAGAAAATAAAAGTCAATGACTTGAAGATAATTAAAGAAATAATAAAAAAATAAAGAGAAAATATAGAAAAATAATTAAAGATCAATATACAAATATGTTTGTTTCGTAAGAATATATTATAATATCTTATTATTTAATTTAAAATAATAAAATTATTTTATTTTATTTAATGACACTTAGGATTTTATTCTTAGAAAAAGAAGAAATATTTTATCTTCAATTATAAATAATAATATCTTATTATTTAATTTAAAAATAAATAAATTAATTCTTTTATTTTATTTAATAAATATTATAATTATATTGTCTCGAATATATTCTATTTTTAGGAGATTATGGTTGAATAAAAACTCATAACTCTTTTTATAAATAAAAAATCTAACACATGAAACAAAGGGAGATTCAGGCGGTCGACAATCTATTTTTCTTTCTTCTTCTTATTTTTTTTGTTATTAGGGTTATGCTCACTAGGAGCTAAACCTTTTTGTTCTAGGTTATTAAAACTTTGTAGAAACAATATTTAATGTAGTATATATTTTTAATTAATTTAGTTTTTGTTTTATCTTTATTGTTGCTGTTAATCCTAATGCTTTCAATTTTTACGGGATCAATTGATTAATAATAGATTTAGGTTGAGACCGAGAGGTAATATCTAATTTTAAACTATATCAATACCACTGGGTTGAATGAGTAGTTTACTATAGTCATGACCTAGTGAAGTCTGAAGTAGGTTATTAGCATTTACGACCTAATTGTATGAGGTATGGGACTAGAGATATAACCAGCTATAAAAGAAGGTTAGTTGTGTGAGATCGAGAGATGATCAGAACACTCTGAAAGAGAACCTAGCTTTATAGAATAATTACAAAATTTTGGTTAATTTGATTGTATAAAAATACATAATAAATTTTCGATACATGTTTAGTAACCTATAATAGTTTTTATAATTGACTAATTTAGATTTCAATTTTTATTTTATTTTATTTTTATATTTAAACGTTAATTTTTTTTATTAATTAGTATAATTTTTATATTAAACTTTGGCGTAAAAAAATAGATTTATTCTCTTAGGTTCAATATTCGAGTCTTAATATACTCATAAAACTATAACGGAAATCATACACTTGCGATTTTTCTTATCAGTAAGTTCTAAGAAAACTAAGAGAGATAAATATTATATAATCCACTGCAGACAAAGAGTTAATGAAAGTTTGAGGTAGTACATGAAATGTTTTGTTGCAACAAAGCCTCAACTAAAAAATTACCACAATCGTGTGACCGTAGCGGTATTTAGTCAACGAGTGCAAGAAAGAACCTTGTTTGATATAATAATGAAAAAGAAAGGATTGAAATTTGGAGATTTATTGGATCATGTGGAAGGATTAATCAAAGTGGAAAAAATGTCAAGAGAAAATAAATTAGAAGATACAGAAAAATCCGACCATATGCACTTTGACCAACAAAACAAACATTTTAGCATAGATTAACACAAAAGATGACATATCAAGGAGAAATGTCTTTTTGGCTTTGGTCGGGCCAAGGTTCACTCAGTTCCAAGGATAAATTGAAGTCAAAATTTGTCAATAATGTTGGCAGCAGCAAGGAGGCAGATTACCTGCCGAGGGGAACATTCATGGAATTGAACAAATTACTATTGGCAATTTATGATAAAACTAAGGATATGATCAAATATAATTGGTCTGGAAAGTTGAAGACAATGAGAATAAAGATAAAAGAAATGTTGTAAATTACATGGTGACATAGATCATTTACTATAGATTATTAGTCTTTGCATGATCAAATCCAGATATTAGTAAATAAAGGAAAATTAAGTGAGTTCGTGAAGAAGATAGCAAATGAGAAACCTATACAAGGTTCAGGCGATGCTGCAAGATAAGACTCGGGTCTGGTAAAATTTAAAGGGCACTGGATACAAATATTATCATAGTGTTTGAGCTAGAGAAATATAAGGAATAATTGGACCCATATCCAAATAGACAAACCATAAGAATGATTGTTAGGAGAGATCCATACTCTGGGATCACTAAAAGAACAAGAAAGCGGCATGCATACGAGATCGATATAGTATGTCAAGATCGAACGTCCCCACGCATATACACAAAACATTAATCGAACTTATCCTTCTCAGATGACGATTTAAGGGGATTGGCCTCTTGACATAGTGACGCATTGCCAATAACAGTAAAGTTTCAGGAGTAAAGATCAAGAGGGTCATGATCAAAGGTAGAAGCTCAAAAAATATTATGTATAGAGAAACTTATAAGAGAATGTGGGGAGCTCCAGTGCTAATCTCAAACCAAAGAATCATAATTGGCTTCACTGGAATAAATGCAGCTATCATGTGAGAGTTAACTCTGGATGTAGCTCTTGGGAAGCAAGAGGTTATAAAAAAGGTACAATGTCGTTGCATGGTTGTAGATACAACATATATGTACAACATTATACCGGTTTGATCATGGCTTGTGCAAATGCATGTCATACAGTCTATGGTTCATCAGTGTTTAAGATATCCTATAAGCAGAAAAGTGGTCATAATCGGAGGAAAATATGAGGCGTCTAGAGAATGTTATATAACATCCTCACTCTCAAAACATAACAACCAGAAGAAGGGGTCATCTTAGAGGAAGTAGACGACCCTAGAGAAGGACCATAACTGTTGCAGTCGGGAGAAGAAGTAGAAGATGTAATCATGGAACAATGAGTTATCCTGAAGATCGGTCGAGACATTCGAATTGTTCTAAGGTATAAAATTTTAAATTTTTTTGAAAATGACTTAGAATTGTTTGCATGAAGAATTCATGACATAACTGGAGTTCTATCGGAAGTTATCGAATATCAGTTAAATATTAATAATAAATTTTGGTCGATAATATAAAAAATGGTCTTACTCCGAGAAAAAGAAAGAATAGATTATTGTTAAACTAGACAGACTGACGGTCATAGGACACATATAAGAGTTCCATTATCCAATGTGGACAACTAATCATTTATTGGGAAAAATAAAAATCGAAATTTGAGGATGTGTGTATACTTCACGAACTTAAACAAGGCATGTATGAAGGACCCCCCCTCCCACTACCTAGAATTGACCAACTTGTAGATGCAACATAATGAAATAATATGATTTTCTTCATTGATGTCTTCACATGATATAAATCAAATAGAATGAAAGAATATGACCAAGAACACATAACGTTGCAAAAATTTCAGAGCAACTTATTATACACTAGTAAATAAGATCTTTGTAACTCAACTAGGCATAAACATACAAACATATATTGATGACATGTTGGTAACAAAACTTTATGATGAAGATCATTTACTAGACCTTGCAAAGACATTTGTCAATCTCAGGCAAGTAAGTCTGAAGTTCAATCCATAGAAATTCACGTTTGGCGTTCGATCGGGAAAGTTCTTAGGATACATGGTGAGCGAAAAATGAATCAAAGCATATCAAACACAACTTGCCAATTTGGCAGCAACAGAGCCTCCAAAGAACGTAAGGAAATCTAAAATCTAACCAGAAGTCTAGCAACACTTAGCAGGTTTATATCACGATCCTTAGAAAAATGGTAATGATCTTTCAACTGTTGAAACTAGCGGGAAAATTTGAATTAAACTTAGCATATGATGACGAAATTAACAATATAAAGAAGTTTTTGGCCTCACTTAAAGTACTAACTAAGCCTAAGAAATATGAGAACTTGTGATTATACCTAATACTATTGGACTACACAATTAGCGGAGTACTGATCCAAGAGGAAGAAAGAGAAAAGAAAGTCAAATATTATATAAATAAAACTTTATTACCAACATAAACTAGGTAGTTTTAATTTAAAAAAATTGCATTAGCTCTAGTAGTTGCGGTTATGAAAATAAGACTGTATTTTCTCTTAAGAAATATGTTACAAAATCTCGATGTTTCGGGAAGATTGACAAAATATTTAGTAGAATTAGAAGAGTACAATATCCATTTTGAATTGAGAGAAACGATAAAGACCCATACATTGACTGGCATTTTAATAGAGTTCCAAACCGAGAGACCTATCTCATTGAGCGATGAGCCTGAATACATTTAGAGTTTCAAGAATGATGGAGAAAGTAACTGATATAGAAATAGGAGTTTGAGGATTAAATTGTAAATAATTTAAATTTAAGGATTTAATTATAGTAGTGTAAGTTTTGTCCTTAAATTGTAAGTGATGTAAGTTTTAGAGAGTATCTGTAACTATGTATAATTGTTGAGAACTAAACAGCAATTAGTCCTCTTTTGTAACAAATTTCAGTTTGAGACTAAGTCTTGGCTCCTCTATATAAAGGTCAAGTTTACTCTAATAAAAAGGTTGAATACTTTTACTTTGAAAACTCATGTGTACTTGCATTTTCTCTCTCTAAAAACCCGCTAGTTCTTTCTCTCTCTAGAATTCACTCATAACAATTTACTAAGACAAAATCATAACTCATCAAATTGGCGAATCCACTAGGGACTTCAACAAAATAAATCAGTGACCTATTCAGCTCGAAATTAATACAATATTGTTGTCTTTTCTGTTCAAAATCAGTACGATAAATCCTGAGAACAATCCTATTATTCAATCAGCTATGGAGACTCTTAAGGACGATTTACAAGGAGGTAGACCTGGTGGATCATCTCCGATCAAAACTCAATCTTGATATTGAGGTTCAAATGAACCGGCTTTTGGACAAAATATAAAAATAGAATGAAAAGTATGAACGAAGGGAGCAAGAAATTCGCTCAGCAAAGCTTGGATATGAGGTTAGACAGGAAACAGAAAATATTCAGGTAGGAGTTTAATCAGATCGATCTTTTGATGATCGACAGGCTAAATCTGAGCATAAAAAACACGTTTTGTATCTCCAAAATAGCGATATTCGTCTCATAAGGAGAAAAAGGATAAACAGAGATATGCGACCTCTAGTGACGAGGAGGTTGAAAGTTCAGCTTTGTGATTTAAGAGATACACAGGTTTTTCAAAAGAGGAATCAGACAGAGATCAGTCGAGGAAACACAAAAAGAATAGTAAATCTAAGAAGGATAATGCTCCTCGTTCTACTTGGTACGAAGGAAATCCTTTGAATCAGTATGCTAAAATTGATCGGAATTCGTATGTTACTATGGAAACGGATGAACAATTCGTTTAAGGAGTTGACTGGAGAAATTCTCCAATGACGAATGAAATTAGTTCTTTGACGCTTCCGAAGTGTTTTGACATTTCGAAGGTTTAAAAGTTCGATGGGATGCAGGATCCTAATGATCACATCGAACAATTCAAGAATTATATGATGATCGGCGGGTGTGTCGTGCATTTTCTCAGACTTTTAAAGGAACAACTCTTAAGTGGTATAACCGGATTCCGAGGGGGTCCATTTCAAATTTCAGAGATTTGTATACTGTATTTCGAAGGCAATTTATGGGAAGCAAAGAGATGAGAGCAAATGTTGATACCATTATTCAGTGCAAGCAGACACTTGGAGAAAAGTTGAAAGACTATAGAAAGAGGTTTGTGTTGACCAATGCTAGTTTGGACAACTGTGAGGAAAATGTGGCGATGGAATATTTTCGCTAAGGGTTATTTCTAGGGGATCTAGCTAATGAAACGACGAAGAGAATGGCCTTAAATTTTGGAGCTTTGATGGCTCAAGTTGAGGATCAGATCAAAGTGGAGGAGTCGACTAGAGTCCGAGGCGGACCAGTCAGCACTCCAAAAAATTCGGGACATGCAGCCAATAATCGGGGGTAGTTTTCGAATGGTAATGGCAATAACAATCAAAGTCGAGGAAAAAGAACATCAATTTGCCTCCTCGGAGTGGTGGTTATTCAAATCGCGCTCCATCTATCACTTATAACAGGACTAGACCAAATACCTGGGTCAAACCAGAATACTATATTGATCTTACACAGAATGTTTCTATAATCTGGAATAAGACCAAGAGCTTCGTAAATTTTAGGAAGCCAGCCCCAATCAGTAGGCCAAGGGAGGAGAGAAAAACAAGTTTTGTAGATATCATGATGATATTGGGCATGATACAAATGATTGCATTGCTCTGAAGAAAGAGATCCAGTATTTGATTGAGAATGGAAATCTCCTGACTTATGTGAAGTCACATGGGAGCACATCGAAAAATAATGGTGCATCAACTTCAAAGGTTGCACCGCCAACAGAAAATTTGATGATTTTGGATTCACAAGTTGAACTGTTCGATACTTTTTCTAAGTATGTTGAAAAAGATCCGATCAGATTGCTTCTGATGACAGTCGAAGATCCTATCGAAAAGGGACGTGTTCGGGAGCTATGCAAGTTTTTTAAATCGTTGGCTATTTTTAGAGGCGATTCAATGACTGGAAACTCGGTAGTTCGAGGAAAAGGCATGTTGTCAACTTGAGAACTCAAATTGAAGGGAAGATGTCTACGCACTTATATGGGAAGAAAGATATTTCCTTCATTTTGTTTAATGAAGATGGTCTGAGAGGTACTGCAGGTCCACATGAACATGATGTGGTAATTGGAGCTAAGGTGGCAGGCGTCAAAATTCGACGTGTGCTGATTGACACTGGAAGTTTTGCTAATGTCCTTTTTAAATCCACCTATGATAGAATGACAAATCTACCTCAGATTTCTCAGTCGGATCGAACGATTATTGGATTCACGGGTGTAATAGCTCGTGTTGTTGGAGAATTCGAAGGTGGGGTGAGCTTGGGAAAAGGATCATTTAAGAAACAATTCCAGGTACTCTTTGTGGTGGTGGACTGTCCCATAAGTTATAATGTTATTTTTGGAAGATCGTAGGTTTCAAAAATGTATAGGATGGTGTCTATAGTTCATCAGTGCTTTAAGTATGTGGTTGGAGATAGAGTTGGGGTTTTTTGAGGTGATCAGAAGGTTGCCAGGAAATGTTATACCACTGCACTTTGGATCTAAGGGTCCAGTAGTGGAGATTTAATGCGGGAATAGCAACTAGAAGGGGCACCCTCGGATTTGGAAGAAAGGGTTGACGATCCGAGGGAAACCCCGGGGTCTTTAAAGGTGAGCGAAGAGATAGAGGAGTTTACTTTTTCGGAACGGAAGGTACTTCGAATCAGAACATTCTTGACTCATTTTCTACGTCAACAATTGTTGGATTTTTTATCCCAAAATTTGGATGTCTTCGCTTGGAGGACAGAAGATGTAACGGGAGTGCCGATTGAGGTAATTCGTCACAGTTTGGTCATCGATCCGAAGGTCAAGCCGGTTATTCAGAAAAGAAGAGTGTTTTCCTCGGAAAAAAGCAGAAGAGATTGTTGCTGAAGTGGATCGGTTATATAAGGTCGGACATATAAGGGAGTCATAGTACCCTTTGTGGACGGCGAATCCGGTGGTGGTAAAAAATAAAAATGGAGAATGGAGAATGTGTGTAGATTTTACAGATTTGAATAAAGCTTGTCCCAAAGATCCGTTTCGTGTTCCTCGAATAGATCAGTTCATTGAATCTACTTCAGGCAATAAAATTTTAACTGTTATGGATGCTTTTTCTAGATATAATCAAATCCAAATGGATCCAAAAGATCAAGAATGCACAACTTTTATAACTCATATGGGTTTACATTGTTATAGGGTGATGCCCTTCGGATTAAAAAATACTGGAGCCACTTATCAGAGATTGATGAATAAAGCTTTTGCTACACATATCAGAAGAAATATGGAGGTATATATAGATGGCATGGTAGAAAAAATCTCGAAGGATGAAGTGCATCTTGATGATTTAGAGGAAGCTTTTTTGAATTTAAGGGAAATCAGGTTGAAATTAAATCCTGAGAAATGTACATTCGGAGTTCGATCGTGGAATTTTTTGGGTTTTATCATCAGTGAAAAAGGAATAGAAGCTGACCTAGAACAATTGAAAGCTTTGATAAGAATTATCCTCGGTCGATCAAAGAAGTGCAAATTCTGACAGGAAAGTTAGCAGCACTTAATCGATTTATTTCTAGATTTTCTGACAAATGCTTTCCTTTCTTTCAAGTATTACAAAGACCCAATAGGTTTGAATTGATATCGGAATGTGAAGTAGCTTTCACAAATATTAAAAATTTGTTGTCATCACCAGAGATTTTGTTAAAGCATCGAAATTGGGAGAAATTATTTTTGTACATCGCGGTATCGGATTTTGCACTGAGCGCAGTGTTAATTAGTGAAGATTCAGGAGTTCCGAAGCCGGTGTATTACATTAGTAAAAGTTTGGTGGTTGCAGAAAAGAGTTATAAGAAATTGGAAAAATTGGCATTAGCACTAGTGATTACTGCTAGGTAGATGCGTTCATATTTTCAAGCTCATACTATTGAAGTCCGAACATTCCCCTTAAAAAATGTTTTGCAGCGACCTGATATTTCGTGGAGAATGACCAAATGGTCAGTGGAGTTAGGGGACTATGATATTTTGTTTGCACCTCGAACAGAAATAAAGGTGCAAGCATTACCATATATTTTTTTGTTGAATTCTACTCAAACAGATCATAGGAGGAAGAAATAAAGAAGTCGTAACTGTTGATTCGACGTGGATTGTCCGAACAGATGGAGGCTCTAATGTTTCAGGGTGCAGTGCTGGAGTTCAGTTATAAGCTCCAACGGGGGAAACAATGATTCAATCTATTAAATTCGGTTTGCATGCTTCGAACACTGAATATTAATACAAATTTGCTTTGGCAGGTTTGAGATTGGCAAAAAATTGTGGGGCAACTTCAGCACGCTTGGAAACAGATTCTCAGTTGTTAGCAAATCAGGTATCTGGATTTTCCGAAGCAAGAAAAGATCATTTGATTCTATATCTTCGGGAATTTCGGAATTTAATGCTTCTGTTTGGCAACGTTTTTGTGGAATATATTAGGCGAGGAAGTAACATGGTGGCTGATTCTTTAGCAAACGTTGATCACGAGGAAGAATATCCTTGGATTTTGCTACAAGAAAATCCTTCAATTGTTACTCAATCTAACCAATGTGAATGCATAGATGAATTTTTTACAACTGGTGAAATCTGAGGCAATTCGCGATCAGATATACTTAATTTTTTGAGTCAAGGGATATTACTAGATGTTTCACAATTGGCCAAAAAATTGAGAAGTAAAGCCTTCGGATATATAGTATTGGATGGAATTTTGTATAAAAAGGCATTAAGCATGCCATTTTTACGATGTTTAAGCAAACACAAGAAGTATTATCAGAGTTGCATGATGGTGAAGGGTCAGCTCATTGCGGGTTCAAATCTCTGTCACATCGAGTTTTACTTGCAGGGTTCTATTGGCCTACAATCATGAACGATGGTAAGAATTTAGTTCGAGGATGTGATATTTGTCAGAGATTTTCCAATGTTATTCACAGACCAGCAGTACCGCTTATGTCTATATCTGAGGCAATACCATTTGATAGATGGGGAATTGATCTGGTGGGACCGTTGTCGATGGCTTCTGGAGGAAGACGGATAATAATTGTAGCGGTTGATTATTTTACAAAGTGGGCAGAGGCAGAACCGCTATTAGGAACAAAGGCAAAGGATGTTATCAAATTTATTGTGAACAATATTTGTTGTCGTTTTGGAGTTCCTCGGAGGATTACAACAGATAAAGGCCCTCAGTTTAATAAAAATGAGATGGCTTCACTTTTCACTTCTAAGGGAATTCAGCAATGTTTTTCGAAGCCTTTTCATCCTCAAGCCAATGGACAAGTGGAAGTAACAAACAAAAAAAATTTGGATGGCTTGAAGAAGAATTTGACGGGGGCAGCGGGAAAATGGCCAAATTATTTGCAAGAGGTATTTTGGGCTTATCGAACAACTCCTAGAGAGGCTACAAACTAGACTCTTTTTGCTTTGGCATATAAAATGGATGCAATCAGCCCTATAGAATTTACGATGCCATCTGTTAGAATAGCCCAATATTCTGAAAGGTGTAATGATGAAGTTTGAAGGGCGAATTTGGATCTGATTGAGGAAAAAAGAGTTCGAGCCCATCTAAATGTAATTCATTATCAAACTCTTATGAGAAATCGATATGATTCGAAGCTGAAAAGAAGATAATTTAAAGAAGGTGATAAGGTCTTGCGAAAAGTTTTCTTGCACACAAAGGAGAAGAACCTCATAAAAATAGCACTGAATTGGGAAGGGCCTTATACAGTTGTTGAAAGAATTAAGTCGGGGTCTTATCGTCTTTGTGATTTCGAGGGAAGAGTGCTTCAACATCGGTGGAATATCCAACACTTGAAGCTTTATTGGGATTAGATATGTTTTTGTACTTCAGAATTTTTATTTTAAATGGCACACTCTTTCCTATCCTGTTGGCCCAGGAAGGTTTTAACGAGGCGTCGTGCACATATTCAATATTATCAATAAAGTTTGTTTTTTTTTCAATGGTTGTTTACACATATATTTGAATACTATCTTACCAAATCATCAGAGATTGATCATCTTTGAGATTGGTTAAGAGTAGAATGTTCCGAAATGTTTATAACACTTTTCGAAGAAATAACCATGTTTAACAATCACATTACATTTTTATTTCGAAGTGAACGCTTAACAGCACACTGAGAATTTTTCGAAGAGCTACCAAAGCTTAACTCATTGAGATTTTTTCGAAGAGCTACTGTGTTCATCAATTTCGTTAAGGTATTTAAGATGGTAAGGTTACATTTTGTAATTATTTAGTTTTTAAAATTTACCATCAAATAATATGCAAAGAGAATGATAAAATAAAGAAACCGTTTGTCATTCAGATTAATTCGTTGAGGTAAAAAAAAGAAAATTCTTAATATGACAAAGACAAAAAAGTGATAAAATTAATCAGAGGACTTTTCCTCCTCGGATGATTCATCTTCAGAGGATAATGAATCAGGAACAGGGTCGAAAGCTTCACTTGGGTGTTTCTCTTCAGGGATGTCATTCCAAAAACTTGTAAGGTCAATTTTTGGATAAGCAGGGTGAAGCTCTCGAAGAAGGAGAATGGTTGCATCTTCTTTTCCGACGTTGATAGCAGTTTGCATATCTTTTGAAAGCTCAGCCTCGGCAGCAGCTACAGCAGCATTTTTTTCCACTTCAAAATCCTCCTTCAGTTTAGCTATCTCATCGGTTAGCTCTTTATTTTGTGTCTCACAAAGAGTGAGAGAATTTCGAAGCTCAGTGGAGTTGGATTTTTTAGTGGCTAGTTCAGTAGCATGATTAGCCTTGAGTTTGTTCATTTTTGTCTCATGAGAGTTCGTCAGCAATTCTGTATCAACAATGTGTGTGATTCGCAGATGATTCTTCGTGCAGAGAGTACCTTTTATGAGTTCGGACCTTGCCATTTCATACATATGAAATTGATCAACTACCTTGTCGGGCAAATCTTCTCTGAATTTTTTTCTCAGCCTCGTACGCTTCTTTGTAATAAACCATATCTTTGGCCAATTGCTTCAGATGGTTCTGCAAAGCTTCGACTTGAGAAACAAGTGTCTTTGTTGTAGTGTCAAGCTCGGCAAATGGTTGAAGTGCGACAGCGATTACAAGATTTGGAAGAGGAAGACGAAGTTCCGATGTGCTAGGACCTTGAATCATAGGGGGGAATAGGTTCATGAGAACGAGTAACTTTTAGAGAAGCTTCGGCTGGTGTTAGTCTCCTAAAGTTAAGCATGTGGTTTTGGATTACTTGAAAAACAGGATCTTCTTCACCAGTAAGTGCTCTAGTGTTTTCAAAGTTGATAAACATATCAGGATCGAAGTTTGCAGTAGCATGATTTTCGTTGGAAGTATTGTCTTCGATGATAATCACAGGGTTGTCTTTGTTTGGTTGTTCTTCAAATGAAGGGTTTTGTGGGTGTTGTTGGTTTCCGGCAGCAGTGTTTTTTTCTTCATCAACCAAAGTATACGAAGTGATTATTGCTTGTTTCTTTTTCTTTCCATATGAACCATGAGAAGCCTTCTTTTTCTTTGAAGACGGTTCTTGATCTTTACCCTCTTTGATGGGTGACAGAGTTTGTTCTGCAGTTTTTCTTTTTCGAGGCTTTAGCTTCGATGGAATTGAAGGGCTAGCACCAGATGTGCTAGCTTCCTTTTTACCTTTCTTTTCTTTGACATCTTTTTCTTTCTTTTTCTTTGGCAAATGGCTCTCCAATCTGTTACGAATGGGAAGTAAGACTTTGTAATCGAGTTGAGATATTCGTTGGACAGATTACCTTTGGATCCGGCACTGACGTTCGATCTTGAGGAGGCAAGCCACCTTCTGAGATTGGAAACATATGATAGTGGAGGAAATTGATGGGCTGAAATGCGGTATGAAATGTGTTGTTCCATTCCTTCTCAGCTCAAGCATCAAGCTTTTGGAAAATCAGTTTGGCAATTGGACGACATGAAGAGTAACGCTTTAAAATTTATAAAATAATTAGAAAAGCAGAAAATTAGAAGAAAAAAACATAAATGTTATTTCAGAATGTAAATATTTCGAGGGGCTTACGGTTGCTTCTCTAGACGAGAGTTAGCTTTGAAGGATTGGCTTCGGAAATTGCATTGTCGTTTTCCCACGCTCCTGATATAAACACGAATTTTTGCTTCCAAAATTTGCTAGCCTCTAAGATATCGTCGATGATCTTGAGATTATCCATCAAGGTGAGGTAGTAAAAGGGAAGCTTCAGACCTTTTGATAATTGGGTCAAGAAAATGAAGTATTTAATGCTGATGGGAATTTCGGACAGTCGAGATGCCATAATCACTGACATAAGGGTGAACCATTGATTCGGTGTCACCTGAGTAGGACATAAGCTGAGCAGTTCGAAGTATTCCATAATCATAGGATCCAGTGCAAACCGAAGACCCCAATTAATAATCTCAGGGTAGACTATTAGCTCGTCATCTTTGCAATCCAAATGAGTTTTTCCTTCTTTAGGTAGTCGAAGCGTTATGTTATTTCCCATTCCCCATTGCTTTTTCAGAGCCGAAGCTTGGCTATCTTTATAGTATATGTAGCGGACCTATTTCAATGCAATGATGTATTTGCCTTCAAGATTCCTCAGGTTTCCTCCAAGTTTTGCTCTTTCTTCTTCGGAAACGAAGTAAGCGTCTGTTTCTTCTTGAGGTTTCTGGGTATTTGCAGAGTTCTCATCGTCAGAATCAGCGTCGAGATCGACTTTTATAAATTCTGAATCAACTTCGTTGGCTTTTGATGTTTCTTCTCAAGGATCTTAAGATGTTGGTTTAACAGCCTCTGGTAAAGGGTTACTTGTTCGAGGAGTTTCCTCAATTACTTCTCTTTGAGGAGGATTATCCACATTCGGATTTGGAGGGGAAGGACTTCGGATAATTTCATATTCATCTCTCATGGCAATGAAAGTTCTTCTTTTTCTAGTTACTAAAGAGTGATTCGAAGAGGGGATTTTTTGCTTTGGATTTAAAGGGGATTTTTCACTAATCAGAGAGGGAATTTTACTTTGAGATGAAGAGGCTCGAGGTGTTTTAGGTCCTAAGATTTTTGATGAGGAATGTTCTTCGACTATGGGAGAATGAGAAAGAATATGAACTTTAGTGGGATCGAAATTACCATAATAGATTGTTTCAGTGGTAGTTCCAATTGGACCTCCTCGGATCAATCCTGCTTTCCTATATTCTTCAGCTATTTGTGTAATACAGAAGTAGTCGTACGATCTGAAGACTAAATTACTGTCAGAGTCTAAAGATTTTGGTGTTTTGGGTAGGATAGCCTTCGATTCTTTAGTTTTTTGGTTTCTTTCTCATAAACCAAATGAAGGTTGATCGGAGAGGATGAAGATCGGTCAGAAATTTTGATTTTTCAGATGAGAATACTGAGAAAAGGGGAAGAAAATGGTGAGGGTAGCCAAAAGCTCTGACTTCTATTTGAAAAGGTTTGTGTGATGAGAATGAAAAAATGAAAGGTAGACTAAATTTATACAAAGAAAGTGAAGACGTGTGAAGTTGGAAAGACTCTTATGATGATAGGTTGGAATACAAATGGGTGGGTTGATCAGATGCTCGACATCTGTCAGGCTAGACCTCTAGGGTTATGATGGGTTTAACGGTTATGTGCAACGGTTACTTTCATATGTGCAACAATTATGTTCGAAGATGGTTTGTTTACATAATATTTCGAAGTAATTTTCTATTATAGTATTTCGAGGCAATTTTGTTTTTGAAAGGTTATCAAATTTTAGCATCATTGTTAATTGCTATTTGGTTTGAGTATGCTTCGAATGATTTCATTTCATGAGTGCTTTGAATGATTGTTTCAGATGATTGATTTGAATGATTTCTTTAAGTTTATCACATGTTACATAACATATGGGAGTATTCGAAGATATTAAGATTCGAAGACAATTGGATTCGAAGATTTTTTAGTTCTCATTCCTTTACAGACATGAGCACTAGCGGGCTTCTGATATGGAAATATGATTTTGAGGACTAAATTTTAAATAATGTAAATTTCAGGATTTAATTATAAGTAGTGTAAGTTTTGTCCTTAAATTGTAACTGATGTAAGTTTTAGAGAGTATTTGTAACTATGTATAACTGTTGAGGACTAAACAGCAATTAGTCCTCTTTTGTAACAGATTTCAGTTTGAGACTAAGTCTTGGCTCCTCTACATAAAGGGCAAGGCTACTCTAATAAAGGGGTTGAATACTTTTACTTTGAAAACTCATTTGTACTTGCATTTTTCTCTCTAAAAACTCCTTAGCTCTTTCTCTCTCTAGCATTCACTCCTAACAATTTACTAAGGCAAAATCATAACTTATCAGTAACAATCAAGGCTCATGAGCAAGAATTCAGCTCATATATCTAACAATAGATATCATGAAGCAATCCATTAAGTTTGGATTCATAGCATCTAACAAAAAATCGAATATAAAATTGTTATTGTAAGACTTTTCCTAACAAACATTTATGGAGTAAAGAATGTAAAACTCTTAAAAAAATCTTATTTATTGGTTAATCAAGTATTAGGACAGGCCAAGGCAAAAAAGAGAGTACATAATTCAATATTTCAAGGAATTACAGTGATCAATATCTTAATTTGAGCATCTTGATTCAAGCAAGTCCTGTAGGCCGAAGATGCATCAGCTAATGCACTCGCATCCTCACCCTACATATTTTCAGCACCAGGAATAATACTATAAGAAATTCCTCCTATCACGCAGCCAAATCACGTCTTCTCAACCTTCACACTCAAAGGGATAATGGGAATAAAAGAAGAAAAAGAGGATGCACTATATCAGATATGCCTAGCCAAGCCTCTCTGTTCGTGATTAGGCATATACGAAGCAAATATTTTCATTGAATAGATGCACGAATGAGAAGGCAACACCCATTGTGGTTATACGAAATTGTACACAATATTTATCCAAAGCTATTATTAGCCAACAATTATGCATGACAAAGATAGAAAATTTAAGATATGTGATATGTGCCAGTAATTCGCAAATTCAATACAACTACCAGCACTACTAATATAAAACAATAACTGAGACAATCTCATTCGACATTTGAGGCATCGATATTTTGGGAGCAATATTGATAGCTCTATAAAGAATAATTTTGTAATAGTTATTGTAGATTACCTCTCGAAATGAGTATAAGAACAACTAGTGCATAAAATTAGAGAAACGGAAGTAATCACATTCTTAAAAGTGAGCAGATATTACATGTATGGAATATCAAGAGTTATCACTACAGACGATGGAACTCAGTTCCAAAATAATAGTGTCATGTTCTGCGAATAAAAGAGAATAAAATAAATATTATCTTCTCATTTTCATCCTCAAGCTAATGGTAAAGTTGAAATGATTAACAAAATAATAATTAAGGGTATCAAGAATATACTTGAGGAAGCATCTGGAACTTGGTCAGATTTCCTATAATACGTTTTTTTGTTATACCAAACAACACCTAGAATTGTCACTAAAGAAACACCAATTTTTCATGGCGTATGGAATGGAGGTAATAGTGTCGGAATAAATATGTATGTCATCTTACAGAATAGTCGCATATGATGAAGCATATAATGACCAAGACCCAATAGTAGCAATGGGCCTAATTGAAGAAATAATGGTTAAAATAATCTTCGATCAGAGCACTACAAACCATTAATGAGGAATATATGAAATTCCAGAGTTCGGCTCATGAGTTTTAAAACAGGAAACAAAGTCCTACGAAGTATTTTCCAACATACAAAGGAAACATGGCTCTGGAAATCTTCCTAAATTAGGAAGGACCATTCATGGTTGGAGCTAAAATAAATCCATGAACTTATATGTTGATGGATGACAAGAGAACCAGGTTTATAACATAAAGTGTCCAACAAAAAATCATTCTCGGTTTATTGATTTTGATCCATCAATAGAAAACGGAGAATGCAAAATGTGTTTCAAACACAAATACTTGCTTATAAATAATAAAATTACTTATAAAACAAAAAGAGTCTTATACATGTAAAACCACAATAATATTTAGTATTAAAAAATGGATGGAGACAAAAACCAATTCTTACACTAATTTAGGAAGGAATGACATGTTAGGAAGAAACAGTCGCCCGCACACCAGCACCTTAACATCTTTGTCCCTAGCAATAATCACATGGGAATTATATGGTTTACCAGGATTCTTACCGACATCGCTACATTCACCAAATTACCATATTTGGTTACAAATACGATTATAGTATTCATTCCATCCTGACAAAAGATAAAATCATTCAAGAGATTTATCAGTCTAATTAATGTCCTCCAACCTCTTGTTTTTAGGAACATTATACCACAAATGATCAAGTTTAAACTTGGAATACTCCTCATGGATATCCAGGATTAACCTAAAGCCCACTTCTATCGCAACCTCTTACGAAGTGGAAAACATCGAGTTTGTAAGCATTAAAATCCTTCGAACGAGATTTACGTCCAACAACAAGTTGCTTCAATCAAATATTATACTTGGCCAGCATAGCATCCAATTGCTAATGCACTTTAGATATAGCAGTCGTGGCTTATTTTTTGGAATCCTGCTCCTGCATATTTAACTTGTAAATTTCAGCTACCATATTGGTATTTAGAGTATTTTGTGAAAATTAATCCATATAACATCAACAATAGTAAAATTGGTTGAAGAGATCAGATTTTCTCTATATTGCGATAATACCAAATATTATCCTTCAGCACATTAGTTTGGGACTGATTTAAGGTGTAATAACATTTCTTTCTTTTTTCTAGCCTCGAACTCTACATGCGGTTGTTTCTCACCCTCAATCTTAGATTCAAAGGAAACCTTCAAAGTAGCATGTCCCTTTATGGATTTGACAGCACCATTAAGAAGATCATTAATGTCTAATACATGAGCTGAAGGATTAAGCTTGGCTTGATGAAATCATAGTCAAGCCATTAATGATGAGCTTCAAATATAAAAATATATAACTAATATCATCAGATTGAAATAAATATTAAATGAATAGATAAGTAACATATATTACCTTAAAACTTAAGTTTAAATATCAAGTCGCAAGTTTTAAAAGAGAAAGATGGATTGGCAATGACCTATAACTGGTCAGCACGACAAATTGAGTCATTATCTCAGATATATGACTAAGATAAAAATAATGAGGTACCCGGAGGACATGTGACTCTTGGATCCAAATTAATTCTACCTCTAGAAGCGGCATTATAAATAGATGCTACAAGAAGTACGCCTCCCATAATACGAATGAATGGTCAGGATGAGTAATATAGAAAATGGGAGTTGCTAAAGAAAAAATTGGACATTGGGGGAGAGCATCATCATATTTCTCTAGATTAGTTTGTTGATTAAAAAATCAGTACTTGAAGCGTTTTTCAATTTTTGTACGATCACCTCTTGCATTCTCAACTTCGTGGGAAACCTCAACAGTGGTTTAATTACCAGCTTCTTTGAAAACTAAGGTAACAACCCCATAATCAAAAGGGAAGGAAAAATTCAGAACAAACAATCCACGGCTTGCAAAAGTAACCTTTATTTTATTGCGTAGAGAGCGCAAAATTACATCATGATCTAGACTAATAGATAAATTCACGTCATCAAGGGTATTTTTCCTTAAAGATTCAAAATCGGTCTTTAAAATAAAATAGAGTTTCTAAATCCTCATCTAGTTAACAAACTTCCTTCATTACAGTTATATTAAATATAACAGAAGCTTCAGTCATAACGAAAGATATAAGTCTCATTCTTAAGACATCATAGTCAACAAAACCATCTCCGAATGCTATAAATTTTGTGGAACCATAGTTGGGAAATGAATGTGCACGAACAAAATCACTAACAACCCCAACATCTTTATCAAAAGATGTGTTCAAACATAAGATAAAAATAAGAATATAACAAAAAAGGAATTAAATACATAAATTATTAAGGAATAACGAGATGAGAAAACAAGTACTCACGCTTGGAATACCATTAATCATTAATATAATCCTGATCATTATCGATCTTGGTAGTCAACTTACCACTAACTAATATGAAAAAATATTTTCAATACTCAATAGAACTTGGAAGGTCATTAACAATCTTTGCAAATGCAGTTATTTAACAAAAAAATAAAAAACTGCTCTTTCGGCATGTAAATGTGAAAGTAATCAAGAACTCGTCCACACAAAAGCGTGATAAAATGGAGCCTCGATAAAGCTTAAAATAATAAAAATTAACATTGGGGGACCAACTGACTCGGAAAAATATAGTTAGTGTGAAAGAACCTAACAATATCAATATCCAACAAAAAATGGAGTCCGTGATCAAAAACTTATTTGAAGAAAATAACTTCGTCATTACGAACATCAAAACGAATCTCCCAAACTCTTGTAAACCGAAGGTGGACATCATGGAATAATTATATCATATTTTTGTATAAATAGTATTCTTCTGTAAAGAATTAATACGAGCATTTTATGAAGAATATTTTATGTGTTTCACTCAAACCCCGGTTTTATGATTCGACCTCAAATTTGTGACAATTAGAATCATCCCTAAGCAAGGTTAAATTTGATTAACTCATACCTTTGTGATTAGGGGTATTGAATGATTCAACTATGGGATTTTACTTTCCATTCTTCATTCCTTGACTTCTAAATAGAAAACAATTGTTATAATAGATTTAACAAACAGACAAAAAAGATATTAAAAAAAACCTGAATGAAGTAGAAAAAATAAAAATAAACAAAAAAAGAAGCGTTGTAGAAAAAAAAACATGATAATTAATTCAAAGGTATGATTCAAATTCAAACACAATGTAGATCTAAAATAAGGGACGGTAAAAATCAAACAATTTTAAAGGAACGCACAAGCGTAGTTACAAAAATAAATTCTCAACACATGTAATAATTTCTCATCAATTTGCGTGTTTAGTTTAAAATATAAACATACCCTCCAACTTCAGCATGACCACTTGGAAATAAAATATATTAAAAGTATAATACTTAATCATTATACCATACAAAAAAAATATTTATCTCCATTTTTCCAGAGCTCGTATTGTCAATTTCAACTAACTAACAAAAAAGAAATATATTTCTCGATATCTGTATAGCATTTACCCTTAGTCTTCACCAAGGATTAGAGGGAAAATTTCATAAATAAATCAAACACTAATGAATACATTAATCCATTCAACACACAATAAAACAATGGAGAAATCATATTCTGTATCTCATCATACGTCAAGGGCTATGGGGTACTGGAATACCCTTACAAAAGGCTTAACCAGGGCTATGGGGTACTGGAATACCCTTACAAAAGGCTTAACCAAAGTTGAACAAGATCCAACATAAGGAGGCGAAGTAAAACAAAATACTCCATAAGCACAAGGCAGTCTTTACCTAACCCCTCACTAAGGACTAGGGGCGATACTCAACCACAGTCAACAAAAATGAAGTTTTCAAAAAATAATTCGAAAATTCGAAAAACCAAGCTTCACTCGAATTATTCAAGACCAAATGTAACATTAAAAAATAGCTAATAATGCTTCGATAAATATAGTAACCGCCTCGGTAAAGATTTTTCTGATTACATTGGCCCATTATCAATTTAAGTATTTAAATATCCATAAAACTCGGTCAAAGATACAATTAACATTAGTATCTAAGTAATTAGAGAAAAACAAGTCATTATCTTTACTATATATGAGGTATTTATGGTAACAATAGATCTATAAATAACTATCCATCAACCATGAATAAGATATATTATTCATTTACTTTCGTACTTTTTACCACATTCATCTTTACTCTATACTATCAACTTTCACTCCAAGTCAACTTTCTACTTTTGACAAACTTAGTTGCCCAAAATAATCGATATCAACCAATAAAAAGATAAATATAGTTAAACTAATAGTATAATAATATGATAATAAAAAAAGGGTGAGTTATCAATCAAGATCCGACCCACAAACCTATAATTGATTAAGACCTAAAAAGTTCAACAAACTCTGTATCCAAAATATTATTCTCTATAAAATCATCAAACACTTGTACACTTTCTCTTTCATTCTTTTTTAAATTTAAATTTTTAAAGGTTCGTATCTTTAAAACGGTACTCGGAAAAAAAATCTGAAAATACCATTGGTTTTTTAGATGAATAAAACTAGATACATTCATAATATTTTTTAATTTTTTTTAATATTTTTTTGGTGAGCTCAACTACCACTAGTCTCGCAATTAACTTTTTGGTTCCGTATCTAGAATCTAAAAATTTCAATTTTACACTGGTCCCGATCTTTTTATAATATTTTGCATCTATCACTTAACACTGGTCTCGCATTTATTTAAACAATATTTTACAATGTCCGGCATCTACCGTATCTATCATGTCTTGCGTCTATCATTGGTCCCGCAACTATCTTTTTTTAGATAGTCTTCTATCTATCATCTAATAGTATTTTACATTGGTCTCCCATCTATCAAAGCTAGATGATAATGTGAGACATTGGACACATTTGGTCTTGTATCTAACTGTTAGGGTGGCGACCAAAGTCCCACATCCCACATCGGTTAAACATGGGAAAGATCAGTGGTATATAAGTAAGAACATACCTCAACTAGTGTGAGGCCTTTTGGTAGTGGACCAAATGCAAAGCCGTGAGGGCCTTCGGGTGCCAAAGCGGACAATATCATACTAGTGTTGAGATCGGTTGTGTTCTTACTTATATACGGAGGCGGAATATGCGGACCAGACCCCTAATTCACAACACCCATATTCCCAACACGTGGTATCAGAGCGTCAGGCCCAGACGGAACGCGATGGTGTGAAATTCTCGGAGGTCGAACATGATGAACCAGTAGCCATGATCAAGGTGATCTGCTCTAGAGATCCTAGTTCGGAGTGCCCGTGGCTCATCAAGCAGTGTGGCTTGATTGGAGCGGCGCTAAGGAACAAGACAGTGTGGTCTAAGAGGAGGTGAGCAGTAACATCCGTAGTGCCTCTATGGCCAGGTAGTCTCCAACCTGATTAGAGTGGGCGGATGAAAGTCAATTGAGAGGAGGCTAAGTGGTGCTTTGTTCGAGAGGAGGATTTGTTAGGGTGGCGACCAAAGTCCCACATCCCACATCGGTTAAACATGGGAAAGATCAGTGGTATATAAGTAAGAACATACCTCAACTAGTGTGAGGCCTTTTGGTAGTGGACCAAATGCAAAGCCGTGAGGGCCTTCGGGTGCCAAAGCGGACAATATCATACTAGTGTTGAGATCGGTTGTGTTCTTACTTATATACGGAGGCGGAATATGCGGACCAGACCCCTAATTCCCAACAACTATCTTTTTTTAGATAGTCTTCTATCTATCATCTAATAGTATTTTACATTGGTCTCCCATCTATCAAAGCTAGATGATAATGTGAGACATTGGACACATTTGGTCTTGTATCTAACAACGCTAAATGCGAGATGAAAGACATGGAACGAGAGATATACTTACTTGAAAATGCAAAAACACAGTAGAAGTTACATAAACATACATAATCGTTTTCTTTCTCCAAACATTTCGTAATCCTATATCAAAAAACACATTCCAACTCAAATACCAATTTCAACAAAAAAATGTTGATTAGAGACGTTAATAACAATCAAATCCTGAACAAAGAAGAAGAATAAAAATCGCAAATAAAATAAGAATAACAAAATAAAGAAGATAGTGAATATTTAATGAAAATGTTAGATATATATTCAGTATTTAATGAAAATCACAAACAAAAATACTAAAGATATATTCACACTTTAATGAAAATCGTAAAAATATTTCGTTTACTAGAGATATACTCACTTTGTAACGAAAATTATAAAAATATTTCGTTTTTTAATAAAAAAAACAATTAGAGATATATTCACTATCTAATGAAAATAATAATAATAATAATACTTAGTTTTCAGTGAAAATGATAGAGATATATTGAGTCAAAAAATAATTAAAAAATCTCATGTAATAACTACTATGTCAGTGTCTTTGGGTCTCACACATATGAGACCTAAAGACGTGAGACGCGTAAAAGAATAGGTTAGAAACTTTATTTTCTTCGTGAAAATTAACTAAAACCTGAAAAAAAAAGTCAACTACATATTACAGAGAAGCTAAAAAAATAAAAACATAAATTAAACATAGAATCAAACTCAATCAAACGTTCAACTATATTTTATCTATCAAAAAACCTAAAATCTTGTAAAGAATTAAAAACTTAAAAATAAAAAATAAAAAAATCAACTTTAAATTTGATATAGATACAAAATTAACGACGAAATCAAATGAAAATCGACAATGAAATCAAAATATATAAAGAAAATAAACTAAAAAAATTTCTAAAAACTAAGATTCAAACGAAAGTGTAGATCCGAAAAATTGTAGAAAAAACCATATAATTCATTATTATTAAGGTAGAGAAAGAAAAAAAAATGTAAAAACATAAGACTTGTATACAACTCATTAAGGGTATTTGAGGTATTATAAAAAAAATAGGTGAGTTTTAGCTAATAAATAGAAAGTTAAATGGATCGCTCTCAAAAATAAATAAATATATATATATATATATATATATATATATATGGAAACAAGGATCTTAAGTGGATAATAATTTGGTTTTTTTTTTCTTAATACCCATAAAAGAATATATTAAATTAAATTATCCATTATTAAATTTTTTATTATTTAAGAAAACTTATCACTAAATAATTTTATTGAGATAAATGATTAACAAACTATCTCACCTATTATTTTAAAAATGATAAAAACTATGTTGTGTAGGTATTATTTTTTCAAAATGTTTCCAATTTATCATTTATATTGTGGATATTTTTATATATTTTTATATATGTTTTTCATAATGAAAAAACAAAATACAATGAAAAATTATATTTTTAAGAGAAATGTCACCAAAGGTACCGAGGACCAAACTTTACTGTCATTTAGTACTCAAACTATCATTTATGTTTACTTAATACTCATTTTGTGTACTTAACTCCCACTAAGTACTCAATTTTTATAATAATACTCTAAATACCATCGACCTTCTTTATAATATTATTTTATTTTCAATAGTTACTTTTCCATTTGTTTGACCTTTGAGAACTCGTATTTCTTTCATCAAACTCAAACACGAATTTTAACCAAGAGTAATTTGTTTCACTGCAATACAGAAATCAAGAGTGTATGAACCAGATTTTTGCCTTAGTTAAACGATACCTAACGAACTGCTTTCATCAAAGTATCGATCGTTCCTCGTCGGAGTTTGTCATCCTGTTTCATCGAAATATCGTAGCAGGTTTTTTAGGTGAGCTATTTGTTATGTGTCATTGTTATAACATGTTATCTTCGTCATCTGAGTATCAAACCTGTTTCATTTTTTGTTATGTTCGTCATCAGAGTATTCATCTAGGTTCATCTATTTGTAGAAACCAATTTCAGAAACCGGTTGTATAAAATAGCATGTTTTCATATGTTTTCCTTTTGTAATAAGTTATAAACTAATTTTATCAATGTTTTTCATTTAGTGAGTATTTTTTGAGGTTGTGAAATATATTTAGAGTCAATTTTAAAGTTTACAAGTATGTTATATTGAATATGCGAGTTGATCGAGGAAGAAAATGCAATCGCTATGCATGGTAACATGCAATCCTTATAGGAAATAATACTTATGGGACATGCAAGTCGTTCGAGAATATCAGACGTCTCACATATGCGAGATATTTGAAAATATTAGACGTCTCGCATTAACGTGCTAATCCATGATAAATTAGGCGTGGATATTGTGCGATTCTTTTGACTGTTCATAACTATTTCTGAATTGTTCAATGCGGGTAAGAAATGTCTAAAGCTCGAGTGTGCATTTTCAAACATGATGGTCAAACTTCAATTGTTCCTCTTAGCGAGTATGAAGACTTTGAAAATATTCAAAATTATGTTGAAAGTAGATGTGATGTGTTGATTAGAGGTAAGTACAGTATTGCATATTGTTGCGGTGATAATAAAATTATTTATTTACAAATGAGACGGATTTTATGGGTTGGGTAGCATTTTTATATGTTGAGCGTTTAAAAATTGTTAGTTTTCTTATAGAACAACATGTGGGTGATAAGGTTGTTGTGCGCAAAGAACCTAGCATATATTTGTTTGAAGCTTCAAATAATTAATTAATTAGTACGGAGAGTAGTAATGGTTCAAGTTTTTTTTTATCATAAAAAAAACTTGCTACTACAAGTTGGTTAATGCAATGACAAGTGTTGGTCAAGTGTTTTATCAAAGTGTTGCAACTTTAAGGTTATGTTTATGTTGTTATGCCTTAAAGCATGGTTTTTGTTTCAGATACATGCACAATACAAGATGTAAGTTAACTGTTTATTATGAAACTAAAGTCTCAACTGGATGTAAGTGGAGACTTTATGCATCACTTGATTCCACCACCGACTTCATGATCATTAGGCGGTTTGTTGAACTGCATACTTGCAGCCCTGCTTTTTTCAAACAACCTCGAAAACATTTGACATCTGAGTTGATTGCTTCATAAATCCATGATTCCATTAGGACATGTCATTCCGTTACAGTGAAAAGTGTAAAATTTTCAGTTAAATATGACTACGATTTAGACATTTATTACGGTCTCTCATGGAATGCTTTAGAGAAAGCGAGGATGGGAGTTTATGGAGATAGTTCTAGTTTTTTTTAATTTACTCAATGGATACTTCAAAAGATTGAAAAGTTGTGATATTACGACCGACTATCATTTGAAATATACTCCGCGAAATAACTTCAAGCGGTGTTTCATAGCATTCGGTTCTTGTCTGCAATGGTTTCGTTCATGCCATCCGCTATTATTTTTTGATGGAACATTTTTAACAGACAAGCATAGGGGGTGTATTGCTCTATGTCATAGTAAAATATGGTGACAATGGTAAATTTCTTGCAGTTTTTTGTTTTTATTTTATACATATAACATGTGATTCATGAGCATATAGTCATGCAAGACCTACATGCAATAGTCTCACATCCCAACTTGTGATTCTAGTGTTGATGACCTGCGAGTCTAGTTATACTGACAATGCGATTCTAGGGATGGTGTCCATGTGATTCGTAGTTATACATGACATGTAATGTGAGTTTATTAAAAAAAAATTTCCAAATATATTTATTGTTGAATTTGGTATTGTTGGTTGCGAAAATGTTAACAATTGGCTATAGTTTTCGAAGAGTTTAAAACCTTATTATTAAAACATCAAATTGTATTTATTTTAACGTAATCTATATATATATATATATTATTTATTTTGGCTATTGTCATTTTTTAAGGTAAGCTATGATATGGTATTAAATCACAAAATCAACTATTTGACACTATCCATTTTTTTAATTATAAAAAGAGTATCTCAACTAATATTTTTATACCAAAAATATTAGTGTAAATAAATATATTTTCATGTGATACCTTATTCACCTCCTTTTTTTTCACAAATATTTTTATTTTGTTATATGAATCTTTTAAGTTTTTTTAAATCAAGTAAACTATATGTATGGCACTATTTTTTTCGAAAAAATACTTTCATATCAATTAATTCGCATTTCGCATTTTTTTCAACCGCGTTTTGCATTTTGTATTTTCATTTAACCATGGATGCGTTTTTTTTCAATTTAACATTTGTTTTGCATTTTGTACTTTGTTTAACTCTACTTTTGAATTTCGCACTTAAACAAAAAAAATCAAATCTAATATTGTATCACATCTTTGTTTGACCATGTTTTCCCATTTCGCATTTTCGTTTAACCCGCGTTTTGCATTTTCATTTAGCCATGGTTTTGTTTTTTTCCAATTTAGTCTTTGTTTTCCATTTTATACTTTGTTTAACTCTACTTTTATATTTCGCACGTAAACAAAAAAAATCAATTTTATATTTAATATTGTATCGCATTTTCGTTTGACCATGTTATATCTAATTTGGTTTTTCATGTCGTGCTTGTTGTTCTTCCGCCATTTGCATTTTACATTTTTTATAGCTAAACTTTTTCCCTATTGGATATATCGGAGGGTTTAGACAAAAAATAAAAAAAATACCTACGAAATTTCAAGCCAAAAATTAAAAAATTATACCTCAAAAGCAAAATTACATCCAAAACAAAGCATACCCTATTTTCCGAGATCGGGACAGAACAAAGACTTGCCCAGTAAATATGGTCATAGGTTTAAAAGGTAAAAAGATATGATAGGTAGTTTATGTTTGTTGTTGGCTTAATTATTATTTTTAGTAACACATCGTTCAAAAAAATTTACCCAAATTGTTTTTTTAATAAACAAGTATTTCATATATAATAAACAGGTTTTTGACATTTTCAAAAAGAAAATTATTGCATATATAAAAATATGAAAGACCTGTCTATTATAAAAAAAAATAACTGATTGCAACAATTAACAAACATGGATAAGTACTCCGCCTGTTGGCCTAGGTTTAAACACCAAACCCCATAGAGGCATAGACGTATGGATCCTAGTTTTATTAACGTAAACCATGACTTCAAAAGAGAGTCGCTAGTATAAAATGCACACGTAGATGAAGATAGAAAGAAGATAGGAAAGAGAAAAGTAATAAATGTTTATAAGAAAAAAGAGATGATAACTTTAGGAAAAACAAAAAATAAAAACAAGTATGAGGTAAAAAGAGAAAAGTATCGGTAAATACTTTCTCAACTATTTAATTATCCAGTGGTATCCGTTTTTTGGATAGTGTAAGTTGGTACTTCGAATTGAAATTTAGACAAAAATACCTCCGACCATATATACCCGTTGGTACCTCGAGGTGTTTGCAATTTTCAGGATATCATGAGAATTGTTTACAACTCAGGATATCATGAGAATTGTTTGCAACTCTCAGGATTTCCTGAACAATTCTCAGGATATCTTGAGAGTTGTTTGCAACTCAGGATCACCTGAACAATTCTCAGGATATCGTGAGAGTTGTTTGCAACTCATGATCACCTGAACAATTCTCAGGATATCCTGAGAGTTGTTTGCAACTCAGGATCACCTGAACAACTCTCAGGATATCATGAGAATTGTTTGCAACTCAGGATCACCTGAACAACTCTCAGGATATCACAACTCTCATGATTTCCTGAACAATTCTCAGGATATCCTGAGAGTTATTACTAGTGAAATTTTATTTATTTTTTTAAATCAAAAAATATCATCAATGGATCTAGTTTTGTTCATTTTAAAAAAAACAAAAGCGATGGTACTTTCATTTATTTTTTTCGAGCTCCGGTTTGAAAGATACAGATCTTTTTAAAATAAAATAAAATAAAAAGTAGGAAAGAAAATTTTTGATCAGGTGATTATTTATGAAAGATGAAGGTAGTTGGAGTATTAAAATAATGTTATGTATTATATGATAATTAGGTAGTTGAGATGGGTATTAAGAGAGAATTGATCAAACCTTAGATACTAGATGACAATAAAATAATTGAATAGGTATCTCAGACGTAATTTCCTTACAAATAAGGAAACAATCTATAATTTTCTCCCATCGTTTTGATGGAGAGAAAATAAAGAAAAAGGTATAAAAAATAATTATTTGACATATATGAAAAGAAAATGATAAAAAGGAAAATATTCTCGTATTAAATAAAATTGAGGTATAATGTTATAGTTGACAAATATATCCGTATATTAAATGAGAATAAACCCAACTCTGCATGAATATTAAATGAGAATAAATCAATATTAAATGAGAATAAATCAATAAGATTGGTTTTGGATAACTATTAGTATTTTTAACCTTCACCATTTTTAGAAAAACCCAAACCCAGAACCTCCGTTTGCTAACAAAACATTCAAAACACAAAACCACCATTTCATATTCAAATATAAATAACATTTTATAAAAAAAATCATAAACACACAAAAAAACCATAAAATCTATTTTTTTTTAGCTCGAATTCAGAAGACTGGGTTGAATCTTAAGATTTCTAGAATTTTTTATTTTAGAGTTCGCCGAGACAGCCAAAATATACCAATTTCAAATTAAATCTATAATCATATGATTAATTACAGCCGAAAACACTAAAATTTAACCAAAAGATACACACCAAAACAACTTCTTCAAACAAAAGAAAAAGTGCGATAATTTACTAAACGAGAAACTAAACACAAAATTTAACAAGGATGATAAGAGATATAGCTTCGCACAAAATAAATTTTAGATAAGTATCAGGCTAGGCAAAACAGTCAAACAAGCTAAAACATATATGTTAGTGTTAGTGCTAGTGTTAATGTGAAAGAACTTAATTTGATATAGATTTTCTCATTATGCCGGACAAAACGAGCCTGAGATCCTAAAGACATGTTTCAGATTTCGCAGATGCTAGGAACTAATCAGTATAGAGAGCACAAATAACATCGATTGAGACTCAGATTGTGTATATAACAACAATCCACATACGTAGGACATTAACCAACTAAAGCAGTACTTCCTTTTAGCTGAACCAGGTCTGGACTCTGATAGACTAACATTCTCTGACCAAGTAAAGATTGATCTAATTTCAGGTCAAGTTAATGAAAATCTACAGCAAATGAAATAACAATTACCACAAAGAACTGTCGGTATAGACAATGGCTACCAGCATTTTGAGGAGTTCGTCACCTGAGTTGACGATCCAGAGCGTTGAGAGGACTGTAGTACGATCCACTCTGTCTTCTAAATCCGGAAAAACAAGACCAAATGAAGTAATACATAGGTACATATAGAACAGATCGAGTGCTCATTTTAGATTTTGTAAAAGGTTACCAGCCAAGACACACGATGAGAAAGGAGATATACTAAAGCAGAAAAATCTTTCCATAGCTAATGAAATGACAAGGACGGCGCATAATAACAAAGCTGGAAGATAAACCTATACCATGAGATATGTATATCTCCCATAAACCCAAGTTTTAACTAAAACAATTGTAGTCTATATATCCCCAAAACAAGAGATCTAAATCATCTAAATCAAACCAAGGGGGAAAAAGTAATTACCAAACAGACTGTCTAACAATATTTATTGTGGTTTTAAATAAAAGGGAAGAACTGAAAGACGCATCAATCTTTGGATGCTGGAGACATGAGATCAGATGCATTGTTGTTGTGGATAGCAGAAAGCATGGATCCTCTAACTCTGAAGTCACCACCAGATTGTTGTTGCATGCGGTTCTGTTCCTGAACTTGGTGATTCTGGAGTTGATGCTGGAACTGATACTGGTACTGCTGCTGCTGGTGCTGCTGGTGCTGCTGCTGCTGTTGCTGTTGCTGCTGCTGAGATTGAATCTGAAGGTGCTGGAATTGTTGCTGTGCCAGAAGAGCATGTTGTGTAGAATGATTGCCATGGTAGAAAGGTTGAGAAGCATGGTTCATCATCGCCCCTCCGTTTGATGCTTGGCTTGTCAGTGCCTTCAAACGCTGGATTTCATCTCTTAATGCTTCATTCAGTGCTGTACAGCAACACCACTACAGTAAGCATACATATTTTAAAAATTGATGTACACTTGAATCACAAAATAATCTCTTGATAGGATTGAAGTGACAGCCTAAACAATTTGTTGCAAGTAATATATGAAGCAAAGAAACACGCACAATTACAACATTCTAGCATGTACTTGGCTCCTGAAAGAAAACACTCACCATCTTGCAACTGAACCTGTTGCTCTGTTGTTTGCAACCGCAGTTTGAGCTCATTGTTCTCAATAGTCAGTCCACTGGTATCTCTCTGGAAAAAAGAGAGGAAAACAACCACAGAATATGCACATCAGAATCACATTGCTTACATTACAACAGAATCTATCAGTGAAACCAAGGATTAGATGCTAAGCCAATCCAACAAACCTGCAATAGAGTCAATTGAGCAGAGAGTGATGTAGCTTCTGTTTGCAGCGTCTGCAGGTTCCTTTCAAGCTCACCAATATACCTCATCTTCCTTTCCTTGGACCTTGCAGCTGATTGCCTATTTGCCCAGATCCTAGTGCATTGTACAGGAGAAAGGATAATGTCACATGAGAACAAGGCAGGAAATTATATACAAAGACTACAAACAGGAAACACCATGGCGAGAGAGACTAACAGTTTAGCACAATATTAAATAGAGCAAAACCCTTTCACACTAAATAGAACTCCAACCATAGGTGTACACATATTAAGACTAACGGTTTGACCAGAGGAGGCCGCACATATAACACCCAACAATCGATTTCCCTAGCCGCTCTTAGGTTAACCTTATCGAAAACAGTTTTGAGAAGCCAATATAAGATTTTCATCATGAGGGAAAAAAGAGATTTCCCAAATCAGTTAAGATTACACGATAAAACAGAAAGTGTCCCATTGATAATTTATTAAATACCAAAACAAAACACCATCCAATAGTCGTCGCTCGGCAACGACAGAGTGACTGATGACTACAATTACAAGTGAGAGAAAAAATGAAGAGTTATCAGCCGCGGCTTCCTCCTCCCTTAAACAGAAAAATGGGGGATAAAACTAATACAGAAATACCAGCTGGACAATTTTAAGTCACGAACAAGATCTATTCCATAGAGGATTCAAGAAGGATATGTCTTATCGACAACTTACCATTTAACCTTCATGACCGGAGATTACGCTGATATCAAAGTCAGCAGTGCTTAGAGAGAGATAACTAGAGAGAAAGGAGAATATAAGAGACAGTGAGAGTGAACAAGGAGAAGCAATTTGGTGTTGGTGGGCGTAATCAATTTGGGATATTACCAGCGGCGATTACAAAGAGGGAAGTAGCATTAGCTGCCCCAACTTTCAAATATTCTTTGGTAAAATAAGTTTTTAGCCCTCGGAAATATATAAATTTTTTATCCAAAACTCAGGATAAAAATATAAATTATTTACAGCAAAATATTAAGATATATTGAAAGTTTGAAATTTTTGGGGGGCAGTGGGGTTGCCCTCCAGGGCAAGTACTTCTGAATCAGCCCTGGTGTTAGATAGCGATGGAATTTTATGGGTTCAAACTGACAGAAATATTATTATAATGTACGGGTCCAGTCCGAGATTCGTGATACGAAAACATAACAAGTCTACTTCCAGTATAAAATTTCATAAAATCAATCAGAGTCTATAAAATCCGGTTCTCAACGTGACGTGTAGCGACCTTGTTCTAATCAAGCATTAAATTATAATTAGTTAGATTACTTTATTATTCACTTTAGCACAATAAAAATTTTGCAATTTACTGACTAATGCTTTATTACCTTTGATTTATAATGAATGATGAATTTATCCTTGGTCCCATTTTGTTGAGGCCATGGTCTCATCCAAAACTATCCTAGTATAATATGTTTGCACTTCAGTAGAAAAAATATAAAAATGTCATAAAATAACCCTGGGAATTAGCATAAGATCTGCGAATAATATGTTTTAGGTTCGCGGTATATTTACTTCGAGCTTAAACTGTTTCGTATCATACAGAATGTACCAAAAGATCTGCGGCTATACTGTATCGCAAGATACAGTAATACATAAGATTGACATTAAGCCAATGGTAATCATCGAGGCCTGAACTGGTATGTACAAAACATCAACAGCTGAGTCAAGGGAATCTCCTAAACTGACGATTATGAACTTTTGAGACTCTTTGATATATATAACTTTCTAGTTTATTATTTTCAATATATCTCGCTTCTGTGATCTGCCAACTTAAACAAGTCTTTTCTATATATTCTAATTACCTCTCTCACACGCATTGTTTTCTCTACCCTGATTCCTCTAATTTTTCCTCGTAATATTAGTTCTACTTGTGTCGGCCTTCTTAGTATCATTAGTTTGTAAAATCTAAACTGACTTAAACGAAAAGTTAATTTAATGCATGTCCAATATCAGAATTGTATATTCCTAATAAGAGTAATATGATGAACTATACTATATATATAACCTACACCTACAAGCTCGTATACGAGTTCTAAATTAAATCTGCCTTGTACGAATCTGTGCAGTCCACAATAAGTTAACAAATAGCTATAAACCCTAAATTGATAAGTTAATTACTACTACTCATTATTATTGATAGCTTTTTGTATATAAAGATATGTCTATATGAGAGGTGAATGTTTATAAGCACAAAAACTAGCTAAGTGAATCTACGCAGTCCCTATTGCTTATATGGCGAATCTACAATGTTCCTATTTCAAGTATCAGAGTACACCATCTCCGGCTTGGATATAGATTGCATATTTTTGGATGGGATTCGCAATGAAAAATCTTGATTTAAAAGCAACTTCTGAACTAAAAATCCGAAATTTTAGACTATTTCCACATGAACTCGTATCTTAATAACCGTTGCATGGACAAACCACTTCATAATATATTTTTTTACTCCCTTAAATGCCTACACGGAAGCCTGTTTTTAAAACCTAAAATATCTTATTCTAATTTTTAATTTTTTTTATATACAACGATTTTATCCGCAAAATATCATAGGAAAATCACTCCTGAAGGATATGCAAAATTATAATTTGGGAATCTAAACAATCACACGAGCCGTTTGAAAGGTTAAATTATGTGTAAAAAGTCACGATGCAAATCCAGGAAACTAAATCAAAGATCTAAATCAGAATATATCTGATGTTAAATTTTTATAAAGTACATGGAGAAACTACAACCTCTATAACTTTCTAAAAGGTTTACTGTGATGTAGATTCAAAAGCATTATTAGATTAAACAGAGGCTTTTGGAGGATAACTTTCATTTCTTATGTATCATCACAAGGCAAGTATCATAAAAGCTCTAAAAGAAGAAGCACTGTGACTTAACAAAAGCAATATATATATCCACGCCATGATATGCATCTGCCAAAAACGATAACCTAAATGCAACCAGAATTATTAAATTATCAATCCAGAGAATCAATTCAAGATATAGATAGAATCGGTACCTTTTAGCTCGCTTTGGATCAAGGAGTGCGAGCTCAGCAAGCTTAGCAGCAGACATAGCTTTTTTAGTCTCAGCATGTGCTGCGTCTTCTGTTCCAGACATAAGCATATCGGGCATAGTTGACGATCCATCCAAAGACAGGCTATGTTGGTGTCTAACTCTAGGTCTCTCATTTGAACCACCAGCTGCGGTCTCGGAAGAGGTGGCAGCACCACTCATACCACTAGTCTGGCCCATCATCATAGCAGACCCAGATAGCTCGCCCGTTGAAGTTGCCGAAGAGGAATTAAACTTCTCCATATCAAGAAACATACTCATTAAAGCATCATCAGCTTCGTCAGAGAACGAAGGCCCGTCAGCTCCACCCACCACACCTAGATCACTATCAAAGCTGATATCATCAGGCAGAGTCAGGATTTCCGAATGAGCCCTGCGGTGACCTAACTTCTTCGTCGGTGTATCCGGCATACAGCTAATATCATGGCTGAAGCGGTTAGATTCATCTGGAAGACTAAACTGACTTACTTCCGAGCTAGCACCAGGAGCCAGCGCTGGTGACTCAATGTTCATATTGTAACCGTTACCGGTTGGTGAAAAAGAAGAGTACTGAAGTGAAGAGGGTGGTAAATCACTACCATGGACAGTTGGTAAATCTCTATCCATGGCAAAAATCTGCAAATACCACCACCACAAAAACCTTGAACATCAATTCATTTCCTAGAATACAAAACAAAGATCAAGCGAAACTCCCTTATTGCAAAGAAAACCCTAAATCTTATGAAACCAAATGATAAACAAGACAATGGCGTAGATCATAAAAACACAGATAAATTCAAAACCCTAGTTACGAAATATCAAATCAGCACAGGGACTTGAACAAACACCGAAGAATTAATTACACAGATATTTGGAAAAACCATACAGAACACAATAGAGCCAAAACAAATACACTTTTGAGCAAAATTTGCAGATTTACGGAGAGCTGTCATAGATTTTGCGTAGAGAAGCTGGGTAATGGAGATAAAGTATATTATTTTAATCAATGAGGCAGAGAGAATCGACACAAGTCAATGTTAATCACCAAAAGCGAATCAAAAGTAGAAAAAGAAAACATGTATCACCATCAGAGAGACATTAATTCATATACAAAGAGACCGAGGCTTCGTAGAGAAGATGATTGACGATAAGATACATTCTCTCTACATATATCTATCTATCTCTAAAACAACAAGTAATCATTGTTCAACAGCAATAACAATAGAAAATGAGATGAATAATAGAAAAGATTATACCTTTAGAGAGAGAATGTCCTTTTAACATAGAGAGACCAGAAAAGAATTTCTCTTGCAGAGAATGTCACTATTGTATTGTCAAGGAAGAAGATGGTTTTACAACTTGACCCTGTATCTGAATGTATTTAAATATGGATTCCTTGTCTTAAAATTTTATTTCTTGTTACTGTCTATAGTTTTTGCATTTACATGTTTTCTTTTGGTAAAGTAAAAAACCCTAAAAAGGGACCAAATTAAATTAAATTTCATTTCTGAAAAATGTGCTTATCTTATACATTTTCATAATATTAATTATTCTTTTTGTTTAGAGTTTTACCCATTATTTTACTGTTATATAATACTTTTAAATGCTTATAAACTATAAAAAAAACAATACATAAAAATATCATAATATAAATAATTGACATACTGATAAAAGTTATTATTTGAAAGGGCATAGTTCATTGTATTTGAGTCTCTAAATAACCCTTTAAATATTACTAATATTAATAAAATTTAAAACTTCTAAATGTTATTTATATTAATAAAAATAAAAAAAGATTAGGATGAAAAAACTATTGGACAGAAGTCAGATTTTATGAAATTGGAGGTTAAGCATTTGGAGACGGATATAGATTTTAGGGTGGTCTATAATGGTAAAAAAAAATGAGGTAATTTCTTGACTGATGATTTAAGTAAAATTAAATAAAAGAAATTTAAAAAGATTTACTATGATTTAGACTCTATATTTTTTTTCCTTTTTATAATATCTAATTAGCTAAAGTCTAAACCATCTTTAAATTCTAAATTATATTATTATTATTATTATTATTATTATTTTATTTTATTTTATTTTGTACAAATAGTTTTTTAGTCTGGTCTTATATGTTATTATTATTATTATTTTAAATATAAATAGGCTAAAAGGCAATGTTAGTCCTCCGTGTTTACCACGTGTATCAAAATAGTCCTCTTCGTTCACTTCTGATAAAACTAATCCCTTTCGTTTTAAAAATTTGTAAATATAGTCCTCCGCACATGTGAAGCCTAAGAGATTGACAGGTGTCCTCAAGTTTTGTTGTAAGATTGATCCCCCAATGTCAAAAATACCCCTGCCCATGCCAAGTAGGATGCCAACTCAGATTTATGATTTACCTTAAAAAATTACCATTTACCATTTCAAGTTATTATTTACCCACCGTAATTATAAACGGACTGGGTCGAACTCAATTTAAACTAACCCAACCCAAAACCCAATCTAATATAACCCAACCCACTACAATATAACCCAACCCGATAACTCAATGTAGTCCAACCCGAACCCCGACTCGTTTACCTTGGTGACCTGTTTAATCAAACCAGACCCCAATTGACTCAATCAGTAACACAATTGGGGATAAGGATCGATGGCCATTTAGTAATTCATATGAAACATCTATAGTGGAAATTTAGAGGTAATTAATCGATTCATTTCAATAAATCAAGAGTTGAAGTTTATTGGGATGATCATGATTGGTTATTTAGTCCTGGATTGAGAAACGGTCTGTTTATATTCAAACCTTCTGTTTCAACTACGTCTTCTACCTCTTTGTTTTCGAATTCTTCGTCTTCGTCGCCACCGCCGTTGGCGTCGTCACCCTTGTCGTCGCAAACGGGAAGTTGTTCTTCTTGAGAATGATTAAACGTCGTTAATGGTTTGAGTGAATTTTGTTTGTTTCTTTATGCTTGGAAAGTTGAATAAGATATATAATTTACTTTTAGAGAGAGAGAAAGATTTACGAGCTCGACTCATAAAATGGGTACTATTATTGAAGAAAAAAACATATTGAATTTCAATCTGTATTATTTAAAATATTTATGTCAAATCGAGAAGAAATATTTGTCTCTTTTTTGCATGTATAACTTTTAATTTAAGGTTTCTTTCTTGATCCGATCTGAAATTTGATGTTGATAAATAAAAGAGTACTTGACATTACAAATTCTAATAAGGAATAGTTTGGTTGGTACCCGCCGAGGAGAGATTGTCATTCGATCTCGATTTGAAGGGAGAAAATAGGGTTTGTGTTACTGATTGAGTCAATTGGGGTCTGATTTGATTAAACGGGTCACCAGGGTAAACGAGTTGGGGTTTGGGTTAGACTACATTGGGTTTTCGGGTTGGGTTATATTGCAGTGGGCATGGTTATATTAGATTGGGTTTTGGGTTGGGTTAGTTTAAATTGGTTTCGACCCAGTCATTAGGGAGCTTACTTGGCATGGACACGGGTATTTTTGACCAAAAATTTGGGGGACCAATCTTGCAACAAAACTTGATGACACGTGTTAATCTCTTAGGCTTCACATGTGCATGGGGATTATATTTGCAAATTTTTAAAACGAAGAGGATGAGTGGAAGACAGAAGTGAATGAAGGGGACTAAGTTAATACAAGTGGTAAACATGAAGGACTAACATTGTTTTTTACCTATATAAATACTAATTGTAGTCTTGATATTTTGGGTGGTATAGTGACTATTTATACCATCTTTTAGATCCACTAATAGAATTGGAGTATAAGAACTTAGATTTTATATCCGAGTCATGAAAACGCTGAAGTTTAAAATACTACCTATAAATATTATGCGTTTGCTATATGAAGTTTTTAATTTTTAATAATGAAATAGTTTATATCTGATCGTGATTCATATTTCCTTATTTTTGTCATTTTATTATTATTATTCAGATTACAATTTTACTTACTAAACCACAAATTTATTATTTTCTTTTCGACTTCTCCATCACTTTTAATCTTGTTCAAACATTTCTCACGTCATTTTTATTCCATTGCATTTTTTCACTTTTATTTATCAATTTGTCACTTGTATCACAACAGATTTGTGATATAGGCATTATTGTTCTACTATATTATGTTGAGATTTATTACTCGGACAACCACTTTTTGACCGTAGTGCACACGTCTTTAAATTGGCACGGTCTTAACGAGCAGAAGTCCCAATAAGAGTATTTTAAAAACCTCTAAAACAAATTTCATGTGTATTATCAGTTTTCAAAATAATCTCAGAGTAACCAACGTTTGTTTCTCCAATAAGGTCAATGGCGATCCATGTAGCAAAAGACCATCAGTCTATGTTGTAGACATCCAGTCTGGTGCGCCGACATACTCTGATTTTTGTCATTTACGTCCTAAGAATGTTAAAAACTTAGAAAAAAAAAGATGATGCAACTTATTATATGTGGAGGCACTGCTACCAACATTTTATCATGTTTGATCATACTTCATAACACACGTATGTCAAGCACTCAATGGCGAACAAGCGTAGGTAACACTTTGATCGTGAGTCTACCAGCAAATCCACGAGGCATCGCTCAAATCCTGATCATTTGAAATATGAACATAGTAGCTAAACTATTTTCCTCATCATTTTGGAAAGAATAAAAGGGAAATGTACAAGTTCGAGTCCCATCAAGCACGGTACTCATAACTAAATAACCAGAATTATCCAAGGTTCCACCTATAGGTCAGCTGAACCTGTGGAACATCGGCTTGGCATCTATTTTCGATCTACGATCTTCAGTTTGGTTCATCCTCGACATGGTTAAGTCTCATCTTAATATTTGTGTGGTTTGACATAATCTCGTTCTTATATCGATTCGGTATTAGCTTTAATTTGGGCTATTTCAACTTCAGCTTTATTTTAATTTCTATTAGTGTTGGATTCATTTAGGTTTTTTCTTTCTGAGTCAAATAATTAAAGCCCACGAGCATAAGTAAGTTGTTTGTTTTTTATCCGATTTATTTTTTTATTCATACAAATAAAATTTATATAGTATCAAACTAATGTACGACTCCAATTGGGCTCCTACCGAACAAAACAATATTTTTCTCTCTCGTCTACAAAGGATAATTCAATCTATTAATACTTTAAATGTGTAAGATCTAAAACAAAAAACTTCATTTGAAGTAATTGCCAATATATTATCTTGTCAATACATTGTCTTGTCAATGCATTGTCATGTCAATACGTTGTTCTTAATACATTAAGACTGCCAAAACTTGAAAATTCCTCATCCTAAGCAACTAGCAATACATTTCTTTTTCTCCTATGTTGAGGATGAATTCAACTCTTAATATATTAAGGTTAATCAAGCAATAAGCAAAGTTTTCACCTGAAGCAATTGGAAATATATTGCAACTATACTCCTCCTCTATCAAGGACATGTTTTAGACTAGGATAAAAATGGCTAAACTCTTAAAGTGTTAAAATAAAGTGTTAAAAATTAAAGGTAAATACTTTAACGGGGGTAAGAATCATAAATTTGGAAATAACTCGGATAGTTTCAACATATTATTCACAAGATAGGCAAGTTTGTTTGAACCCTTGATTAATTAACTAATAAATACTTCATATCATTTATGTAGAGTTACGAGGGTGTCAATCCACATTTCATAATTTAACGGCATCTAAACATTTGGCTTTGTGTGATGCTTTGAACAATTTTCCATTTATAGATATTCACGACTAGTCAATAGCATTCCAGACTTTAAGCACGATACCTAACTGTAATAGACTCGGTAGCTAGGTTAGACACACAATCATTTCGATAAAGACGATTCTTATAAAGCAACCAACTCGGACAAGATCCGACGATGAATTTCAAGTGTGAAACTCAGCGGCTAGGACTCGACAACAATTTGGTAAATGGAGATATACTCAAAATTGTAGTCATTCATTGATTCTCTCACAAAGACTTAGAAGATACCAATAATATTTTTTAAGGGCTTAGTCTATTAAGTTTGAGCCTATAATATAGGGGTTTATGTGTAATTCAACATAATAAGGCTTGTGTATAGTTGTTAGGGTGAAAAGATCATTAGGACAAAAATCGATTGTGTAAGACTAAAGACCATAAAATCAGATTAAGAGAACTTTAGATCTCATGCCGAAAGCTCTATAAGGATTTGAGGTCTAAAGCATTTCCTATAAATCAATGAATGCCTTCATTGCTGAAGATCTTGATTTTTTTACAAATAAAATAGATTATGTCTCATGATAGTTCTTATTCTCTTATCTGCATCAACTCTCCTACTTTCGAGGTCATATTCTCCATTAATTCACATATTTTTACTACTTTCTCGCATACTTTCTTCATTATATTTAGCCACGCTCCACGACTGCTTTCATCATATACATCATTTATGTTTACTACCAAGCCAACTTTCACCATTTTTTTTTCATTTTTTTCACATTTGTCATTTATACCACAATAATTTTGGCACTTAAACATTGCTCACCAACTATAATCCGATAATATCCATCACTTTAACAACCACTTTTCTTTACGGAATTAAACATATACTCAATTACATTTGGTTAATAGATTTGATATAAAATAAATTTAATCTAGATTTTAAAATTCAAATCCAAACATTTTAAATAACAATTTAAAAGTTGCGTACATTTTTGTTATTTTATTACTGTTATTATTTATTTATTATAAATTGTGATTGTAATTATTAGATAAGAAAAATTTACTAAAGTTATAGCATGTCTTGGTTGATTATGTGTTCATATAATAATCGCAAAATTCAAATTATAAAATTTATAAGAATTATAATATGATAAAGCTTGAAAAAGAAAACGTAACCGCTAGTAAACTAAATAAGAATTTTGATATAGATGAGTTAAATAAAAACAAATGATAGTATTTTTAATATAGATGAGTAAAAACAAATAAGAATTTTATATGAATATCAATAATATTAATAGTATTTTTATGGATTATGTATTCAAATGATAGTATTTTGTTTGTTAAGAGAAAATAATTATGATTTTAGATTTTATAATAAATTTTATAGGATTGCAAAATTAGTTATGTAAATTTATAATAGGGTTATATTGATCGGTGTCTATGGGCCCTGATTAATGGAGCATTAATTGCTTTCTTTTTTACCACTTTTAAGAAAGCTAGAATAAATTAAACAATTTTATTTTAAATAGCAAACTTATCTTTTAATATATAAATGCAATCAATGATATCATTTAATAGGCGGTATTTTCATATTTATTTATGCTGGTTCAGTATATTTAATATTAATTTTATACTAAAAATAATAATATAATAATTCGGATGACTAAAATTGTTAAATTTGCAATTCATTTTCTCATTTATTTATCTATAACATTAAAAAAATAAAAATAAAAATAATAATATACCAAATATATAAACTCTTATATCTTATATCCGGTACAAATCTATATATTTAATTACAATTTTTTTTTTACATATATATTATTTAGTATTCATATTTATTTAAATTTATAGTAAGTTTAATTTGTTTTTAAATGTATAAATTTGTTTAAAAATTATAACTTTTTTAAAAAAAAATCAATTTAAATTTTGATATTTGTCAAATAAAATTTATGGTTTTACTTAATTATAACAATTGTAAAATAGGTAAAAGTTACTATTATCAAATTACTAATAATCTTCTAAAGTATTAATTTCATAATAAATAATATTATAATATATTTTTTTTAATTTTCGTAATCAAATTTAACCTTTAATCGCACCAAACTATAACGTTATAGTATTAAATATATATTAGAAAATAAATATGATATTTACCATTTGATTTGATTCTTTAACCGATTGGAATTGTTGAAATACAAATAAAAGAAATAAGCAATTAATGCTCTACGGGAGGAGGTTAGTATAACCTAATTAGCATAACCTTTTGTAATACGACAAACTTGAAAAGAATACCTTCCACCTTTCTTAGACTAAATAAAGAATTTTCATCACATGATAGCCGTGTTGGTTGAGTAAAGCATGTTTGTCACCAAAGATCGTGTATTTTTATATACGTTTTTTCGACTCAGCATGTCATCTTGTATGATTTACCTTCTAGCGTTGGGTTCTGAAGTTGATTTGCAAACTATTTCATTGCACTTTAAATAGCAGCTATGGATTCCACCGAAAAAGGAATTAATATAGATGAAATAAATAAAAACAAAAAACAATGAGAGCGGACAACAATTATGAATAACATTAAATATTATAAAAATCATGATAGCCTACCGAATGGATTAAACTGAAATTAATGGTTTTCTAGAAGTTTATTTTGTAATCTTTTATTTTTTTTAATTTTCAACCCAAAAAGCTTCTTTTTTGGGAGAACTTCGAAAATAATAAGTTATTCAAATATAAATTTTGATCAAAATCATTCAAAACAAATAATATGTAACTCGTGTTTGTTGAAAAGCAATATTTTTTTGAAAAATAAAAATAATTTTAAAAAAATCTTATAAAAAAATTTATTAAAAAGAGAAAAGTATCACTAAATACTCACTCAACTATCTAATTACCCACTAGTATCCTTTTTTTATAGTGTTATTTGGTACTTCGAATTGAAATTTGGACAAAAATACCCCTATTATATATACATGCTTGTATCTTCACCAGTACGAACGTGAGAGTTGTTTGAAAAACAAATGTGAGAGTTGATTGAAAAACGAACCTGAGAGTTGTTACTAGTGAAATTTTATTTAAAAAAATTATCAATAGATTTAGTTTTGTTTGTTTCAAAAAAACAAAAGCGATGGTACTTTCATTTATTTTTTCCAAGCTCCAGTTTGAAAGATATGGATCTTTTAAAAAAAATTTAAAAAAAATATTGGTTACGTGGTTGTTGATGAAAGGTGAGGTAGTTATAAAAAAAGTAGATGATAAATGATAATTAGATAGTTGAGATGGATATTAAGAGATAATAGGACAAAGTATGGGTACTAGATGACAATAAAATAGTTGAATGCATACCTTAGATGCAATTTCTTTATTGAAAAAAGAGTTTATTTATGAAAATAACTCCAATTAACTACTAAATCAGATCGATTAATAACAAAATTTATGATATCTAGAAAATTTCAACATATCTACAACTTTTTTTTTCATTTTTCTTTTCGGCCCTACCGACAATATCTTCTGACTATATAATTTAGATTATCACTAAGTGGTACGTGATCAAGCACCGTACGTGTCAACAAAGGTTAAAATCAATGACTAAAGGATATATGGGACGATATTGATTTTCCATATTGGCGGTATCAATTCCTATACCACCAATGTCCATAAATGTCAAAGACAATAACTGAGAAGGCACGCATACAATTATAAAACAATTTTAACATAATTTAAAATTTAATTTAATGTATGAATAAAATATTATGTTAATTAAACTTATGACAAAAAAAGTTTAGATATTATAATATCAACAAATAAACGGCTAGTTTTTCTAGTGAGAGAAACTCTCGCTAGAAACCACTCAAGCCTGCACTTCTATCAATTTTTCAGCCTGTTTTTCCATTACAAGCTTGCTAACTCCCCATCACAAGCTTTAATGTTTGCTGAGGGGGAGTACCAGATCATTTTTCGACTTCCGAAAGGCCTCGAAAATATAACTGCCCAACTCCTTCTCTCTCAACCCTCATTAATGGCGCCTCAAGCTTTTACTGTCTTCAAGCTAAGAGGAGAGCCATTAATGGTTGCTCTTTTAAGATTACTCGATTTGTTAACATAGTTAATTGTACCATACCGAAAGACGGAATGTTCTCCAGGCAGCCTCACGACTCCCAAGAACGCAACATTACTTGAAAATCCGTTTTACCGACCAGCACCCCACCCGCGTATCCTACACCGTGAGTCGTCCTCAACATCACCCTCATGCAGACCTACACTCCCTCCTCGAAGCTTGCTCTCTGGCAAATCAAGGCGCTCTCTCTCTCCTATAGGTCAAACCCTTAATTATTTTTGTTGGCTAAAAATCATTTTCCTTCTCCTCAATAACATTCTCTGGGTGTGTAAGGAGGCATTAAAGATTTCTCTCTATTTTTTAATGCATTCTTCAAACGTGCAAGACATAGTTCCCTACTCCCGATTAAACATACCTGACCTCTCATCTCCCCTCCCTAACCTTCACTCACTCCAACCCTCTTTCCACCCATTTAAACCCAAACAAACCCACTCTCTCTCATACCCACCACTCCATCTCTAACTAGTTTTCAAAAACCGAAAAAGATAACCACCCACCACTTTTGTTCCCTCTTCTTCCCCTCCTTTAAGTCCTCGCATATCTTCACTCCCTCTCCATCACTTCATTAGACCCTCCACCACCCACAAACCCCCCGCTCCCTCGAAGCCCGCTGCCTTTAACTCTCTTCAATGGTGGAAACACGCCGTAGTTCTTCCACCCGAAGATCCAACCGAAAAATCACCCCGAGGTTTAATGAAAAAGGATCCTCCCCTCCGTCTGAATCGCTCCCCAGACCGTCGAGTCCGAGCATCACGCTCTCCCTGGAAACCAGATCTTCTTCATTGTCCTCCAACTCTCCCCCAAAAGTAACCGGCATGCATGGCCTTCCGCTCTCTGTTCATGGCTCCCCACCCCCCTATCTCCCACAATCGCAACTCCCCGATCGCCATGAACCAAGAGGCTGGAAGACACGAGCGAGATAACTCACCGCTCTCACTTTCCCCACCGGGAACCAGAAACTCCGCCCATGCTCTATCTGAAGAAGAAGGCCCATCAGAGGTCGATCTCACCCCGCTACCGTCCTGTGAAAAACAACTGCAGGCCATCCTTGACGGCAACGACCACCTTCTCAAAGCTATCACCTCTCTCGAAGACCCTTCTGGCACCAGCAACGCATCACCAGGATCTCAATCCAAGCCCAACAACCATGGCAGTAACTCGGCTAGCATCCCTAGCCTGCACAAATCTAGCTCCGACATCACTCCCTCTCTTCCCTTCGCTGACCCCCTAAACCCTCCGCCCCCAGACCAGTCACCTCCATCATCAAAGCCCACCTCAGCATCAAGCCAACCCTTTTCCCTGGCTGCATGCATGCAGAAAACTTTCTCATGCATGCATGCACCAACCCTAGCATGCATGTTACACCCCCCCAATACCTAACCCTAGCACCCCCATCTGCCTTTAGCGAAACCGCTTCTCAACCCTTCCCCAACACCTCTTTTGTTACTAACCGGTACCTTTTAATAACTCTTTCCCATTCTCCCATCCTCCGTATCCCCCCTAAACTTACCCACAATCCAGTATCCTCTCAACGGCTGTCCTTACCCTTCAACAAGCGGTCCAGACCAACCACAACCCCCTCTCGAGTGACCAAAATCTCTACTCCACAGTTATTCACACCACTGGTCACCCCTCTGTCCAAACCCCTAAACTAAATCTGATCCCAGTTCCAGCACCCTTCCCTGAAACCTACCCTGGCAGAAATAGCAAGGTCCATGCCTTCTCCAGACCTTCAAAAGCACATCGCCCTCTTCGCATTCGTCCAGAAAACACCAACTCATGGAAAACCAACAGCGCTTTCAGGCATGTTCGAGGTAGCAGCGTCAATATCCAGCCTCACCTCGCCGCTGAGTCCGCCTCTATGATCAACATCCAGCACCTAGAGCATTTAGCCAAATCATGGGCTCACATAGTCTCCCAACCGGATACTAGATCTTCAATGAAAATCCACAAAATGGAGGATATACATGTAGAAAATGGAACCCTAGTGTTACCGGATGACGCCTTAACTGGGGACAGAGAAGAATGGGCAAAGTGCTTATCCGATTATTTCCTATCAAAGAAAAGAGCTATTACCCACGTCCAAGCCCTCGCCAACCAAGTATGGAGCATGTATGGTCTCCAGGAATGCAAGCCGACTCCTTCTTGCCACTATTATTTCAAGTTCTCTGCAACTGACAACGCAATAGAGGTTCCAGAAAAGACCCCCTGGTTCTTTAGCAGCCACCCCGTATTCCTAAAAAGGTGGGCACCAATGGAGACTCTGACCAGAGAAGCTTTGAAAGCAATTCCCCTTTGGGTAAAATTCCATGGAATGCCCCATGAACTTTGGTCGGAAAAAGGACTTCGCATCATGGGTAGCTTTCTGGGAACACCTATCTATGTAGACAGCCAAACCGCCGACAGATCCAGACTGAACTATGCCCGAATATGCATCATAATGCAAGCCACCTTTGTGTTTCCGTCCTCCATCACCATAAGATGCCTCGGCAAAGATCATGTCATCCAGTTCGAATTCCAAGGCCTCCCTACAATCTGCAAGCGCTGCTACTCCTTTGGACACGCGGCCGCTTCCTGTCTCTTTCGCGTGGACCCATCATCCTCAACCCTACTAGCTCACCGCCCAGGAAAAGAACCAATGATCAACCAACCACCCGCTCACATCACTCTTTCGGACTCGAGCAACAGTGAAGTACCAACCCCAGACTCCATTCGCCAAATGACTATCCAAAATAGTTGGACCAAAAGCTACATCATTGCAAGCAACACACCAGCTGTCGCCCAGATAGGCCAAGAAGAAAGGGAACCATCATCAACAGAAATCACCTCCCCAACTTGTGTTCTTTGCGAATCCTCCCTTGAGTGCCTTGAACACCTTCTAACTCAGTGCCCCTTCTCTTCTTCTATCTAGGAATCCCTAGCCCCAAAACTGTTATTCCCTTCTTTCCTCTCCCTTTGGCCTCAACGACTTGAGCATGCAAGCTCATGGAACGCATTAAATGATCATCGCAAGGCTCATTGGAAAACAACCTTCTGCGCTACAATTTACTACATCTGGAAGGAAATAAATGACAGAATCTTCAACAACAAGCAGACTACCTACACCCGCATAGCACACCATATGCTATTTGACCTTCGTTATCGCTTTAAAGGAACCAAAGCCAGCTTCACTGAATAAATTTCTAGCTACTCCAAGCTATGTCACCTCTAAATTATAAAATGTAATCATCTTTTAAGTTCACCCTCTGTATTGGGGCTCACGCCTCCCTGAACTCTTGTACCACCATTTATATTAATTTAATTGCTTTTTATAAAAAAACTTATGAAAAATTTATGGTAAATCTTGAGTTTATAATTGAGAAGTTAATTTATTTGATGTTAAGATATTTTAATGTATATAATTTATTTTAACTAAATCAGAATTGATATTTTTTTCTTCAAAACTTATCTTTTATTGATAGCTTTCAAAAATAAAGGGACGAATTTGAAAAAAAAAACACAATTACACTTAAAAGAGAGTAGTTTTCCCAATTTCCAAATTCAAGTGAAATCACCGAGAGTCATCTACTACCTTCACAGAATTCGGAAAACACAATCTCTACCACCACTGAAGAACACCATGCCCAAATCACTCTTCATCTCTGTTTCCGATTTAGCCTAGACCTATACTCTCTAAAAAAGACGATCGCTCTCAACTATCAAAATTGATAATTGATTTGATATAATTATTTAATTAGTCATAAAATATATTAATTTATTAATTTATTTATCGGTTAAAAAATATCATTCAAATAATTATAATATTATAGTTGATTTTATAAATTATTTAATTAGTTATAAGATACAATTATTGATTAATCTATTTATTTAGTGGATAAAATAATATTATTTAAATAATTTTAATACCATCAATTATAGAACAATTTAAATATAATTCAAAATTAGTTTTAGTTTATTTTTTTAAAAAAAATATTATAAACTTAAAGCTATAATAGAAATATGAGTAGATTTCATGCTCAAATAATTTAAAATTAATACTTTAGATAGGATTTATTTGAAATGAATAACCTGTGATATAACAATAAATTATCACAATAATAAATTGGTAGTTGCGCTTTTATTATATTTTAGTAATATCAATTTTCAATTAGTAATAAAATATTTTACAATTTACTTATTTAGTGGTTAGTATTTTTAGTTCATCATTTTTCCGTTTGAGTCTCATTTAATGCCATACAAAAAATAGCTAGTTAAAATGTACACATTAAAAACAAAAAAAATCAACATTACAATGATATCAGTTAAATTTATCCGCCATATACAAAACCATACATCCAATATGGTTCAATTGCACCGGTGCAAACAAAATAAGTTTGGCAATGCTAGTGTTACTAAACCATAATGGCTACAAAGTGTTTATAACACCGTACTTTTAGACTATCAAAAAATTCAGAATTTGGCAATAACTGGGTCGTACTAATACCACCGGTTGCACAGAGCATTCATATTGTCGGTGGTCTAGAACAATCATAATTTCCAGCAAATTTTTTTCGAAGAAACATTATAAAATCCTAAAAATGTAAATCTAACATAAAATAACATAATCATATTAGCATATCATTCCCAAATCGACTATAATACTACATTTAGCTATATCTAACATCACAAATAAGTTAAATATATATTCTACCAAAAACAATGAATAATAAAAGAGAATTAAATCAAGAATGGGAAGAAAATTTATTTTTTTCATTTGTCCATTGATGAAGTTTTTGTTATTAAGAGGAAGAATAGTTTTTTTTTTTTTTCATTTTTGAAGAAGATGAAAAAATGATTTTAATTATTATTTTTTATTCTTCAAGAGAGATGAAGAAGAAAATGGGAGAAGATAGTATTTTGAAAATGGAAGAACTTGCTTTCTTAACTAGGGATGTTTTTTGGAATAAAAATGGAAGTTTTGAAAAATAATTTAGCCTAATCCTGAGAGAAATTTATTCATAGTGTTATATAGGATACTATTGTACATACATATAGTGTCAATATTTAATTTACTTTTAAACTATGCTCTTAACTTACACATGGACAATTGACGTTTTTCTTACAACGGGATGACTGGTTGACACACATTGGTTAGTTGACTAATTGAATTTCATTAGATACCTGTTTGATATTTTGTTGGCTCGAGAGTAACTTAGTTTGGCCTAAGTGAGACAATGGTTCTTAGCTTCGTTTCATATTTGTCAAATTATATAATATTGTTAGATGGTTTTAAAAAAGGTCAAGTGAATAATGCGTTTTTAACAATGATGAGTCTAGATTTTAGGAGTTGTGTTTTAAATAATTGTAGCCGAAGATTCGGAAGTGCATGATAAACACTTCAGAGTATCGTTGGTGCTTCTGACTAATGCGGGACCAAACCACTCTAATATAAAAAATAAGACTAGAGTTGAATCTAGAGCGAGAAATTATTTGACAACATATAAATAGTAATAAATGAATGGTCTGACCAAGATGGGCCACATAAATGAGACATAGTACCCTTTATGGACTGCCAACCCTGTTGTGGTCAAGAAAAAGAATGGCAAATGGCGCATGTGTATCAACATTGTTGATCTTAATAGGGCATGCCTTAAGGATCTTTCTCATGTACCTCGGATAGATCAGTTGATGGATTCTACTTCTGGGAATAATCTGTTGTCTTTCGTGGATGCATTTTCGGGGTAAAAGGATCAAGACCACACTACTTTTATTACGGACAAAGGTCTTCATTGTTATAAAGTAATGTCGTTCGGATTGAAAAATGTTGGGGCCACCTATCAAAGGTTAGTAAATAAAGCCTTCGCTAACGAGATTAGCAGAAATATGGAAGTTTATATAAATGATATGATGGTAAAAAGCTTTGAGGAAGATGAGCATATATCTGACCTTCAAGAAACGTTTTCCAACTTAGAGGTTGTGAACTTGAAGTTAAACCCTGAAAAGTGTTTTTTTGGGGTCCGGTATGGAAAGTTCTTGGGTTATATAATACGTTAAAAAGGAATCCAACCTGATCCGAAACAGCTCAATGCTCTATTAGTTATGGATCCTCCTCGGAGCACCAAAAAAGTTCAAAGATTGACCGGACGGTTGGCTGCTTTGAACAGGTTTATTTCAAGATCATCAGACAAATGTACTCTTTTTTTAGGTGTTAAGGAATGCTAAAGACTTTAGTTGGTCTCCACATTGTGATCAGGAATTTCTTGAAATCAAGAAACATTTGTCTTTAAACCTGTTCAGGGGGAAAAGCTCTACATATACTTAGCTGTATCAGAGTATGCCACAAGTTTTGTGCTAGTAAGAGAGGTGGATAATTACCCTCGTCCGGTTTATTACATTAGCAAAAGTCTGTTGGATGCTAAAAAAGATATTTGAAGTTAGAAAAGTTGGCATTGGCCTTGGTAACTGCGGCAAGAAAAATGACACCATACTTTCAAGCTCATTCCCTTGTCGTTCGAACATATTTTCCTTTGAAGAATGTTCTTCAGAAAGCTGATGTGTCAAGCAGAATGACCAAGTGGTCAGCTGGGCAGGGTGATTATGATATTGATTTTGCGCCCCGAACGACGATTAAATCCCAGTCAGTGGCTGATTTCTTAGTAGAATTCCATGTTGATAGGTCCCACGGACAGTTGCAAGAAAACCAGTTTTAAAAAGAATGGGTAGTCTGAAACGATGGCGGATCTAGTACTATGGGATGTGGGGCTGGAATTTGTTTAACTTCTCCTTATGGTGATACTATGTAACAAGCTATATGTTTTGGTTTCAGAGCTTCCAACCATTAGTCTGAATATGAAGCAACTATAGTTGGTCTTAAGCTAGCCCTTATATGTGGGACCAAAAGAGTCTGATTAATGAGTGACTCCCAACTACTTATCCACCATGCTAAAGGGAAATCTGAAGCAAAGAAAGAACAATTGATAAAATACTTGCTTATGTTGAGAGAAGTTGTTGCAAACTTCAAGAGTATTCACTATGAACACATCCCTAGATCAGAGAATATTGTGGTAGACTCTTTGGCAACCATAACTTATTCTGAATCTTACCCTTGGATTCTAATGTTAAAGTGTCCATCAATACAAACAAGCCAAGAAAAAGGTAAAGATAATAATAAAGTGTGAGTATAGTAATCATTCAGCCGAAGGACTGGAGGTATGATATTCTTTGTTTATTTCCGATGGGATTTTGCCTTCGGACAAAGCATGGCTAAGAAAATTAAGTATAAGGCTTGTGGTTTCTTGGTATTAAGGGAAGTTCTTTACAAGAAATCTTTCAACAGACCCCTCTTGCGTTGCTTAGGGTTTGAAGAATCCCAAGTGATGGTATCTGAACTACATGATGGTGAAGGTTCTGCACACTGTGGTTACAAAGCCTTAACCAGGAGAGTCTTATTAGTAGGATACTACTGGCCAACCATAATGGCAGATGCCAGAGATATGGTGAGGAAGTGTGATCATTGACAGAGATATGGAAATGAAATTCACATGCCAGCAATTCCTATGGAATCTGTATCAGAACCAATACCCTTTGATAGATGGGGTTTGGATCTGGTTGGACCTCTTCCCATGGAATCCGGTGGATGTCGAACGATCATAGTTGCCATTGATTTTTTCTAAGTGGATAGAGGAAGCTCCCCTAACTGAAACCACTTATTAGGCAATTATTAAATTCATTTTGTCTAATATATGTTGCAGATTTGGGCTTCCCAAGAAAATCACCACGGATAATAGGCCACAGTTCGATAATAAAGACATGGAAATATTTTGCACCACCAGAAGAATTCAAAACTGTTTTTCTTCTCCTTTTCAGCCTCAAGAAAATGGGCAAGTTGAAGTTGCTAATCGAAGAAAAATCTGAAGAGAGCTGCAGGAAATTGGTCAAGCTATCTACAAGAAGTATTGTGGGCTTACCAAACTACTCGTAGGGTTGTTACACAATAATCTTATTTTTTCCTTGTTTATGGGATGGATGCAATCACTCCCATAGAAGCTACTTTACCATCTCACAGATTCCAAAACTATTCTGAACAGGCAAATGATATGGCAGTCAGGAATCAATTGGATTTAATTGAAGAAAGAAGAGTTGAAGCGCATTTAAGAACGACACATTACCAAGGTTTGATGAAGAGCATATTTTCCTCTAAAGTTAAAAGAAGAGATTTTCAATTGGGGGACAAAGTCTTTAGAAAAGTCTTTTTACACACCATGGAAAAACAATACGGTAAGCTGACTCCGAATTGGGAAGGTCCTTATATGGTATGTGGAAAAGTCAAGCCATGATGATAAAGACTGCAAGATAAGAAGGGGAGAACACTAAAGCACCCATAAAACGTTGAACATCTCATGTTATACATAGAACTTTCTTGTAAATATTTACTTTTTGAATGTCAATGTAAATATTAGGAGGGCATACTCTTTCCTACCCTCGTGGCGCGGGAAGGTTTTAATGAGGTGTCCGATTTTTTCAATAATATTTTATGCCTTCTTCACAAGTCTGGTGCAAAATTCTTCACCACCTAATCATAGTGTGAGATGGTCGGATGTTAAAAACTTATTATACACCCCGACTCTCAAACATTTTTGAGTTGATCGGATATGTTAAACACTTATTCACATTTATCAAACATATGTGACCGAAATCATTTAATACACTTACTTAACAAATCTGAAATATTGAATGTTATCTAAACATTAGCAATGAAGAGTTAAACGAGATTCACACAAAGGGAAATATGATATTGAAGTCCGATCAGAACAAAACCGATCCATGATTCACAAATGCCTTGACCATTCAAGGACTTTGAGTTTTAAGAACATAAATTAAACAAATAATACAACAACATGCCTTGTCCAGCCAAGGACTTTAGTTTTTTACCACACACAGCATAACAATACAACCTTAGGGCTTGTTCCCTTCGGTTTTTTCATCACCGTGTCCTTTCTTCGTACTTTTGAGTTCAACACTTGAACTCTCACCAACTCCTTCGTTATCTTCAAAATATTCTCCACTTGAGTAATCTTGCTTATCACCATCATCCATTGTATGGAAATGAAGATCATCATATTCCACAAATCTCCACAGAGGACCAATAGTCCTCTTAGGAAAAGTCTCATGAAACAGTAAGATCATATCAGATTTAATTCCATCATCTCTTTTCTCCAAAGAGTCCACCACTCCAGAGGCATACTTCTCTATTCCTGCAACTATCTCTTCAGCTTGCTTTTTTAATAGAGATGTATTCCTCTGTCTTATTCTTAAGAAGATCCTCCAAGTTGACTTTGTCTTCAGATAAAGTCTTGACAGTTTTGTCTCTAGCTTCTAGTTGTTCCTTCAGAGCTTTGATTTTGTCGGAGGAAGAAGTTGCCAGACCGGAACACTTAGTCTGAAGATCTTTTTTAGCATCTTCTGACTTGCACAGTTGGGTAGCTAAGTCCTCTTTTTTCTTCTTCAAGGATTCTATACTTTGCTGAGCGGTAGAGAGACTATTCGTCAAGCCTTGATTCGTTGTAGCCAGGGAAGTTATGGTAGTTATTTGATCCCTCGTTTGCCTTTCCAGGTCAAATACCAGACGGATGTAACCTAAGAGGGCATGACTCAGAGTGTCTTGTTTGCTTGATATCACGTATATCTCACCATTATGGGTTACAACATTGGCCGAATTGGCAGGATGATAAGGCCCAGTAAAGTCATCCTTGTCCAGATCATTAAAATATATATTAATGTTCTGAAAAGCATCAAGATTTACCTCTCCATCAGTAGTGCCCTGTTCGGAATAAAAGTTGGATGGAATTTATTCTTGCAGAGTAGGATCAGTAGGAACAAGAGGAGGAAGTTCAGAACGATGTCGAATTATCTCTGATCCTAAAATAAATTTCTTCTTCTTTGTAGCTTTTTCATCACTGTTTGCCTTGCGTTTCTTATCCTTACTTATGATCTGTGGTGGGTCATCTGATCCACCAGCCTCTTTGACTGTAACGTCGACTGCCTCTAGCATAGCAGCATTGATTACTCATTGATTCTCCAAACTGACCCCTTCGTTAATTCGCTGAGGTTGGTCTGTTGTATTTTTCTTCTTTCTCGTGTTCTTCATCTTGTCTAGATGGCTAGGGGCTTTGTAGATTTTTCATCACTGTTTGCCTTACGCTTCTAATCCTTCCTTATGATCTGTGGTGGGTCATCTGATCCACCAGCCTCTTTGACTGTAACTTTGACTGCCTCTAGCAGAGCAGCATTGATTACTCATTGATTCTCCGAACTGACCCCTTCAGTAATTCGTCGAGGTTGGTCTGTTGTATTTTTCTTCTTTCTTTTGTTCTTCATCTTGTCTAGATGGCTAGGGGCTTTGACCCTGGAATGCAGATAGAGTTTGGCGTCCTTAGCCTTAGTTCTCTTCAGGATAACGTCTGTAGGAGGATGAGTGGTTAGTTGTTCCCAAGTAAGGTCTCTTCCCCTTATAGGTTCCACAAGTGAGACCTCACGAATTTCCTTGAGGTAAAGCAGTTGTGGAAACCATTGCCCCATTTCTCTGAAGCTCATGCGTTTAACTTAGCGCATGTGCTTTGGTTTTCCTCTACATGCTCTGAAAAATTCTTTGATAAAACTGAAAGGAGACACAAGTCAGTTCAAAATAACAACATAGCATTTAAAAACTAAGGAAATATAAATAAAGGCTACATATACTCTTCTAACGACTGGTCAGTTGTCATGGATTAGTGTCAACCTTTATCTTTTTCTCGTTCTCCCATGCTACATTGATGAACATAAATTGGGTCCTCCACGGTTTTTCGCACTCCAGCAAGTCGTTTACCACCTTATAGTCTTCCTCATATTATAATGGTAAAGGGTATATGATGGTTCTTGCATAGATTCGCCATAGAAGCAAACTGCTCCATTGTTAGTGGGATCTTTGACAGCCTTGAAGCCAAACTGCCAGCCATCAGAGTGTACCTAACTAATATTGGATCCAAAAGAAACTGGAGTCCCCAATTCAGCACCTCGGTGTATACTACTCGCTCATGAGACTTGCAGTCCATCGGAGTCTCTGGGGTGATTGTGATTCTCACCTTAACAGAATCGGGGAAGCCCCACTTTGTTCGTATACGACCCAACTCAGCAGTATGGGTGTACACGTAAGCAATGTTCTGGAGGGATATCAAGTATTTCGCACTAACCTTCTGGAAGTTTGGCCCCACCTTCCCTTCGAGACACTCCGGAAGCGACTCAGTATTGGGCAGACCCACCTTAACCTTGCCTTTCTGATCTGCTGCGGTGTCCTCCGTCTGTCCGGACGCCTCAAAAGGAGCATCTTCTATATTATCCTCCATAGTTTCTTTCATTACGCTTGATTGTTGTTCGGATGACTTAGTTTCTACCTAGGGCTTTATCGTCTCCAAATAAGCAGGTTTCGAAGAGCTAAGTGTGGATTTAGCCTTGGATTGCCGAGTTATTCGGCGATATGTGGTCTTCTTAGTAGACTTCTCAACATTCGAACCCATTGCTAGGAAAGGCGATGGTTTTCTAACACTAGAAATTGCCTTTTCTTTAGGTAAGGGGTTTTGGGACCCTTGAACAGAAAACCCTGATTGAAGAGGAGATGAGGTTGAGACAAAAGGTAATTTTTTTACCTTTTTTGTCTTTGATGACGATGAACTTTGGTCTGTATTTGCTTTTGGCCGATTGATTTCTTCACTAGGAGAGACAGGAAGACCATCTGCAATTCTCTCATCTCTTTCAACTTTTCTCGCTTTCTCCAATTCAGATAAATTCAGCCAACTTCCTTTTACCAATGCATTTCTGGCTGTGAACATAAATTACCCAAACACTGTTTGAAAAGATTACTAAGCTTTCTCTCTCTAGAAGTGTTTGTGTTCTTGAAGACAATAGAACAGTAAAATCGATTTATATAACTGTGAAAACATGGGAGTTTACCTAGGGGAAGACTAACCGATCAGAGTGATGTTTAAGGGTTATAAAGTATATGAGTTACAATCTAAGTAATATTTTAGCCTAGTAGGTACGAGAATCTAGGAGAAAATCGGCTGAGAGGTCGAACCAAAACGGACACGTGTCCCACGTCGAAAAATGACTCTTGAAATTCTTAACGGTAAATTTAGTCCCACCAAATTCCAATCAGGTTCATTCTTGAAATTTTTAACAGAAGAAGTTGATCTCTTTGGTTCGGATACAGAGACAAATCGGAAGGTCACATTCGAATGCATTGATTTCTATTCTTGTGGGTTAGCTCTTCGAAAGATTCTCTGCAAGACCTAAAGGGGCTACTAATGAAGTCAGATAATTTTGACACAGCTACTCACCCCTATCCGAAGGGCTGTTCAGACTGAACCATTACCATGAAAAAGCGAATAGGGTAAAACTAGTGGAACGTGATTAAGCTAGGTGTTGGTCATTTCATATCTTGGGTTAATGGGCTCTTAAACTTGAATCAAACCCATAATCCGACCCAAAAAACCCACGGATCATTAATTTACCCCAACTACTTTCATTAATAAGGATGATCAGAATTTAATACGAACACACCTTAATTATCAGTCTGTATTTTATCCTAAACCTTAAATTCTCTAAACACTTTACAAAATTACTCTTAATCACGAATAATCCACACAGAACTTGACAAAATATATAAATTTATTTCCCACTCCAAAACCATAACCAAAATTTTTGAATTTGATGGACAGTTGAAAGAAAATAGGTTAGTCCAAAAACTATTTACTTAGTGATTTAAGCCTTGCTTTTTATACTCCTCAAAAGTTATATTAGATACAAATTTCCTTTAATATTTCGCAAGAGAAAAATTGAATTTCGACGCATAAAAGAATTGGAGGAAAAGCTCTAAATAATTAAATGGAAAATCTGTTCGAAAAGGTTCAGACATTATGCAACAAGTAAGAGTAGTGTTTGTTTCACAAACTAAGACCCTAAAAGCTCTCCTATTAACAAGAAGTAATCAATTTCAAGGTTCTTAAAAATTATCCTTAGCTCGCCGGATTACGCCCAATGCCTCTATGTCATTTGCCGTTTCGACAATACCTAACGACTTCCTGATTTGCAAGCTAGAAGTACGAAGGAACGGATTGCATGCTTTTTCCGTCTTTAGTGTTGTGGGAACCTGGGATAATGCAAAACTCTCATCTTTAAATGAATCAGAAAAATTTTAAAGCCGAAAATGCACATAACTCGACAAATCAATTTTTTTCACTCACTGTTGGCAATCCTTTGCTCCGAAGAGATGCGACATGGGCTGCATATGACTGAAGTGCCTCATTCCTGGGTTCTATAGATAATGCAAACTTGGAATTGCTCTGTGGAAGAAGTAAACTAAGTGATTGAGCTTTAGAGAATCCAGATAAGTAAATTGCTGAAAAGATGGATTAAGATGACAAACCAGTGTATATTCATGGCCGCAATATATTTTTATATCTTCCGGCAAAGACATGATTTTGCTAAGGGATGAAAGCATCTGAAACATAGGAAAGTAGTTATTTAACTCAGAAAGATAGCTATAACATCCCACAGCTACATAACTTTTCATTAACTCATCGACGTTAATATATAATCGGCACAAGCAATGATTACATCCAAAGAGGCGAATACTATTTATACCTATGAAGGCTTTACAAAGAACGGGATCGCATATAAACACTAAGCAAATATTTTTAACAATAACCAAACCTAGCAACGCCAGATTTAGTAGGCATTTCACATAAAGAAAATCTCTCTCTCTCTCTCTCTCTCTCTTTGCATATTCAGCAAAGCTAAGTTAATAAATTTAAAACAAGTGTTCGACTCTCATATTTGTCACTCTATCGTGTTTTCACCCAAACACACGTGCAAATATTAAACATAAGCAGATCCTTGTATTGATGTCATAATTACAAGTAAGGGCATGAAGAATGAGCAGGTGATTTAACTAACTACTCAATCCAACAAAACACTGATCAGAGCAAACTAAGCATATAAACCACACCAACAAAAAGTTACCTGCTCTGGGGTACCTTCAAAAAGCTTACCACAAGATAAACTGAACAACGTGTCTCCGGTAAAAATTGTCTTGGACCGAGGAAAGTAAAAGCTGATATGACCTGCTTGCTAATAAAACCAATCAGCTAATTGAGAGAAGTTTTCCTTGTTTAAGTAATCAAAACCTAAACAAATATTGAAACTTGACCTCTTGTATGACCAGGAGTTTCAATCACATGGACCTCATGGCCTGCAAACATCCACTTGTCACCTTCGGTCAAGGCTATGTCTATACCAGGAATGCGGTCCTTATCTATTGCTGCACCAATCACCTACAAGCAAACAAGAAAACGGATCTTGGCACTGAGTAAATAGACAGCCTAGCCAAAATGACACTTCCATTTCTTTCTTCCATTCTGGAACTAGGTAAAGATAGCAAAAACATGGCACGTAGCTTGAACATTTTTTTCTTATGTAACTGGTAAATGTAATGTTATAGGAATTACGTTGATATGATCTCATATGACCTTCGTATTATACAAAATAACCCATTGTCTGATTACCTACTTTTCACCATCATCCAAACTAAACATAAAGAAATGAACTACATCATGGTATTAGATATAAGGACTCCAGGATAGGTTCTGTTTACCGGATCCGTATTACAAATTTATAATTTTTGTCAACAAAACAGGGGAACAAAACCATACCTTTGCACCGTACCTTGCTTTTAACTCCAGGTTCCCACCAGTGTGATCATGATGATGATGTGTATTCAATATATATGTCAGATTCCGGTTTTTTTTGCTCAAAGCATCTATGATAGGTACGGATTCAGATGGATCGACCACTCCAACCGTACCTGTGTCCACATCATGCAAAAGATATGCATAGTTGTCCTTCAGACATGGAACCTAAATAACCCAAAAACTTCAATTGAGTAAATTTCTAAACGAAATACATATAGTTGCCAAATGCTGTATCGTGTATCGAATAGGATAGTAAGACACACTAACACTCTGGAAAAATATATTACATACCTAAAAATCATTAATTATGTGAGGGATATCCATAAAATTAGAAAATCTCGTCGAAGAACATACACCAAAATATATTATTAACATAGGATTACTACTACTATATCGGATTGTGTAGCAAAATATAAAAGGAGCCCTATAGTCTTAGTTTAGATAGCAGATACTCCGGTGACAAACTCAATTAAAAGCGATAGAATAGTCATTAAAAAAATTGAATAACAGCCTAAAGGAAAGACAAACGTAGCTATTTGTTAGAACAGATCACAAAAGTGTATCGTATGATACACAGCGGATCATAAAATAAGACAGCTGGGTATCGCATAGGCTTCAAAATGATTCGTATGCTAGTATGCCCATCGGAATGATGAAAATTTTCATCATATAATAAAAACACAAAAAAAACAGTTTTTCAGGTCAGAGCTAAAGTCATAACAAAAAATAAACATTTTTGAAGAACCAAGGTTTCGAAGCTTAGAGAAAAATTTACCAATTCAATTTGCAAGGACGACGAGGACAAGTTAGAAACACTGCAAAACTGAGTGACTCTAAGAGTTCGACTAGCACCACGCACGGTGTATAGTGGCACAGATAACAACCGCATGAAACCATACAATAGACCTTTTCTGAAGCTAAGTTGTCTCATGCCAGGCCATACACAAAGCTGACGTCTCCTTACCTACAGCAAGTAGAACAAAAACAAATCAACATAATCTCGACCACTACTATAGAAGACCACAATTCGATAAGCGAATCCAATCCATTACACATATTTACGCAACCCTTTTCTTCCTATTTCCGCACCACACTTTTGCAGGTAAATTACAACTGGACCACAATTTTCGCAACAACATTACTAACATCTGCAACACGACCTAGTTAGCAGTGATGATATCACAAACCAGATCATGAAGTAGTTTCACTAGTAAGAAAACTGTAACAGTTTAACCCAATACAAAACAACAACAAAAATATTTACTTTCTTAATGAACTTCCACACTGCTACAGAACTAGTGAATTCAATATTAACAAAAACTAAACAAAATATTAATTTTTTCATGAGAAATTCAATTTAAAACCAATTGTATAACATAAAAAGAGTTCATTTCCAACAATCATTCAATTTATATATACAGAAGAATTAAAGTAGAAGGATATTAAAACTAACCCCAATACAAGGTAAAGAAGCCATAACAGTAGATACTTTAGATATAGATTGCATCTCCCTCTTCGTGTCTTGCTCCTTGAGAAATATAAAGATGGACTCTGACTCTGTGATGGTTTAAATGCACAGGAATAGAATAGGTTATAGTTATAGGGGGTAGGAAATTAATCAATTTTGGGGACAACAATAAACAATTTGACGATAAATAAAAAAAAAGTTATTTTATTATTTGTGATAAGTCAGGCCCAGTTGAGCCTCCAAGTGGCGATTCTTCCGACTGGATCATAAGTATGTCTGCCATCCAAGTCAACATATTATGGGTCACCTACTGAATTTTAGAAAAATGTGTAACTTCAAGTTCAAATTGGGTCGAAAATTGACTTAACCTAACTGTACCTATCTATCTCGATTCATCAAGATTCGGCTGAACTGATCATATTCATACATTCTTGATGATACTCTTACTTTAGGATCCAGTTGAATATTTAGACTGTATTCGGGAGTATCACCTATCTAACTAAGTAGCACGGGTCACCTACGCGATCTTATTAAAGGATGCTTCAATGATTTAAAGAAAAAATATAAATTCGTTGGCCTAGGGTGCCATATAAAATAGTAATAACATTCATTTAATGAATTTTAAAATATTTATTTTATGGGAGAAGCTATTTTATTTTTTATTTTTATTTTTCAAAAAAAATTGTTTTTGTTACTTTTTCATGGAAGAAAATTTAAATATATTTTTATAAAAAAAAATTATCTTTTATAAAAACAATAATAATACCTAATTCTAATTCCGAAGGAAACTAAATGTACGCTCCAAGAAACAGAGATTTCCCCTATTATGAAGAAAAGTTAATCAACTGCTTGTTGATTAATCTTCTTTCTTTTTTCTAATGGTGTTCTTCATCTTCTTGGTGTGATTTAGTTGTTTCCGCCTTTTCGTTCCCGATTTCGTTTTACTCTGTTTTGGTTTTTCCTCTGTTCTCGCAGAAGCTTTGTTGATTGCTGGTTTCTGCGCGTCTTGATGGCTAAAGATATTCTTAATACTGATGATTTTCCTTCCCTGAATGATAAGCATAAGAAGATCTCTTCTGCCCATAGTTTGGACATCTACAAAAAGAATGATACGAAATTGTATTCTGAAGTCTTGAAGAATGATACAGATAGCAAATATTTTTCCCCTGACTTTGTTAAGTCTTTTGAAGATCACAATGTGATTCAATACTCAAATCAAACTAAAACCATTCTTCTAAAAGATTCAAGATCTACTATAATCGGGAAATTCAGTCAGGGAATTCCGAAAAGAGCGGCGTTTCATTCTTTCCTTGAATCCTTCAAATTTAAAGGAACGTTCACATATGTTACCCTTGATTCAAGACAGATACTTATTGAGTTTAGTTTGCTGGAGGATGTTGATAGAATTTGTTTGAAGTGTATATGGAATGTAGATGGTAAAGTCATGAGAATCATAAAATGGAGTCCTGAAAACAGTAAAAATTTTGAATGTCCAATTACTTTACTTTGGGTGAGATTTGAAGGCTTGCTAGAGTTTTTGTATAACAGGACGATAATTAGGGATATGGCGGATTCTTTGGGGTTAGTTCATCAAATTGTGGTTCCAAATTTTAATAGGGCCTCAATGAATGCTTGTTACGCTCTGGTTGAAATTGATGTGTCCAGAATGTTAAAAAGAAAGTTGTGGGTAAGTTTTGGTGATCAAGAAGGTTGTTGGGTGGGGGTTAGTTATAAAAATGCTCCATATTATTGTCACAGATGCCATCGTTTGGGTCATAACCATGCGGAGTGTAAAAAGACAGTAAACAAAGATGATACAAATGAGAAGTCTACTAGTACAGAAAAAATACATTCTGTCTCTGTTAAAGAAAGTGTTACAAGCTCTCAAAATCCAAAAGTTGATCTGGTTCAACCCTTTAGTCAAGTTTACAGTAGGAAATTGAAATCTATTATCACCACCAAGGACAATTCTATGAATTCTCAAAACAATGGTATCTCTACATGCCCTGAAAAGGAGGTCTACTCTTCTAAAAATGGTCAGAATGTGATTTCTCTTCAAAACCGTGATAAGGATGCTGGCTGTACTCTTCAACATGAAGAGATGGAGATTATTGAAGCCATCAAGAATCTTGATCAAGGATGCTCTCAGAGGGGGTCTCCTGAATTTGAGAATTCAAATGAAGTGGATTTCAGCAAGTCAGACTGCAGTACTCCTGAGGATCAGATTGTGAACCTGTCTTCTCATGTGTTTAAAGAAATTCTTTTGAAAAAACTGAAAGCTAATAAAAAAATAAAGAAACCAAATCAAAAGATTGTTAAATCCTTACGTTTTAAGGACATTCGTAATAAATCATACTCTGATAATGATAAGTCTGATTAGTTGGAACCTTCGTGGTATCAACAATAATCCTACCATTTTGAGGTTAAAGGACACGATTAACACTAATAATATTCAAATTCTTGCTTTACATGAGCCTTTGGTGAAGGTTGAGAAGATTAATGAGATTGCTGATAAGCTTGGCTTCAACAATTTTGCTGCTAATCTGTCTAATAAAGTCTGGTGTTTTTGGAAAGATGATTTCAAGATAGATGTTCTGATTGATCATGAGCAATGATTACATTTGAATGTGTTCAATTCTGATTCTGAGTTTGTTTTCAAACTGTCGATCATTTATGCTAAGTGTAATAGATGTGAGAGAATAAATCTTTGGAGTCTTCTTAATTCTATTTCTGTTACGGGGAAAGCTTGGTTGGTTGTTGGAGACTTCAACGTGATTTCCTCCTCTGATGATCAGATTGGTTGCAATTCATTATGTGTTAACAACATGGAGGAATTCAATGATTGTATTAAAGATTGTTTGTTGGAGGACGCTGGTTATGGAGGCTCGAGATTTACATGGAATAGGGGCTCTAGATAGAAGCGTTTGGATAGGGCTATGGTTAATAGCAAGTGGAATACTTCTTTTAATAGTACAAGGGTTCTTCATATGATCAGAACCTGTTCTGATCATTCGCCTTTGCTTATTAAAGCTGATAATGTCACCAATGCTCATCTTAAGAAAGGATTTAAATACATGAATATATGGGCTAATGATGAGTCTTTCTTGGGTATTGTTGAAACTAATTGGATGCTTCCTATTTCTGGTTATCCTAATCAGTTTTTCTGGCAGAAGTTAAAGAGACTTAAAGCTTGTTTGAAAGAGTGGAATACGAATAGTTTTGGGAACATTTTCAACAAGCTTAAAGATGATGAAGGCTGTGTTAGGAAGTTGGAAGACTCTTTGGCTAATAGTTTCAACATTAATACTAAGGCTGAGTTAGATAAAGCTAATAGTTTGTACATTAAGAATCTCAAGATTGAATCTGATTATTAGAAGCAGAAGTGTTACAGTGACTGGCTTAAGAATGGTGATAGAAACTCTAAGCTTTTTCATTCATTTGTGAACAAGAAGAGAAGGAAAAGGAAGGTTAACAGCATTAAGGATGGAGAGTGTTGGTTGAATGATGATGAGAGTATTGGTTTGTCTACTGAGAAGTATTTTAAAGATGCTCTTACTTCTGAGTCTTATAGCAGTAAAGAAGAGGAGACTCTTCTTCTTAATGATGATATCTTTAAAGTCATTCCTTCTTTGATTTCTGATGTGGATAATACTGATTTGATGAAGTTAACTACTGAGGAGGAAATCTGGAATGTGATTTCTACTATGAAGGTGGATAGTGCAGCCGGCGTCGACGGTTTTAATCTTCATTTTTATAAGTTCTGTTGGAGGATTATCAAGCGAGATCTTTGTATCTCCTTTAACTCTTTTATAAATGTCAATTACATTCCTAAAGGCATGTTTGCCACTGGTCTGTGTTTGATTCCTAAGACAAAGAATCCCACTACTTGGAATGAATACAGACCTATAGGCTCGTGTACCATGATGAATAGAATATTTTCTAAGCTCAGAAACTCTAGGTTGGCCTTTCTGCTTCCTAAGATCATTTCTAATTGTCAGGGGGGTTTTGTTCGTGGGCGTTGTATTCACGACAACATTTTTGTGGCCAAAGAAATTATCTATGACATTAAAAGGAAGCCTAAAACTGGCAATGTCATGATCTAGCTTGATATGTCGAAAGCGTTTGATAAGATGTCTTTCTCTTTTATATATAAAGTCATATCTAGCTTTGGTTTTTCTAATGATTTTCTGAGTCTTATTAACAGGTTAACTACAAATGTCAGCATATCTATTCTGTTAAATGGTGGCTATTTTGGTTATTTCAGAACTAGAAAAGGTTTGAGACAAGGTGATCCCTTGTCTCGTAGCCTTTTTATCATAGGTGAAGAGGTCTTGATAAGAGGAATGCATAGTTTATTTGGAAACAATAAAAAGATGTTATACAATACTAGATCTCAGATGTTATTGCCTTGTCTGGCTTTTGCAGACGACATTCTAATATTTACAAATAGTTTACAAGATTCTATTAACAATTTGAGTGTTTTCCTTGATAAATATCAGCTTGTTTCAGGTCAAAGGATAAATAAATAAAAGACAAAGCTGATTACTTCTTCATCTCTTCAACAATCTAGGATAGCTAATTTGGAGGCTCAAACTGGTTATAAATCTGAGCACCTGCCCACAAGCTATCTTGGCTGCATTCTGAATAACAGTAGCAAGGCCTGCAGTTTCATCAAAATCATTGACAAAATAAATGATAAGATATCTGGTTGGGATTCTAAATATTTATCTTTTGGTGGCAGATTAGTTCTAATCTATAATGTTCTTTTGTCTTATCCCAATTATTGGTTACAAAATAGTATTCTACCTAAGAGTATTATCAGCAGGATTGAGAAAATATTGAACAAGTTTCTTTGGAGATCTAGAGTTAATGAGCCTGCCATTCATTGGGCTAATTGGAAGTCGATCTGTAAGCCCTTTGAAGAAGGGGGTCTTAATATCAGAAGCATTACTGATTTTCAGTATACTTATTCTTTAAAGGTGTGGTTCTCTTTCAGGAAAAATGAATCTATTTGGGCCAAGATGATGCATAATACTTACTCTAAAAATATTCATCCTTTGTATGCTAATTTTAACAGGTCCGGGTCTCATACTTGGAGAAGATTGGTTAGCATTAAGAATGATGCAGAAAACCATATCATATGGGTATTTGGTAATGGTGAAATGGACTATTGGAGAGAAAACTAGCATGATTACAAGCCTATCTATAGTGATCAAACTGAATTTAATTACCTGGAAGCAAAAGTGAACTCCTTTTAGAAGAATGGAAGTTGGGATACTGTTGCCATGATTCCTTTTCTTTCCCCTGAAAGATGGAGTCATATTCAGAATCTTAAGTTTAATAGTTCTAAGAATGATATAATGATTTGGAAGTGTTCAAATGATACAACCTTCAACAACAAGAAAACTTGGAATACCAGCAGACACAAAGCTAATTACTCTAGGCTTTTCAAAAAAATATGGAGTCCTATCATTCCGAGGAAGTTTTCATTTCTTCTATGGAAAATTATAATGAACTACATCCCTATAGATTCTATTCTTCATAAAAGACACTTACAATTGGTTTCTAAATGTCAATTTTGCAGAAACAGTGAAGATATGACTCATGTGTTTGTCAACTGCACTCAAGCTTGGCAAGTTTGGAACCATTACAGTACAATTTTCAGGATTAAACTCAAGAGATGCATGATTCTTACTCACATAATTAAAATGTGGCACGACTTTGACAGTAGCAAATCTCACATCACTCATCTCATGCCTGCAATCATTTGCTGGTCTATTTGGTATAACCGTAACAATTCTAAGTTTAAGGGAGTTTCTTTCAATTTTAACTCTACTATAATCTATATTAATCGAATCATCTTATCTTTAAATGCATCTGTTCTAACGAAAAAACATTGGTTAAATACTAAGAATGCAAGTTTGCTTATGGGATGCCTATTTCTAGTTCTAAGCTGATCTATAATACCTGGAAGCATCCGATTGAAGGTCGCATTAAGCTCAACATCGATGCTTCTGTCTTAAGAAATGCAGAGGCTAGTGGAGCTGGTATTTTTAGGAATCATCTTCGTGAAGTTTTGCAGTATTTTGGCAATAATTACGGGAAAATGTCTCCTCTCTTAGCTGAAACTCGAGCGCTTCTTGATGGTTTGCTTATCTGCAAGCAAAACCATTAGCTTCATGTTGACATTGAATCTAATTGTCAGATTCTCGTCAATTTCATTGCTGCCAGTGTTTCTCCTTGGTACCTCAGTCCTGTCATCAAGATTTGTCAAATGGATTTTGCTTCTTCTATGGTTATTAAATACATCTCTCGAGTTCAGAATCAGGTTGTCGATTGGCTAGCCAGATGGACTCTCAGATGCATTGAGAAGCCTTATTTCAATCTGTTCGTTATTCCTTCTGAATTGAATGCGATTCCTTTTCTTGAAAGATTGGGATTATGTTACATATCTTAGATAATCCGAGGTCTTACTTTAGGGTTTTATTTTGTAGGTTTGTTGAAGGCTCTGCTGAAGTTGGAAGGTGTTGCTAAAAGAAAGCTTGGAGTAGTTGTTGGATCTAGGAGTAGAGTGTGTTCGAAGGAGTAGATGTTGGATGTTGTTCTGCAAGCTCGGTAAAGGATTGATGGTGTTGGAGCTTAGAGAAATTTTGATGGAGTCAAGTTTGGAGTTTTGTTGATAGAGCAGAAGGTTGAAGATGAAGAGGCTGTTTGGGAGAGAAAGATGGCGCCTTTGAGTTCGATTTTTTATTTTGATTTTAGGGTTTGTTTTAGTTTCGATTTGGTACTTTACCAAATCGTCAAACCCTAATATCATGTTTTGGTTTTATCACTTTAGAGCCATTTATTTTGTAAAACTCTTAATTTAGTCCTTAAATAAAATAGGTTATTTTCGATTAAAAAATTCTAATTCTGAAGATTCACCCCAGAATTATATGTTATTTTATGAAAAAATAATACACAATTCTCATATCATTCGTACTTTTTTTTAAATGACACTTCAATTTGAGGGCTGATTTTGGAATTAATTGTTTAAAAAAAAATACCACCTAATCCTGAAACCACCATTTAGAATTAGGCGTTTTTTATATAAGAAAATAACACCTAATCCTAAGACCACTTTAGGAATTAGCTATCTTTTTTTAATCTCTAATTTCACAATTTTTTTAACTCAAGATTAGCAGGTGTGGTTTGGATGAAATTTTCTGTGTTGATTCATTGTTTTCTTCTTCCATTAAGTTAATATTGTTTGATTTAGGTTTTAAATTTTTAGATTTTTCAAGTTTTAATTTTAGAAGTTTATAAATATAGTTTGGGTTGAATAGGAAGAAATTAAGTGCTTATAGGAAATAAAGATAAAGAGAAGAGAATGTTAGAATAAATATTGGATTGAATACGAAAATAAAGATGAAGAGAAGAGAATGTTAAAATAAATATTGGATTGAATATGAAGATGTTTTGTGTTTGTACGAAATAATGGTATAATGACATAAAACATGACGGCTGAAGCTATCTTCCCATCATATTTTTTATTTCCCCATATTTGAGAAAAAAACTAAGATTTTTATTTCCTCCATAAAAGAAAGGGCCAGGCTAGAAATAAGACACATTTTGATAGATCTCTCACTCTACTCCCTTCTTTTTTCAAACTCAAAGTTGAAATTCCAAAATTTCCCTTTCTCCCTCTAGATTTCTACATTCATACCATTTACACTCCAAATCAGCCGAAACTCTGAAATCTATCCGTTATTACCCTGAATCTAAAATTTTTGTACTAACATATACTACTTTAAACCCACTAAACCGAAAAAGTTAGCTTTTTTTACCCAAACCCATCAAATCCACTTCGAAAAATCTTGAATCGGAGTATCTATGGACAATGATGAGATGGACGTGTCTCTGGAAGACTTACTAGATGAGGAGGAAGCTTACCGGATGGAGGTAAGAAGCGAAACCCTGTATTTCAGTTTTCGGTCGTGTCGCACGCCGTTCGTGCGACGAACAGCTTCGTCATCGCACGATCCTGTGACTTGTTAACCGAATCTATCGCATGAGACGAAGACAAAAGTGTGTCTCATGCGACCGCACTAGAGGCATGTCTCGTGCGACGGTACTGAAGACATGTCTCGTGCGACGGAAGTGTTATATAAAATCATAGTTTTCAATTTTATATTTTGTAGGAGGAACCTGCACAGCCTCCATTTATGGATGCCGATTACAGTAAAATATTCAACACGGATAGATTATTTACTAAAGACGAATTGGATGTTTTCGTGGACATTGAATCGAAGAAGATCAAGTTTGTCACAATTAGAAAGCTCTACGATAGCGGGAAATGGGGAAGGACTCCTAGGTTAGTGTACGTTTGCGAGCGATACTGTGCATTCGTATCAAAGGCGAAACCGGAAACTTTGAGAAAGAGGAAGACATCGACGAAGAAATGTAATTGTCTGTTTGCGCTAAAAGGTCATCCGATCGACGTACTAGCCATGAAATAACGTTTGGAGGTGATAAACGGTACTCACAATCATGAACCTTACGTTCTCTTAGACGGTCATTCCCGCGCTTGTAGGCAAAAACTGGATGAAGAGGAACTAATTCGTACTTTATCTCACCTCGGTTCACGCCCTAGGGAGATATATAGTGGTTTGAAGTATCAATATCCCGAGAACATTTCGAACATGCGTGCAATCTACAATTGCCTCCAAAAACATCGGGATGCTGAGCACGGGGGACAAACGCAAATGCAATATCTTTTGACGAAATTGAAGGAGAATGGATACTCGATGTGGGAGCGTTTGAAAGATGATTCGAAGGTGATCACTGACTTTTTCTTCACACATCCTACTAGCGTAGACTTATTACGTACATTCCCGAACATGTTATTCATGGATTGTACGTACAAGACGACTAGGTATAAGATGCCGTTATTAGAGATTGTCGGTTTAACGTCGATTTCCATTACATTTACCGTTGCGTACGTATTTATGAGCGGAGAGAATATTGGAAACTACGTATGGGCTTTAGAAACTCTTCGTGGTTTGATGATGTATAGCGTGTGCGCATTTCCATTCATTATTGTTACCGATCGAGAGTTAGCTCTCATGCGAGCGATCGATAAAATTTTCTAGAAACGCACCACTTGTTATGCACGTGGCACATTAGTAAGAACACGTTTGCGAGTTACCAAAAGAATCTAGATACACTGAAGGAGATGTTTTCATCTAAACCGGAGTGTTTTGCGTATGTTATGGACTCGTGGATAACGAAATATGGTGACAAGTTCCTTGCGTACCGAACGAACACGATTAAGCATTATGGCCAAACAACTACAAATAGGTTAGTCCGTTTATCCTACTTTTTCGTTGAGTTATTTTATCTAGTTTCAAATAAGTTTATAATTTATTACTTGTACTATATAGGCCGGAGGATGCTCACTCCTCCCTAAAAAAATATCTTGGGACGAATCAATGCAACTTTGAGTTTTTTTGGGAAAAGTTCATAACTTATTAACGAATCAGCATGCGGGTATCGTCGAATCATCCAAGCGAAGTAAGTTTAGAACAATTCCCGGTTTTGATGGTGCTTTGACCCAAAATCTTAAAGGTCATGTGTCACATACGGGGCTATAGATACTGATGGTTGCTATTGTACGTGCTCGAAATATAGAAGTAGATCGGGTAGCATGTGGAGGTTGTTTCCTTAGGAAAACGCATGGTTTACCTTGTGCATGTGAAATTGCGTTTATAGCTAGAGATGGTAGGTGCATCCCCTTAGAACACGTGGATATCTTTTGGAAAAGATTAGATATTGTGCATAGAGATCCTAGCTCTCGTGAAGAGGGATTGCAAAAAAAACTTTTCTTAATTGACAACTCCATTCGTAGTTTCCGACCCGACCAACAAGACCACATTATCAATAGGGTAATGCAAATATTAAGGCCCGAGACAAGTCATATTCAAGATCCTAAAGAAGTGGTTAGAGCTAAGGGTAGACTAAAGGGAGGCGTTGATAAATCGACTAAACGAAACCCTAGTTTGTGGGGATATCCCATTGAACAAACCGCTAGTGCTAGTACTCCGGCTAACTCGGTAGGTAGTACACCCGAAAACACTTTAGGGAGCACAGCCGTATCCAAAGTGGTTCCCATCGTACCACCCAAACCTCCATTAGCAAAAAAAAGTTGGAAGGCCTAAGAAAATTGTTAAGGATGAGAAGTTAACATTATATCCGGATTGCATCCCGGCCTTTCTACACACTTATATTTTAAAGTTAATTGACGTTCTTCCGGACGGACAATGCGTATATCGTTTTGTAGCGCATTTAATATACAACGACGAAGGGTCGGGTCGGATGTATATGGTTCGCTGAAGGTGTTTGACGATTTGGTACATAGGTTAGATTACTTCAAGCCCAACCCTAGTAGCCATTATTGGATGACATTTCCAGACATTGGACTAGTCATCGCGACAAGGTATCAATGCATGGTATACCATGTATCGCAAGCAGCTTCGTTAACGTATCTACTAATCCGTGGAAAGCCACCCGTCAACAATTCAACGATCATAGAAGTTGGGATAACTTTCGTACATGGATGTCACTTTTTTAATGTAAGTATATTTCGTTTCCAATCCAAATTTCTTACGCTATCATTACTAATGCATTCATTTACTCTTTTTTCTTGTAGATTACTACTCCACCCGATGGACCGTTGCCTCCATTATACCCTTGTTGGGCTGCTTATGCACCCGAAGAAGCAAATCAATGGGCGCATCCCTACTACCGGCGGTTAAAGAAATTTACAAAGATAATGTCCGCAAGGAAAATCAACTTGAACGAAAAACCACATGTACCAGATTTGACTAGAGACGACGTTTGAATGCTTTTGTACAACGTTTCAAGTTATTTTTCCTAACGTTTCATGTAATATAGTTAATGTAATTTTGATGTAATGTAGTAGGAAAATGACTACTAACGTGTTATGTATTATAGTTGACGTTATTAATTGAAATGTTAGATTTTAAGTCAAATAAAACACCGGTCGCACGCGACGCAATTTGGGTCCCGTCTCATGCGACTAATGACCAAAATTGTGGCCCTGAATTTCAGGCAGAGAGCATATATCGCACTCCAAAAATGCGAACGTCTTTGATGGTAGTCGCATGCGACGTAAGGTAAAAATTTGGGCCTTATTTTTCAGACAGGGAGCATATATCGCCCTCCGAAAACGCGACTGCCTTTTGTCCATGTCGCATGCGACCTAAGGCAAAAATTTTGGCTCTGTTTCTTAGACAGAGGGCATATATCACACGACCAAAATGCGATCTCATTTGGCACTCGTCTCATGCGACGCAAATCCTAAAATATTATGGCCTAAAGAACGCAGTTTATACATTTGTTGGAGTAAAGTACCATTAAAAAGGGGAAAACAACAAGTACACTTGAAGGAAATACATAAAGAAAAAAATAACAAGTTAACACCTTAACTTAAACAAACATAAGAAAATAATTAAACAACTAGATGCCAACAAGCAAAATGCTCAATCATCGAAGTCATATCCCAAGTTGTCGTCAGAATCAACCCCCTCCTCCCTTTCTGTAATCCTATCTTGAAGATACGCTACCATATCCCTAGTGATGTAGTCTACCACCGTCATATTCCTGACGGCGGTCGCTTCTTGCTTAATTTTATATGGCAAAAACAACAAACGATCTATCGGTTTGCAAAAAAAGGTACCTCTGCTTGATTTGTTCACGGTTGCGCACGAGGAGACCTCCAGTTTGTAAACGGCCGTAGCCGTAGTACATCTTACAAAACATTCGACCAAAAAAAGCATCGCTACTATCTTCCCCCATCTCTCGGCGGGCAATCTTCACCGCCTCAAGCAGATGGTAGTCTTCATGAGGAGTAAACTCCATTTGTTAAACTGTTTATGTTTGAGAAGTTTCTATGAATGTAAAAGGTTTTGGAGTCCCTTTATATAGGGAAGTAAAGTTTGGCGGGACTTTTTGATTTTTGATAACGAGCGGGAGTTTTCGATTTTTGAGAATGAGCGGGAGTTTATAGTTTTTGAGAATGAGCGGGGGGTTTTTATTTTAGAGAATGAGCGGGAGTTTTTAGTTTTTGAGAATGAGCGGGAGTTTTGATTTTTGAGAATGAGCAGGAGTTTTTGGTTTCTTACTTTACATGTGTTACGTTTTCATTCGTATATTCTGATTACGTTATCTGCAACGAAACTGTCTATAAATAGAAGCCTTATTCACATTATAGTGTAAATTAGTTGATAAATCAAGCAGAAAAATGTGTCCCTGGACTGAGTTGGAAGATCAATATTATTGATGAGGGCATCAGTTGAAGCTGGTAACATGCACATTCCAGAGGGGGTAAAAGATACTGCGAGGAATTGGTATGCCAGATGTACTTCCTGTACGGAAGGGATGGTGTAACGCCTAGAATTTCTAGGCGTGTTGATGAAGTGAGAGCTAGGTGGTCAGTCCTAGTAACATTCCGTCGACATCCAGTTTCTGGCCTGACCGAATTGGAACATCGTATTGTGTGTAACCGGTTCAACTGTCAAGTCACGGATTCGATAACAGAGGACCAGCTGGATAATGTCCGCGAAGACATTGTTGACATCCGGCTACAGGAAATCAGTGACTACAAGGATGCGAAAGAAGAACGGAAGTTGATGAAATGGAACTGGCCTGATAGATAAGTATGAGTGTGTGCTTCAGTTTTATTATGAGTGTGTGTTTCATTTTAAGTATGAATGTATGTTTCATTTCCAGTATGAGTGTGTGTTTCAGTTTAAGTATGAGTGTGTGTTTCATTTTAAGTTGACATTATATTTCGTACTAAAGGTATGCTGCGAGTGGATAATAAAATGATATACTATGAAAAGAAATAATATAAAAAATAAGGGTAAAACTTACCGTATAATGTTTTTCAATGGTAGAAGCTCTAACTGTTACTACACAGCTTGAGCATTCAACTGTCGCTGAAATTAGCTTATTATTAATTAACACAACATGAATGTTGTGGAGAGTAGGAACAATCGAGCGTTATAATAAAAATAGAGAGATAAAATAGTGAGAGCAAAACATCTTCTTGAAGAAGACAAAACTGCCATTGTTATGTTTCTTATGTTCGAACAATAAAACCAGTGCTTTCTTTTTCTGTCTTTTTAGATGTTTATATGTTGATATGATTTTTTTAGATGTTTATCTGTTGATATGATAATTTAATTTTGATTTGATTTGTGGGTGGTTGGGGTTAGGGCTAAGTGACATTTAAAAGTAGATTTGAGTCTTTTCGGATTACTGTCGAACAACAAAACCAGTGCTTTTTTTCTATCTTGTAAGATGTTAATCTGTTAATATGATAATATAATTTTGATTTGATTTGTGGGAGGTTGGGGTTAGGGCTAAGTGATATATAAAAGTAGTGCTAATTAATTAATTAAAATACAATAAATAAAAGCAGTCATCAAATACACTAAATAAAAGCATTAATAAAATAAACCGGTTACAAAACTATAGTGCTAACATCGAAAAGTCTGACAAAGGTGTATTGCGAGTAATAATCAGTGACGTCTATACCTCTCAGCAATCCGACACATATGAAGGGCGGTCTCTACAAGATCATCGTGCTCCAGAGTCGGTATTGATGGAGCAAACCGAGCAATTTGCTCGTATCAAGCAAAGTCAGCAACACCCTGCGGCTCCAATCGAGGACCTCTAGTTGGTGCAGAACTGCTAACGATGTACCACAGCCTCCTCTTCACCCAAATGTAGTACATCGGGTCAGCACTCTCTCCACTACCACGATACAACGTGTCATCAGGAGTGGACACATGGTTGTCCCAATCCCTCCACCTTCTTCCCTGTTTTTTTTCGATTTAGGAGGGCGTATATCCTTAGGAATCAGTTGTACGAACCCCATCTGTCGAGTGACACGGTCTGGGTAGTACGGCACAACCACGTCGAACGCTTTAAGCGTCAACTCCACCCAAGTCACCCCTTGGAACGGATAATGGTCCCGTAATTGTATGAAGGGAAGGAACATGACCTGTAAATAAAAAAACAAACAACTTATCCATTTATATTAATAAAAGTACTTATAATTAAAATGAACGAATATGACTTACATCTGCCTCCGTGCACGTCGAAAGTGCATGTCTCATCTGCCTGCGCACATCATGGGAGACACCAATCTTCTGCGGCGCATGTCGGCACATATGGGGCATGGATATGTCGTAATCGCAAAACAGTGGAGCTCAGAGCTGAACAAAGTGTGCAAATATCCACAACTCGAGCATCCCTATAAACCCGCAAATGCGTCTCGTACCATGGAGAGATCTCTGACTAAGGGAGTGGTACAGCTGTGCTAAAACCAACTGACCCCAGTTGAACCTATGCATACCCTGATATTGGTTCACGAACTGGAGGTAATCTAAAGGAATGTTGTTGCCGGTTTTGTTGGCACATATGGTGGTACCTAACAAATACAGTATGTAGGCACGGGTGGCATGTTCTAAACTCTCATATGTGATCTTCCTATCACTATACCTAACACCACAAAAAGTAGTGCGCAGCCACCCAAGGTTCACACTACTAGTATTCCTAAGGTTTTTACTCAACTCAGATGGTCGTACACCTAGCATGCCAGCATAAGTACTAAGCTTCTCAACCTCCGAGTCAAAAGGTAAAACATCAAAGGACCTACCTACAACCGGTAATCCAGTGATGACATGGACATCGTCCAAGGTGACTGTCATCTCCCCGAACGAGAAATAGAATGAAGAAGTCTCCTCATGCCATCGCTCTAAGAATGCCTCTACCAAATGGAGGTTGGTATGCCAGCGGGAGAGTGCATCGACGAGCGGGCCAAAAATAGTCTCCATCACCCTTGCCCGTACCCTGCTCTGCTGTGTCAGGTCCCATCTCCGGAGACTATCGTACATAGCGAAACATTGCAGGGTGACCCTATCTTGCAATATGTATCAAACACGTAAATTCGTGAAATAATAACAATTATAAACATATGTATCGAACACGTAAGAAAGTGATAAAACAATATAAAGGTATAATACTTATATCTCCGTGATAGACGCTGAAAGCCTCGTGCTGGGTGTAATCCGGAAAAAGAGCCGGGACATGCGGCAGCACCGACAAAAAATCCTGATCCTTACCCTCCAGTTCGTGGGATGCTGCCTCTGGTGCATGAGGTGCATCTTCCTCGTACTGTGAATGTGAGACATCATGTGCCTCCTCCCGCTCCACCCCCTCCATATCATCCGGTGCATCTGCATCGTCATCGTAACAATAGTCAGGTGGCTGCGAAGAAGAATATGCCCCTGTGGTACCAGCAGTAGTAGGAATGTAATCGCCATGACGACCAAGAAGTCATCTAGTACGCGTACCAGGAGCATGTCCCTCACTGGGACCTGCCTCTACATCCTCGGGCAAAACTCTACCCTCTGTCGCCTGTTCTGCCTCACGTGACAAACGTTCCCTCTTTTTCTTGAACGGATTTTTAACTTTCTGCTTGATCCACCCCATCCTGTAAAGACAACATAAAAAAAATATGTATTAGTGAGACAGCACAAAATAAGCATTCATAAAAGGTATTGATTCGCATGAGACAGCTTAAGCTGTCTGTCGCATGAGACGGCAATGCACATCCCGCCTCATGCGACGATATACCGTCTTGGTCGCACGATCGTACGACCATATCCAAACTGGTAGCACGATCGTGCTACCAACAGCACCGAAACCCCAAATTTTGAAACCTACCAAATCAACCTCATTTCACACGAAATCAAACACATAGGCATAGATCCGACCAAAACTAACAAGAATACAACACTAATCTAACAAAATAATACCTAAAATCATACAAAAATCGAACTTTTGAAATCGAAACCTAAAAAACTTAAAAACCTAATTTCTGCAGTTTATACCCAACGAAATCTAAAAAAAATTATACCATGATGTTTGTATTACTTACCTTTATGTTTTCCTGACTTTAGATTCTTCAAAAATCTAGCTTTTGAAATGGGTCGAACGGTGTGCTTGAGAGCTTTCTAGAGAGAGAGAGAAAGAGAGGGAAACAAATGATGAGAGATTTATCAAACCCTTTTATACCTAGGTTTTCTGAAAAGGGTAAATTGGTACAAAATTAGGTGAGAGATATATCAAATGCGTATAAGATCCAGCGGTTTAAGATCTATGAAAATGTGTCTTATTTCTAGCCTGGCCCTAAAAGAAACCCTGAATTTACCCTTTTTCTTATAATCTATCCAAACACCCTATATCTACCCATCTATTCAAACTTTTATTCAGAAATCTTATCTTCTCTAACTGTCACCCACTAACCCAATTATTACACAATTTACTTTTTGCTCTCTACCTAATCCACACCCCGTATTTATTTCGACATTTAATACATTCTCTACCTAAATCGACACAGCTTACAAATGAAACCCTAGTCACTCCTATAAATAATTAGCTACCATATACGAGTGAAACCCTAGTCTTTTTTAAAATCCAATGTTCTTTCCTCTTTATAATCCAGTAGTCTTCTTCATCTCTACCTAATCGACACACTACTAGAATTTTGTTTTCTGCGCCACTGTCTACTACATCTGGAAAGAAAGGAACAACAGAATCTACAATGATAAACAATCCCGCTTCACTAGCACCGCCCATCCGGTCCTCTCTGATCTTCGCTACAGATTCAAAGGATCGAAATACCCCTTCCATGGCTAATTTCTCTATGTTTTTCCCCTAGCTCTAGCTTTTTCGTCTTTTGTATGCTTTAACGATCTTGAAATTGTAAAGGGTTTCCCACCCCATGAACTTTTGTAACTTTTACTTAATTCAATATTACAAGCTTTTTATACCAAAAAAAATCGACACACCGCAAGTTTTGTTTTTCAAATCGTTAAACCCAGTCAAAATCCAGTAGTTGTAGGTAATCTGTTTTGTTTTTTTTCGCTTCTGAATTTTTTGTTAATTTTTTTTAATATGTTTTTTTTTGTTAATTTTTTTTGTTTTTTTCGATTATAAATTTAATGTTTGTAGTAAAAATCCAATTGAACAAGGTTTGATAATCTGTTTTGTTTTCGATTATGAATTACTTTACTAGTGTTATAAAAAATATAAGGTTATATGGTTTATAATACATCTGTTTTGATTTTGTTTTTTCTCGATTTTGGAATTTTGGTTTATAGGTCGTAGGGTTCATTATTCTTTCGAAGCAAATTTCAAGCAAAACCCAGCTTTGTTTCGAAATCCTTTCCAAATAATCTTTCAATTAGGCTTATTTTGAAATCGTTTGTTTGTTGTTAATGTTTTACTGATGTTTTCTTTTAATCTTTGAAATCAATTTCAAATTTTTGTTGTTTTAATGTTTTGCTTAAACTGTTTATATTGTTAATGTTGTTAGAATGTTGTTGTTGAATTTTAATACTTATAATGTTGTTGTTGAAATGTTGTTGTTGAGTGTTGGTGTTGGCTTAACTTTTGTAGTTTCTTACATTATATTAGAAGCTTTCTTTTTGGATAATTCATCGGTATTACTTTTGTTCAAACACGTTTTGGTTGATTTGTTTAAAAACAAAGCATGTAATTAATTGAAACACGTTTGCATTTTTTAGTTGATATAAGTGTCTTGTTTTGGTGTTTGGTTTATATATAACCTGCTATATGTTGTTATATGTTTTGGTATTTTGGAGTTGTTAGTACTAAACTGCATGTGTTGTATATAATTGTCTTTTAGTATTTTGGAGTTATTTATACTAAACTGCATGTGTTGTTTTAGTGTTGTTGATACTAAACTGCATGTATCTAAGTTGTTATATGTTGCTACTGATAAGGTCGGATAATTCTGATACCAATATATACTCCTGTCCGAATGGCACTTTCAAATAATCAGTACCCTGAGAAATCAAACAGGATAATGTTAGTGAAACATGACTCAGCTAATTAAGTATAAATACTGCAACTACTTTCATTAATGAGGATGATCAGAATTTAATACAAGCACACACCTTAATTATATCTCTATATTTAACCTTAAACATTAAATTCCTAAAACACTTTACAAAATTTCCCACAATAAAAAATAATCCACACCAGCCATCAAACTGAATCTTTGTTTAAACCTGTTTTATATGTTTATTTTTTAAAATAGAAGCATTTAATTTCGAAACAGCATCTCAGAATTACATACTTTTTAAAAACAAACTTGCATGTGAATTTTTTTATAATGGTATTGACAATAGTAGAATGATACCAAGAAAGCTACTTATGAGTATTTTTCGTGGGTCTTCATCATTTGCGGTAAATGCCGAAAACGAACCAAATATTGTTGGACGCTACAACCACTTGAAGTTGTTGTTGTTAAACCTATGTCTCGTTCTGTGAGACACAATCGGTGGGGTGCTAGGAAAGAACCATCTCCGGCTGCGATACCGCAATCAGAGTCGGAAGATTAGGAAATCGATAAAGACAAAGACCCATCAATTTTAGCAGCCGAAAATGAGGCTTTTCTTACACGATTTCCATACATATGCCACTAAAAAGGTTTTACAAACCATACGGTGTACCATGTTTATCATGGTCGAGTAAGAATTTTTGTTTCTTTGTTATAAGTTATTTTGTAATTATTTTTATTTTACGATACGAAGTACGATATTACGAGTCTTAGTAATCTATGGTAAACTTGGTGTAGCTGTCTTTGGAATATTTGGTATAGCTTTTATTTTACTAAGTAATGATTTAATTGTGCTTTCGATTATAGCCGGAGAGATATAACTTACGTACGATGGTGTTTTCGCACTATCTTATAGCTCTGCATATTCGTATCCCGATAATTCTTTCTTCGTTGAATTATCGTTAGCACGTTTATTATCTTTACCTTTAGTCTTAACTTTCTTTATGAGTAGAATGACTTTAGATCTTCTAGGTTTAAATACTTCACGGATTTTCCTTATGATATGTAGTTGACCTCTGCGATAGTACCCGCGGATTAAAGAACCAATCGTTGTTATTTCTTCATCGTTAAATTATCTTCTTTATATGTGTCGTGCTTCATAATCCTTAACGTTGTTCACATCTTGTCGACCATACTTTCATCGAACATACGGTGCTACACTATTAATAAACCAACCTCATATGTACATGGAAAACAATGAGTGCTTCTAATAACACATCTGCATTCCTCTCTATCATTCCTAATTTTATTTAGCCCTTTCATATTGCTCTTTCATAAGTATGAGAGCAAATTTTGATGTGGAACGTCTAATAACCTCGAATATCCAAGCATCATACTCAAGCTGGGAGAAAAACATACATTTTTTAGCGATGCTTTTATATTCGTATGTTGCATCTCTAGTAAAGAATCGATTCTTCCCCAAAATGCATCAAATGTTAGCAAGCCTATCCCAAGGTACCGTTTTTAAGGTGGAATGCGAACTCTCCACCCTATTATTCGTGACAACAAATATTCATTTAAAATGCATAAATAATATAATATTTTTATTACATTATAACTATTTTTTCTTACTGATTCGTTGTGTTGTTGCCAAAACGTTTGAACTTGTTAGTGTATACTTAAAGAAACTTTTCACCATAAGGCGGTTTGAGACATGTTTGAGTGCAATCCAGGCTCCGGGTATACCTTGTATTCTTCTTTCATACACTCGATGTTTGAGTTCAACTTGCTTACGATTTCTGAATAAATAATTGTATTCAAATACGTTTGAAATCCTCGGAACATATTTTTTTGGTAAAAAAATTCTTAGTCTTCATTACGATGTTTTTCTATGTGTCATCTACATAGCATGTGTGTCACTTTAAGAATTATAATGTCAATTGCTTTCATTAATGCCAACCCCTTATCCGTCACCATAATATTAAGTAAAGGGCAATGCTTTTACTTGATGAGCAACCGTAAACGTTCCAATACCCATATGTATTTTCAACCTTTTTGTGACTTTAGAAAACACAACCCATCACAAATGTGATGTTGGTTGACGTAATAGTGACAATCTCAAACAAAGGCATATTGTATTTTGTATTCTTGTACGTACTATCCATTATAACGACATCCAGAAATGTCCTAAGAAGATCGATAGACGTCGGGTGTGTAAAAAATAATTTGATGATTATTTGAGACCTTTCACTTATCATTTTTATGCCATTCAGTGTAATTTTCTCCTTCATCTTATCCAACAAATATTAAAGTTTTGATTGACTGCACTTTTTCCAATATACGGTATTTTTGTCTAGCATTATAAATGTTATGCATGTTAGACACGCGTTGTGAGGATTAATATCCTTTATGGTGGGTAAAATGTTACGATGAGTAACACCATATATAGATAAATTCTTCACCAATTCTTCTTCGACCGGATAAAATTTTGTTGTATGAGGAAAACCTTATAAATATTCGGATGGCGGGTGGTTATTCCTACTGCATGAAACTACCAAATACAATAGATCATTGTCGAGATGATAAGCTCTTAGTGAAATGGACAATCTGTTTTATTTATTCATGACGTTCTCCTTTTCACATTAGGTGGCTTTTCTCTTAACCTACGATTTTAAAATTTCTCGCAAGAATAAAAAAATCGAGGAGTATTCTCGTGTTTCTTAAAATCGTACCTACTTCCTATCAAAAAACATTTCAACTCTCGACCAATACTCAGTATCCATTCTATAAGTTCGGATCTTGTGTAGTGCGTTTGGATAGTAAATGCATAGATGAAATACAAATATATAATATCATCATGAGTAATATGAAAACGGGGAAGTAATTTCAGGTGCTGAAGATTTTTCAAATCCATACATTATTAATAGGTAATGTGTTAATAAATTTAGAATAAAAATAATAAACAATGTAAAAAAAACTTAGCAAAAACAACCGATTCAGAGACAATATCTCGGAATTAACTGTTTCCGCACAGAACAACTTATTCCGAGTGGGCATCTCCAAATCAGTTATTTTTGCTGAAAACAACTAATTCCGAGATGCCAATTCGGAATCAGTTGTTCTGTACAAAAACATATGATTATGTGATATTGTCTCAGACTAAGTTGTTTTCCGCTAAAGCTACCGATTCCAATATGGTGTTTCGGAATTTAACCTACACAGAATGGGATTTTCGAAATGGTTTTTGTTAACACTAATTTTTAAGTCACATTAATGTAAAACTAACAAACAAGATTAAATTACCTTGTTAGTTGATTGGGTGATGTTCTCGGCTGTTAAATCTTTGGTTTGGATGTTTTCCTCTTCTTTGAGTAATCTTTAAGAAATTTGAAGGTCTTTTTTGTTTTTAAGGTTTAATTTTAGAAGTTAAATCATATATATTGGCTTTAATTTGCTTAATAATGTGTTTGTTGGTATAAATGTTTCATAGTGGATTAGTGACATCAAATTATAAATTAGAAGGTAAAGTGATGGTAAGATAGTAAAAACATGTGATACTTTTTTTTTCAAATATGGAAGAAATAAAAAATGTGATGGAACACTAGCTTCACAATATAAATTTAAAATTAAATAAAATTGTAAGAAGACGTCTTAACTTTTTTTTAAATAGATAAAAAGATATATATTTTATGGAGAAATAAATTTTCCCTTATTTTATTAGATTAAGTACTGATACAAAATAAAAATATTTATCATTTATTATTTTAATTCTCATTTATTATTAATTAACTTTCAATTAATTGGGTGAGTTACTACCAACTATCCAAAAAATTAATATTACAAATATTTTTATTAATTGATTAAAATTAAATTGTTTTTACGAAATTAAATAAATTAACAAAATGTAGATTTTTTCGTTATTTTTTAAATTCAGAAAATCGATTACGGTTTACAATAAAAATGAAGTAGGAGTACATAATTGGATTAAAATCAACATTAATAAGTCTAAGTTCGATAGGGTAGCTTCAGACAAGAATGGATTTGTTGGATGCTCCTACTAATTATGAGACCATTTCAACATAATATGATGGATGAATGCAAAAGAAAGAAAGTGTCTAGAGAGAGAATACTTAATGCATTAGAATAGAATAATAAATGTTCACCTGTCCAAAGTGGTATGACAAGTCATATTAATAAACATATTTTTTAGACTCGAACGTGCACATGCTAGCCTAAAGCATTTCCTTGGTTCTAGCCAATTGATTTTTGACCTCTTTCAGAAAAAATTCGATTGTTTGCTTGTCAGACAATATTCAACAATAAAGTAACCCTAGGATAGAAGCAAATGTTATGTTACGCATGCTTATCAATTGAAATCTCTTCGTGATTTGCGTGAGAGAGAGAGAGAGAGAGAGATTTTCTAGCCAAATTTTATCGCTCAATTCGTACATGGGTTCCTCGATTTCCCTTTGATTTTTTAAAACATACCAAAGGAAGTATTAGAATACCTTCTACGTGCCTCAACTGACAAACTAATCATTCCAAATAATATTAATGCACATGATTTAGCATAACTATATTTAATTGGTGTCATGCTACTTCTTGAAAACAAAAGTTACAAATGGTTAGATATTGTTGGAGAATAACCTGAAAAAATAATTAAATCTACTTAATTAATAAGTCTATATTTTGTTACTTTATTTTTTAACATTCGGCAAATTAGTAAAGCTATGCCCTGGTAAATAAGTGACCATATTTCATAAGTTAACTCTTATAAGTATGAAAATTAAGTAATAAGTTTATATTTTGTAACTATGTTTCTTTTCATTTGGTATATACATTTCATCTAAATTTTTAAATATGTTTATTCTAGTTTCGAAAATATATTTATACTAAATTTATAACCAAAATTTCCAGATTTATTTCACATAAATGAAAAAAAAGAGGTAGTGAAACTTATGTCAGGCTCGTCCACGTGGTTCAACATAATCATCCAGTTTTTTTTCGACCTAAAGTATGAATTGATATGTATACCATCCCATCTCACTATGGATATTATCTTAGCAAGTAATATGTGCATATAATGGAACATTAATAGGCAAATGTCGACGATCCAAGTATTTAGCATAGCTAGAAAATCATACATGGTTTTCACTAGGTGTTATAAAGCTTTTCCCAAATGATTATAAATATTCACCAATATGTAACATCTCATGCGTACGACTATACTATCAATGTCTTTGAGGAGTAACAATACTAAGACTTGTCGTGTGATGAGTTTGGAGATTTCGGTCACTATACTTAAGCAAAATTCACATATCCGATGAGAGGTAATTCAGACCATATCACACCACAAAAAATCCGAACAAGACAAATGAATTAATTTTTTACTAAGCTATTTGCTAATCAACTTAAGACTAATGGGTCTTTGAATTCGACCCAATTTCATGACCTGACCTGATAAGCCCATTAGTCAGTAATTAAGGTATAAATACCTCAATCACTATTTTTAATAAGGGTGATCAGAATTTAATACTAGTAGACAGTTTAATTATCTCTCTACTTTCCACAATAAACACAAAACACCCCAAAATTATTAAAATACTTTCTAAACACTTTACCAATCTATCCTCAACTCAAAATAAACCACACCAAATTGGCGACCATAGTATGAGGCGATGGTGCCTGAATTTTATTTTCAAAACCAGTGAGAAAAAAATTCGGATGGATCTGAATGGGCAAAATACTCCACCTCTCGAGGTGGAAACGACGAAGGAAAATAAGGAATATACCATTGAGGAGCGAGACTAGCTGAGGACTGAAATAGAGGCGCTAAGGGCCATAAAACAAGCAGAGAAAGGTATCAAGGAGAAATCTGGAGCGTCAGTCCTTCACCATAATGACAACCCTGGGGAGAATGAGCCATCCCTAAAGACTCACCTCAGTTCAAAGAAGACACACCGGTCTAAGCCTGTTGAAAGTTCTAGATCTGAGTCCTCTAGCAGTTCTTCGAATGAGGCAGAGCTTGAAGAATCTTTGTCCTCAAACAATGATGAAGGGAGATCCTAGAAAAAAGATAAACTTAACCAAAAAGCACTCAAGAAAGAGGGATATACATTGTAGGCTCAAAAGGCATCAGGGCAAAGGATCATCCCATAGGCATGTTGATTAGTTGCTGATAAATCCATTTGCCTTTCAGTCTGAACCATGTATTTTTGAAACTCCTAATGAAGATACTATTTTTAGTTGCAATAAAAACTGGAGGCAGTCACTTTTATCTGCGAAAATAATGTCTGGACACTTTCCTAAAAGGTTTAATATCTCTAAGATGGAGAAATATGATGAAAGTCGGGACCCGGATAACCATCTAGAGCAATTCAAGAACTTCATGATGAATTTTGATGACGATGATAAGCTCTTGTGCTGAGACTTTTCCCAAACTTTTACGGGGAGTGCTCTTAAATGGTATAACAGCTTGCCTCAAGGATGTATTAAAAACTTTGATACCTTTTGGGTTGCCTTCCGAAGGCAATTTTTTGGGAGTAAAGAACTAAAGGGTAATGGGGATACCATTATTCACTGTGCACAATAACCAAACGAATCTTTGAAAGATTACATAAGTCGATTTGTGAATACAAAGAACAGATTAGCAGATTGCTTTGAGAAAGTGGCGGTTGCTTCTCTTAGGCAGGGATTGAATCAGGGGAACTTAGCTGATTCTGTGACCCGGAAGAAAGCTATGACTTGGGTGGCTTATTAAAACAAGTGGGAAAGCAGATTAATGTGGAAGAAACAAAGAAAACAAGGGTGCACCGTCTGGTGAGGTCCACTAGAACAGCTTCTCCAGCCGCTAACCAGTCCGGTTACAAGGCAAAGAAGGCCGTGCAAGGATCTAATCGGTCCAAGCAAACTCAATCCAACCAGAACCAGACCCAGGGTCAACAATCAAGGAGTAAGAGGGGTCCTTGGGTCCAGCCTGAGTGGCTCTCGGATTTGAGAGAAAATATGGCTACAATCTATGATAAAACTAAGGATGAAATACACTTTCAAAAGCCGGCGGCGTTGCAGTCCCCCAAAGAAAACCGAAACACTTGTTTTTGCCAATATCACAATGATATAGGCCATAATACTCAGAACTGCATAGCATTGATACAAGAAGTCCAAAACCATATTGAGAGGGGCAAACTGGGGGTGTACGTAAAAAGACGAAGTGAAAACAGACCTGACAATGCTCCTCGGACAGGTCCTTCGAACAATCCTAGAAAGTCTGCTCAAGAAGGTGCAACGGTGATCCTTCAAAGGTTCGATGTGGACTCTGAATATCTGGATCCAGATCCAATTCGGAATAAGGTGGGGGTGATAATAAAAAAAACTAAGACAGTATCTGGATTGATCAGCTTCTTCGAATCATTAACTATCTTTGGAGGAGATATTGTTACTGCACCTACCCCTTCATCAAGAAAGAGGCATGTCCATAATTTGATTACCCAGTTAGAAGGGGGAATATCTTCCCATCAGTACCAGTTCCCATTCCTATTTATAGTCTTTGATGAAGATGAATTGAGAGATGTTGTTGGGCCTCACGAGGATGCGGTGGTTATAGGAGGAAATGATATACACCAAATTTTGTTTTATACGGGCAGTTCGGCAAACATCATATTCTTAAGCTCCTACAAACATATGAGTAATCTGGTTGTTATTCAACGTTCGAACAGAACCATCATGGGCTTCACATGGAGTTTTGTGGATGTAATTGGGGAATTTTAAGAAGAAGTGTTGTTGGGAAAATGGCTCTTTAAAAAGATAGTAAGAGTACTATTTGTTGTGGTAGATTGCCCCACATCATACAACGTAATTTTTGGGAGGTCTTGGATTTCCAGAATGCATATTGTGGCCTCTACAGTCCATGAGTTCTTAAAGTATGCAGTTCAGGGACAAGTAGGCATTGTCCAAAGTAGTCAAAAGATAGTCAGGGAGTGTTATGCAACAGCTCTTGCTCCTAAGACATTTGAGGCAGTTTGAATTAATAAAGATTAGCAGTTATTGGAGCCTTCTACTGAGGAAAGTAAGATTGATGACCCCAGAGAGGCTCCCGATGTAATAATACCCATTGAAGAAGTTGAAACTCATTCCCTTGCATAGGGTAAGAACGTCAAGATTGGTTCCAAGTTGGCGTCAGTGTTAAAGAAAAAATTGTTGTCTTTTTTGTTGAACAATCAGCATGTGTTTGCATGGTATAATACTGATGTAACCGGAGTACCAGCGGATGTTATTTCACATAAGTTGTCTATCCGGAGTGATGTTGCACCTGTTGTACAAAAAAGAAGAGCTTTTTCCAAGAGGTTGATCGGCTGACCAATATGGGGCATATTAAATAGTCCCAATATCCTTTATGGACTGCCAATCTGGTGTTAGTCAAGAAAAAGAAGGACAAATGGCGTATGTGTATTGATTTTAGTGACCTCAACAAGGTTTTCCCAAAGTATCTTTATCGTGTCCCTCGGATAGATCAGCTAGTAGATTCTACATCTGGAAATACGTTAATGTCCTTCATAGATGTCTTTTCAGGGTATAATCAAATACAAGTAGATTTGAAGGATCAATGCCACACCATTTTTATTACAGATAACATGATGGTTAAAAGCTTGGAAGAGGATTTACACATAACTGATCTCCAAGAAACTTTTTCAAACTTAGAATTTGAAGTTAAATCCAGAGAAATGTGTGTTTGAGGTCCAATCTGGAAAATTTATGGGCTATATAATAAGTGAGAAAGGTATCCATCCTGAACTGGATCAGCTTTATTCCTTATTAAAAAATGGATCATCTCGAAATGCTAAAGAGGTTCAAAGGCTCACCGGAAGATTGGCTGCTTTAAATAGATTTATTTCAAGGTCATCGGACAAGTGTGCTCTTTTTTTCCAAATATTAAAAAATGGTAAAGATTTCAATTGGTCCCCACGGTGTGACCAAGCCTATATTGAAATAAAGAAACATTTTTCCTCACCCAAGACTCTTTTCAAACCCGTTCAAGGAGAAAAGCTTTATGTATACCTGGTTGTATCAGAATGTGCTATAAGTGTTGTCGTAGTAAGAGAAGTGGACAATTACCCTAGTCCGGTGTATTGCGTCAGTAAGAGTTTATTGGATGTTGAAAAAATATATTTGAAATTGGAAAATTTGGCACTAGCTTTAGTGATTGCAGCAAGAAAGATGAGGCCATATTTTAAAGCTCATTCTATTATTGTCTAAACGTCTTTCCCGCTAAATATTCTTCAAAAGGAAGATATATCAAGCAGAATAGCCAAGTGTTCAGTGGAATTGGGTGACTACGACATTGATTTCGCCCTTCGAACGACAATTAAAGCTCAATCAGTGGTTGACTTCTTGGTAGAATTTCATGCTGATAGGTCTTCTGGACAAAGCTCAGAAGATAATTTCAAGAAAAAATAGGTGGTCCGAACTGATGGAGGATCAAACACTATGGGCTGTGGAACTGGAATTTGTTTAACCTCTCTGTATGGTGATAAAATGCATCAAACTATGTGCTTTGGATTCAGGGCCTCTAATAATGAGTCTGAATACGAGGCAGCTATAGTCAGTCTTAAGTTAGCTCTCCTTTGTGGAGTTAAGAGAGTCCGGTTAATGAGTGACTCTCAATTACTCATCCATCATGCCCAATGACAGTCTGAGGCCAAGAAGAAACAACTGGTTAAGTAGTTACTCGTTTTGAAAGAAGTGGCAGCAAGCTTCAAAAGTATTTGCTATGATCATATTCCTAGATTGGAGAATACATTGGCAGACTCTCTAGCAACTATAGCTTATTCTGAGTTCTACCCTTGGATTCTCATACAAGAATGTGTGTCGATACAGTTAGATCAGAAGAAAGAAAATGGAAAAAATATGATTATACTTGTGATCCAGCCTAAGGACTGGAGATACACCCTCCTTCAATATATTTCCGATGGGACATTGCCTTCGGATAAAGCTGTGGGATTAAATACAAGGCTCGTGGTTTTTTTATAATAAGAAAAGTTCTCGATAAAAAAATCTTTCAGTAAACCTCTCCTACGTTGTTTGGGATTTGAGGAATCCCAAGTTGTTTTATCTGAACTACACGATGGGGAATGCTCAACGCATTGTGGGTACAAGGCACTAACCCGGAGAGTATTGTTAGTTGGATACTATTGGTCAACCATAATGGCAGATGCTACTGAAATGGTGAAGAAATATGATCCATATCATAGGTATGGGAATGAAATTCATATGTCAGTAGTACCTATGGAGTCTATTTCTAAGCCAATACATTTTGCTAGATGGAGGATGGATTTAGTTGGACCTCTTCGCATGGCATCCGGGGGGTGCATAACTATCATAGTCGTCATTGGCTATTTCTCTAAGTGGATAGAGGCAACTCCATTGGGTGAGACCACACCGAAAGTTGTTATTAAGTTTATCTTATCCAATATATGTGGTAAATTTGGAGTTCCCCAAAAGATTACTACAGACAATGGGCTGCAGTTTAATAACAAATGTATGAAGGTTTTTTGTGCTTCTAGAGGCATTCAACATTGTTTTTCCTCTCATTTCCATCCTCAAGCAAATGACCAAGTTGAGGTTGCAAATAGAACCATTTTATCCATATTAAAGAAAAATTTGGAGGGAGCTGCGGGGAAATGGCCAAACTATTTACAAGAAGTATTGTAGGCCTACCGAACTAGTTCTCGGACTGCCACACAAGAAGCTCTTTTTGCCTTGGTATATGGGATGGATGCAATTACTCCCATAGAGGCCATTTTGCCATCATATAGGGTCCATAACTTTTCCGAACAGGCTAATGATGTAGCAGTTAGGAATCAGTTGCACTTAATAGAAGAAAAAAAGGTTAAAGCACATTTGAGAACATCACACTACCAAGGCTTAATGAGGAGCATATTTGTTTCCAAAGTTAAAATAAGATAGTTTCAAACAGGGGATAAAGTATTAAGAAAAGTCTTTTGACATACCAAAGAGAGGCAGTTCGATAAATTGGCTCCGAACTGGGAAGGCTTTTATGTGGTCTATGAAAAGGTCAAACCGGGGATATATAGGCTTCAAGACAAAGAAGGAAGAGCTTTAAAGCACTCATGAAATGTTGAGCATCTCAGGTTATATCTAGAATAAACTTTTTTCCAGTAAATATTTACTTGTTAAATACAAATGTAAATATTATGGGGCATACTCTTTCCTGCCCTGGTGGCGCGGGGAGGTTTTAATGAGGTGTCCGACTTTTTTCAATAATACATGATGCCTTATTCAAAAGTCTGGTGATTTTACTTCAATTTAATTTAAGTATGAATCATTTATTCAACACCCCGGCTCTCTAGTATTCTTGAGTAGGTCGGGTACGCTTAATGATTGGTCATAACTATTAAACATATGTGATTGGAGATATTAAATACTCTCAATTCAATACTTCTAAAATTCTAGGGGCTACTTAAACATTAGTCATGAAATATTTAAAACAAAGTATTAAACAAAAGGGGAATTGCAAAAATTAAATTGATCAGACTCGAACCAAACAGTAGTACAAAAAATGCCTTGGCCATCCAAAGACTTTAGTTTTTTAAAAACAAAAAAATACATAATAAAACCTTAGGGCTTGTTCCCTTTGGATTTTTCTTCACCACCGTCTTTTTTTGGACTTTTGAGTTAAGCACTTGAACTCCCACCCGTTCTTTCATCATCATCAGTGGAGTCAACTCCACTAGCATAATTGTGCTTGTCATCATCTTCTAGAGTATGGAAGGGGATTTCTTCATACTTTACATACTTCCATAAGGGACCAAGGGTTATCTTTGGAAAGGTCTCATGGAACAGCAGCACCATGTCGGATTTGATCACATCATCTCTTTTCTCTAAAGAATCCAATATTCTATTGGCATATTCCTTTATGCCTGCTTTGATAGCTTGTTCTTGCTGACGTTCCAGGGCCTCCTTCTCCTTAACCTTCTCTGTAACAGTTCTCTAACTTGGTCTTCTTAATACCATGATTGGTTCTCAGTTGCTCATTCAAAGCTGTGAGGTATTTTGAGGAAGAAGTCTCCAGGATGGAATACTTGGTTTGGAGCTCAATATTGGCTGCTTCCGATGCAGTCAACTTGGTTGCCAAATATTCATTTTCCTTCTTCAACGCCTCTATACTCTGCTGAGCACTCAGAAGACTATCTGACAAGGTTTGCTTGTCAGTAGTACAAGAGCTGATAATACCGGTTTGACTTTTTACCTGTCTCTCCAGATCAAGTACTGGCCGGATGTAGCCGAGGAGAGCATGACTCAAAGTATCTTGTTCTCCAGATATAGAGAAGGACTTCCCATTATATGTTACCATGTTGGAGGAGCTGGAAGGACGGTAAGGACCTGGAAAATCATCTTCATCAAGGTCATTAATATACAGACTGATGTCTTGAAAAGCTAAAAGGTCCACTTCGTCGTTTCCTCCACCAGCAATCTATCCAAACTGAAGGTCTGTTGGGATTTCCTCTTGCAAGGTAGGATCAGCAGGAACTGGGGGTGAGATTTTTATTGGGCGAAGGATTATCTCTGCCCCCAGAGTAACCTTTTTTTTCTTGGCAACTTTCTCATCGCTGATGGTTTTGTGCTTCTTATCTTTTTTTGAAGGCCCTGGTGGGTTCTTTGACCCTCCGGGTTCCTTTACAATCTCAACCTCTGCTTCCTTTAGCAAAGCCACATCAATACCACCTTGGTTCCCCGAACTAGTTCCCTCTGCAGCTGTTTGAGCCAAGTCTATTGTGGCCTTCCTTTTCTTGTTCTTTATTTTGCTGGGGGGTTTGGCCCTGGAAGGCAGATACAGCTTGGCATCCTTGGCTTATTTCCTCTTCAAGATCACGTCAGCAGAGGGATGGGTGGTTAGCTTTTCCCATGAAAGGTCTCTTCTGCCTATGGTGTTACACAGGTGAGACCTCACAAAATTTCCTGATTTGAAGCGATTATGGAAGATGTTCCCCCAATTATCTGAAGCCCATGCATTGAGCTTCGCACAAGTTTTCTGCCATTCTTCCAAGTTTCCAACAAACTCATTCGGTAGAACTGGGGAGAGGTATCATTTAGTTAAAATAAATAAAAATTGCAACTTAAAAAATGAAAAGAGAGAAATAGAGGAATTTACTAGTCCTTTTCCATCTGTTGGTCAGAAGGCTCGTATTAGCTTTGATTTTTCTACCATTCTCCCAAGTCCCACTGACAAAGAGGAACTGCGTCCTCCAATTCTTTTCGGACTCCAACAGGTCGTCCACGACTTTGAAATTATTCCCCATATTATAATGATAGAAGGGGATCTGGTAATTCTTGCGCATGCTTGCTACAGCAGCAAACTGCTCCATAGGAACTGGGATTTTTGATAGCCTAAACGCCATGATACAAGGTAAGAGTGTATACCAGGCATTGGGGCTCAGCTAGCTGGGGCATAATTTGATCAGATGAAAGTATATGACAATCTATAGGTCTAAGGGGGACCGAAGTCCCCGGTTCAGCACTTCGGTATAGACCACCACTTCGTTCAACTTGCAATCCATGGGGGTCTTCGGAGTGATTGGTATCCTCACTTTTACAGACTCCAAAATCCCTCATTTGGTTCGGATTCAACCTAACTCAACAGTGTGGGTATAAAAATAATTAATATTCCGCAAAGCCAATAGATACTTGACAATAACATGCTTGAAACAAGGGCCTACCTTACCCTCTAGACTCTCCGGAAGAGCGTTCGGATGAGTCATGCCAATTTTAATTTTACCTTTCCGATCTAAGGCAGCATCCCCTGTTTGACCTGACACTTCGGTCTCAAAAGGGGCTTCCTCAATTTTATCATTTATGTTCTCTTCCATCACTGTGGAAGGCTGTTCGGTTGTTTTTTAAGGAGGTTTCTCCAGTTCCTTTATCGGCGATTGTACAAGTGGTTGTGCATTTGTTGCTTCTAAGGGCCTGAACTCTGGCGAAGAATGCTGCCGGAGGGTTTGGCCTGCGGAACAACCTTTGCTACCTCCGATCCGGACGGTTTGAAGATGATGGTGTTGATTGGGTTTTTGCTTGACGAGTAATCCGGCGAGGAGTTATCTTCTTTGGTGATTTTTTTGTGTCTGAACCCATCGCTATAAACGGTGAGAGTTTTCTAACACTTGAGATAGCTTTTTATTTGGGAATAAGGTGTTGAGACTCTTGCACTGAAGTACCAGAGGGGAGAGGTGAAAGGTTTGTTGTGAATGGAAGTTTTCTTGTTCAAGGGTTTTTTGAGGAAGACGACCCTTGATCGGCGTTCTGGTTTGACTGGTTACCTTTCTCACTTGGAGAAAAAGGAAGACCGACAGCAATACGATTATCTCTCTCTACTTTCTTGGCTCTCTCTAATTTAAACAAGTTCAACCAACCACCTTTAACTAAGGAGTTTCCGGCTGTGAACATATATGTCTCAAGAACAATTTGAAAATGCACTAAGTTTTCTCTCTAGAAAGATTTAAGTGTGGAAGAAAATGAAACAGTGAAAAGATATATATATATATATAATAGTGAAAACAACAGTTACCAAGGATAAGGTGAACAAAATTTTCGCAATGATTAAATGTTGCGCAACGTGTGAAAAATTGAAACCTATGTAACTTTCTAGACCTAGTGGGTGCAACAATCTAGGAGAAAAAACTAATGGGAGGTCAAACCAGATATTGACACGTGTCCCACGACTCAAGAGAAAGCTCTTAGAATTCTGGGAAGGCAAATTAGTTCTAATAAAATTCGACATGATCGTTTGTGAAAAAAGTCTTTCAATTCGAACGACACAAGGAGATCGGACAAAATTGATGCAAACTTGGTGAATTTTTTAGCCCTTCCAAAGATCTTTTACAAGGCCTAAAAAGGGGCTACTGATGAGTTTGAAGATTTTGGTCACATACTTAAGCAAAATTTACCTATCCGATGTGGGGCGATTCGGACCATATCACACCACTAAAAATCCGAAGAGGATAAATGCATTAACTTTTGACTAAACTATTTGCTAATCAACTTAAGACTAATGGATCTTTGAATTCGACCCGGTTTCATGACCCAGCCCAATAAGCCCATAGGTCAGTAATTAAGGTATAAATACCCCAACCACTCTCATTAATGAGGGTGATCAGAATTTAATATGAGTAGACAGCTTAATTATCTCTTTACTTTCCACAATAAACACAAAACACCCTAAAATTATTAAAATACTTTCTAAACACTTTACCAATTTATCCTCAGCTCAAAATAAACCACACTAACGTGCATGTTGTTGTTTTTTTGAAAATATAGTGCATTCGAACAAGTATAACATATACGCATGTGTCGCATAGGTCATATTATCATCGGTAATGTCAGGGTTTTTGTTGTGACATTTAGGGTTGCGAAACATCATGTTGAGATAATTTATAAAGATTTCAACACCTTTTTATTTTCTAAACTCATCGCATAATTCTTCATATGCTAGACCCAACAGCTTGCTAATTCGAGTATGAAGCTTCAATTTAGGGCTATTGTCTGAAACATTCACAATATTATTGGTGGCCATCAACTCGGTAATATGATTCACATCATCTAACGTGATGGTTATTTTACCAAATTATAAATTATATGTATCGGTATATGGATGACATGTATCTATAGCACCTCTATAATGTGAGGGCTCACACTAAAATTAGACAAAGGGTTGATAAGCCTTCCAAATGGCATTATATTCAAACAGACAAGTTATCGCTTCTAATGTATAAGACTCAACGATCTCAAGCTAGTATAATGAGTGTATTGTTGTATGTTCATCTCTTATACCATAAATACAATATAAATTACATATGTTAGAATACATTTCGCAAGTTTAACATATCATGTTTTAGAAGTATAAATCATTATATGTTTCACAACTTTAACACGCCAATTACAAATATACTATATTTTGCAACATGATTTTTCACAACACATTTGTTACGTTTCATATTAATATATAAAATAATATATGCAACATAATTACCTTGAATTTTCATATTTGGTAGGTTATTTGGGCTTCGAAACTCAGAAATGAACGCAGTATTCGATAAAGAGAGAAACTTTTTTTATTCAACTATACAGGTCAGGAGACAGAGTCCTTGCATCTTGGAGTTAGAGTTGTTAAAAAATCCAAAAAATATGATATCCGACCAAAATATTCGATATCAAATCAAAAAAAATAGATAATATTCGTATTCAAAATAAAATGGATAAAATCCGTATCCAAATTCGCATACGAAAATTACGGATACAGATATAAACATATCCATATTTAAAATATCTGATATCCAAAATTATATATAATATTTTTACTTTTTATAATATATAATATTCCTAAGAAAAACTATTTTTATTCGATTAAAAATTAATTGTTATTCTGCTAATAATAAACCAATATTTAATTAGGTATACACTATCAATTAAATATTGTGCTACTAATGTTCAATTTGGGGTATACACCATAAATTATAGATTGAGATACTATTGTTAAATTTGGGCTACAACTATAGAGATTGGCATTTCCTTACAATACATTTATCTCTCTCTTTCCCACCTCCTCTTTCCTGAAGTTAGTCTGTAAACACTTCATCTCTATTCTCTATTCCTCACTTCTTGAAACCAGAGAGAAAGTTGGTCTTCCATGAAAATCAAAAATAGCTTTTTCAAATTTATCCCTCATTCTCTTCTACACCTCAATTTGTGTCGTTTCGGCCGGCGGTCGTCGTCTCCTCCACCAACCATTTTTTCAAACACTGACATCTCCTTCACCGACAAAACCACCATCTATATTTCCCCCACGACTATTTCGGTCTCCACAACAACCAAAATATCCATTTCACGACCTCAAGCACGCCCATAACAAAACCAGTTTTTTCCATTTTACCCCTCTCCTCCTACTCCGTCGAGGCAACCCTCTGTTTTTTCCGTTTCAGATATCCGGATTCGGTTATCATCCGTATCCGAATAGTATTCATCATATTCGGATATTATCTGTATCTTAATAGTATTCGTCCGACTCATATTTGGAATTAATTTTCTTAAAAAAATCGGATATAAATAGTGATTTCATATTTTGAATTCGGATTCGGATATAGACATCCTTAATATCAGTTTGTGGCATAAAATATGACCATATATCCAAATTAATATTGGTGTAATATGTACAAAAGTAACAACTTCTTCGCATATCAACTTCATTCGATTTATTTTTACAACCAACTTAGCTCTAAAAAACACAAACAATATAAGGTTACCAAATATTATTTATTTGTTATAATTTTGAAAGTTTATACAAGTTTAGGTTTTATAGTTTTTGGTTTGACAAGTTCTATCAAAACCAAAGCTGTTAGTAGTCGTAAACCTCATTCTTCTTTTATAGCAATAGGGTCGGATGTAGGGGAAAACACACCTCAAAGAATCACCAGGCCTTCAAAAGCCAAAAGCAGAACTTCATCTGTCAAAGAGATAGAGGAAGTTATTGAAGGTCCTACAATGGTAGAGGTTCCTTCATCACACACTTCGGATCCAATCACATCAACTCCGCTCACTGAGCCTCCTCGTATTGAAAAAGATGATACTGGATCTAAACTTGTTGACCAACATAAACAGGTAATGGAGGAGAAAATGGATGATAGTGGAGATGATACTCCACTAGAGACATCTGGCCAAACCGGCAGTGCTAGTATAGTTCGGGAAAATAAGGAAAATGTTAGACCGCCAGACTCTGAACCGCTTTAAGAGAGCCTCGTTGGGCGAGTGGGGCCTAACTTTTCCAAGTTCAATGTTAAATATTTGATGGCTCTTCAAAAAAAATCCTAGGTATATACTTACACAGTCGAATTGGACAGGATTAGAAAAAAGTAGGGTTTTCTAGAGTGTATAAAACTGATGATTCCTATCCTTGAGGAGACTCTGATGAATAGTAAAATTGGGGAGCTAGTGGTATATACCGAAGTGCTTAACTAGGGCCTTCGGTTCCCTTTGGACCCAGAGATGGTAAGATACTTCTATTTGATAAGATTATGCCCAAGCCAATTAAGTCTTAATACACGTATACACTTTTAGCCAGCATCATAGCTTCAAGGCTATCTAAGATTCAGATGCCAATGGAATAGTTTACTAATGTAGCCAGTTTATGTAAAAATCACCATATTCTCTTTTATTATTTAAACATAGGAAATGACTATAAAGTCGTTGATGATTTGCTGGAGGCCGATAAGCCTTAGAGGACTCAATTCCTCTACATTAGTGGTACTTGGGAGAACGACAAGAAAATCAGAGCTAAGGGAAAGCCAAGTTTACTGACCATATATATTTGAGAAGTTCAGGTAAACACTTTATGAATTTTTTTTTATTATGCTTTGATGCTAATTTTCACATCGTACTTTGACGCTAAGTTTCACATCAAATATATCTTTTTAAGGTTTTCAAAGATGTTCTCAGAACATCTGAAAGAGGGAAGAACCACATTTACTAAGCTGCATCACTGGGCCACCGAGAATTGGGGAACTGTTTTCCATAAGTGTTTTACATCAACAAACATGGTGATGGCCCATTTATGGAGAACGAGCTCAACATCGAGCTCTCACGAGAACAATTTGTCAGTCCTCCTGGAGCTTCTGATATTTTCAAACGGACTGAAGAGACGGATGGAAAACTTTTTCTACCGGCCAGGAACAAAGCTCCTAGCCATCTTGACAAAACTAAAAAGAAAAAAAATCGACAATCCATCTCAAGAGTTCTCCGATGTGGGTGATTCGGGGCCTCCATATGAAATTGGCGTTATTTTGTTGGATGTCGTTGCTGTTACGGTTGAGAAGGATAAAGGGCCATTGAATTCCACAGTTGTTAAAAAGAAGAAGGGGCAGAAAATGATTAAGAAAATGTAGTGATAAGAGAGTATGGAAAAAAAATTGACATCGGTTCAGAGATCATACCCCGATCCAAAGTCATTCCCTCTAGTACTTCTATCAAAAGCTCCAGCCCAAAAAAAGGTGCATGTCGATCCTCATTCGCCAGTGTTTCCTGCTGCTAACCAACCTTACGGCTAAAGGTGATGTTAATTTGGATGACATAAGAAATCTGTATTTTAGTAAATTTGATAAAAAAGACTTTGACAAGGTTTTCCCTCAATCTACCAACATTGCCAAAATTGTGATACATGATCGTGAATCCTTCAAAATGTCCAGTGAGCATGATACATTGGGTTATGCAGTTTTAGGTTATGTCAGGTCAATAGTAGACTTGAAGAGACGGGTTAGATTTCAAGTCAAAGACATTGTTTCTCTTTGAACTGAAAATCAAGGCCTGAAAGGTTCAATCAAAATAGAACAAGACAAAGTTGAGATTTTTAGTCAAGAAAATAAAAAAACTCAGTGATGATTTTGAGCTTGCTAAGTCCAATCATGAAAAATTTCAAACTAGCTATACCGAACTACAGTCTGCCACTTCCAAAGAAATCAGTTTTGTAAAGAAACAACTGGCCACAAATACAGGTACCATCAACCAATTATCCGAGGAGAAAAAAGGCTTACAAGATCTCCTTAAGGAAAAAGAAGATGAGATTGCTTCTCTAAAATAGAGCAAAGCTCAAGCCATAGCCGTTGCAGTGGACGTATATGCTGAGGGGGTGTTAAAGTCTATGTATCGGAGATAAGAATCCGTTAAATCAGTTATGTTCCTATTGTTCCATCATACTTTTTCCAAAAGGTCTCTTGGGAAATTATGGGAATACGTACCATATGAGAAAATCCATTTTCACACTGTGGCACAGAGTGATAAATTGAATGTTTCTTCAGATGATTGTGAGTCGGATGATGAGGCTGAGGAAAATTCAGATGATGGTCAAGAGAAAAAGAAGAAGTCAGTGTTGAGAAGAAAACAGAGGGGAACGAGCCCTAAAGTTAACATTTTTTACTATTTTTGTGTTTTGAATCAAATTTCTTGGATCATGCAAGGCGTTTTGTTGTTTTCATATCAGATTTTCTAGAAACTTCTATTTGTACAAGTCCTTGTGGTTCACAAGGCATTTTTGTGATGTGCATCGGATTTCTTTTATAATCCTATTAGTATTGTATGCCATCTTTACTTTCATTCACTTTGTATTTTTTCATATCTTCTTTTATACTTCCACTAATATGTGATCGTACTTAAAGATGATAAAACTACATCGATATATTAAATTTGATTAGTAATTGAAAAAAAAAATGTTTAATATGCCTTTAATCCATCCGCAATAGGTCTTTAATCCTATAATACACTCAAAGGTAATCTTAGGGCAACATATTTTTAATAATCCTATAATACACTCAAAGGTAATTCATTTGAGGGCAACAAGTGTTTAATAAGCCTTTAATTCATCTGATCCACTCAAAGGTAATCCATTTGAGGGTGATAAGTGTTTAATAAGCTTTAATTCATTCGATCCACTCAAAGGTAATCCATTTGATGGCAACAAGTGTTTAATGAGCATTTAATTCATCTGATACACTCAAAGGTAATCCATTTGAGGGAGCAAGTAGTTAATAAGCCTTTGATTCATAAAATTTACTTAAAGGTAATACATTTGAGGGCATCAAGTGTTTAATAAGCCTTTAATTAATCTGATCCAACCCAAAACACTTTCTTTAAAAAGGTAAAGGATAACATATTGATTGAGATCTGGACACCTCGTTAAAACCTCCCCGCGCCTCCAGGGTAGGAAATAGTGTGCCCCTAAATATTTACATTGGATTTAAACGAAGTAAATATTTACAAGATGATTTTATTATAAGTATAACCTGAGATTCTCAACATTCCAAGGATGCTTCAACAAATTATCTTCTTTTCCTAGAAGCTTGTAGGTTCATTGCTTAACTCTTTCATATACGATGTATGGTCCTTCCCAATTCGGAGCCAGCTTTCCGAACTGTGTTTCCTTAGTATGCAAAGACATTTTTCTTAACATTTTATCTCTTACTTGAAACTCCCTTCTTTTTTACTTTAGACGTTAAACCTACTCTTCGCCAAGCCTTGGTAACGTGCAGTTCTTAAATGTACTTTCACTCTTTTATTTTCAATTAAATCCAACTGAGCCCTCATAACTATCTCATTCTCTCTTTCAGAATAATTCTAAACTCTGAAGGAATGAAGAGTAGCTTCTATAGGTGTAATCGCATTCATCTGATAGGCTAAAGAAAATGGAGACTCTTGTGTGGTTGTATAAGGAGTGGTTCGGTATTCCCATAGTACCTCTTGTAAGTAGCTTGGACATTTCCCCACTGCTCCTTCTAAATTCTCTTTTAGGCACGACAAAAATTTTTGATTTTCCACTTCAACCTGTCTATTGGCTTAAGGATGAAAAGGAGAAGAGAAGAAGTGTTGAATTCCTTTTGATGTACAAAATACATTCATATATTTATTATCAAATTGAGGGCCATTATATGTAGTGATACGCTTGGGAATACCAAATCGGCAACATATGTTTGAGAGAATAAAAAATTTATCATTGTTTTAGATGTTGTTCTAGATAATGGTACCGCTTCTACCCACTTGGAGAGATAATCTATTTCCACAATTATGGTATGACAACCCCCATAAGCCATTGAAAGGGGTCCAACTAGATCAAGTCTCCATCTATCAAATGATATTGGTTCAGATACTGATTTCATGGGAACTGCGGGCACATAGATTACATTTACATATCTTTGACAAGGATCATATCTTTTCACCAAATCTTTAGCATCTGCCATAATAGTAGGCCAATAATCTTTAGCAACTTTATAGCCACAATATATTGATCATTCTCCATCATGTAACTCTGATAGAACCTTTTGAGACTCATTGGATCTGAGGCAACGCAGTAGAGTCATGCTGAAAGATTTTTTATAAATAACCCTTCTTAGAACTAGGAAACCACGAGCTTTGTATTTTATTTTCTTGGCCAAAGCCTTGTCTAAAGGTAGAACTCTATCAGTGTTAAATTCCCGGACTTCATTCCTCTAATATTTAGACACGACATCGGATAAGTGCTGACTTTCTCCTACTTCACCCTCCTTTCATGTGATTGCATCTATAGATGGATATTCTTGCATAAGGATCCAAGGGTATGTTTCAGAATATGTTATAGTGGCTAAAGAATCTGACATGATGTTCTTCGATATGGGGATGTGCTCATATTTAATGCATTTAAAACTAATGGTGGTTTATTTTAGCATTTATAAATATTTTATCAAGTGGTCTTTCCTGGTTTCAGATGTCATTGGGCTTGATGAATGAGTAGTTGCGAATCACTTATCAATTGGACTCTTTTAGCCCCACATAAAGCTAACGTTAAACCTGTTATGATCGTTTTATATTCTGACTCATTTTTTGATGCTCTGAAGCCAAAACATATAGCCTGATACATGGTATCACCATAAGGAAAGGTTAGCCAAATTCCAGCTCCACACCCCATAGTATTAGATCTACAATCAGTTCGGATCATTCATTTATTCTTATACTCACTGACTTGGGCTTCTTCACGAGGCCTCTTAGAATGAAAATCCACTAAAAATTAACCACAACTTGAGTATTTTTGTAGTTCGAGGTCCAAAGTCAATATCATAATCCCCAAGCTCAACTGACCATTTGGTCATTCTCCCCGATATATTAGCCTTTTGTAGCACAATTTTCAGTGGAAAAGGAGTTTGAACTGTGATAGAGTGTGCTTGAAAGTAAGATCTTATTTGTCTAGCTGCTATTACCAATGCTAAAGCTAATTTTTCCAGTTTCTAGTACTTTTTCCAGCTTCCATCAAACTCTTGCTTATATTGGTAAACTGGTCGGGGGTAATTATCCACTTCTCGAACTAATACAGCACTTACCGCATACTCTGATATTTCTAGATACATATAAAGTCTTTCTCCTTCAACAGGTTTGAACAGTGTCTAGGGTGAAGATAAGTGTTTTTACATTTCAACAAAATCTTGATCGCACTTAGGGGATAAATTAAAGTCTTTAGCATTTCGTAAAACTTGGAAGAATTGTGCATATTTGTCTGATGATCTTGAAATAAACCAGTTCAATGCATTTAACCTTCCAGTTAACATCAAAACTTCTTTAGTATTTCGAGGTTGATTCATAGCTAACAAAGCGTTCAGCTGATCCGGATCAGCCTGAATCTCTTCTCACTTATAATATATCCCAGAAATTTACCATATCAGACTCCGAAAATGCATTCATCTAAATTTAACTTTAAATTAATGGCTTCCACGTTAGAAAATATTTTTTAGATATCAGATATGTGATCTTTCTCCTTAGAACCTTTTACCATCATATCATCAATATAAACTTTTATATTCCTGCCGATTTGATTAACAGATGTCATATTCCTACCGATGTGTTTTTCAACCCAAATGGCATTACTTTATAACAACGGATCCCTCTGTAGTGTGATCTTGATTATTCAGATTCGTTTGTATTTAATTGTATCCAGAAAAAGCATCCATAAAGGACAACAACTTGTTTCTTGATGAAGAGTCCACTAACTGTTCTATTTGGGGTACTGAAAAGAGGTCTTTAGGACAAACCCTATAGAGAGCTGCGAAGTCAATACACATACGTCATTTTCCCATTCTTTTTCTTGACTAAAACTGGGTTAACTATCCATATAGGGTATTGAGATTCTTTGATATGCCCAATTTCGGTTAACCTATCTACCTCTTGAACAATCACTTTGGATAGTCCCCTAGAAAAAGATCTTATTTTCAGCACTACTGCCCAGCATCGGATTTCACAGACAGCTTGTGATTAATTATATCGGTTGGTACTCCGGTTACATCCTCGTTACAGCAAGAAAATACATGTAGCTTATGTGATAAAAAGGATAGTAATTTTTCTTTTAGCTCTAAAGATAATTTAGATCTAACCCGGACACTCTACCTTCTGCTAACAAATGAATTTCAACTTCTTCAACTAGGATTATCGCACTATGAGCCTCCCTTGGATCATCTATCTCAATTAATTTAGCAGAAGGCTCCACTGACTATTATTTCTTATTAACTTTCACTGCTTTTGTCAATTTTGGAGAAAAAGTGGTGACATAATATTCACAAACTACCTTTTGGATACTTTAGACAACGCCCACCTATCCTCCCACGTCATAATTCAAACATGTGTGGACAGTGAAAGTTACTGCAGGCATCCTAGATAACCATGATCTATCGAATATGGAAATATAAAATGTTAGACAATCAACTATTATAAACAAAACCCTTACCATTTTTTTAAATGGTCATTTCCTCAACAAGACCTCTGCTTCGAATTCTCCAATCACATCGGATGAACCTCCAGTAAATCCTATTATGGTTCTATTTGAATGTTAGATGAGTAAGGAGTTCTTTTTTGCATATAAGTTGATAGAAATAATATATTCGTCGAACTGCCAATATCAATTAAAATCTGACGTACATCATTACCTCCAATGGATGCCCCTATCACCACAGTGTCTTCATATGGGCCCGCAATATCCATTAAATCATATTCATCAAAGATAATAAATAGAACATGGATTTGATAAAGGTGTGTAGACATTTTCCCTCTAACTGAGTTGTTAGACTATTTACATCTCTCTTTTTTGAACATCTTGAAGGTGGAGTCATAGTATCTCCCCCGTAAATGGTTAAATATTCGAAGAAGTTACATAGATCAGAAACTGTTAAAGTCCTTTCCAAAATCATCTCAACTTGATTCTGATCCGGATCAGGGTCTAGATATTCCAAATCTACATCAAACCTCTCTATAATGACCATAACATCTTCTTGTCTAGATGCACCCATACTTTACCCTAGACCAGTTGGTGATGATGCTCGTGTTGTATTCGCATTAGACTGAGAGTGGGTATTAAATTATTGGTTTCTTCCTTGTTTTTTGACAAAAGCTGACTGTTTCCCTCTCCCAATCAAATTCTACACTTATTGTTTTAAGTCAATACAATCATGGGTATCATGGTCCACATCATTGTGGTACTTATAACAACGTGTATTATGATTCTCTTTAGGAGATTGAATTGGTGTTGGTATTCTAAAATGCACAACATGCTTAGTTTTATCATAAATGGTAGCCATACTTTTGCCCAGTTCAGCAAACCATTCAGGTTGAATCCACGGAACCCTATTGGGTTTAAATTGTTGAGATTGACTTGATTGATTTTGTCTTGGCCGATGCGACCCCTATCCAGAATCTTTAGGCTTGTAATTAACCTTGATCTGGGATTGAGTACTAGCTATGGAATTGATGTTATAGGAGTAGACTTATTCTGGCGTAATTCTCTAGATTTTTTAGTTTCCTCCACTGTAATATGTTTTTCGACCTGATTTAATAATCCACCCTATGTCATTGTTTTTTTTCTGAGTCACTGAATCAGCCAAATCACCTAGGTTCAACACTTGTCTCAAGGAAGCAATGTCTACTTGTTCAAAATAATTGTCCAATCCATTCTTCGTATTCACAAAACGGCTGATATATTCTTTCAAAGATTCGTTCGGTTCTTGAGCGCAATGGATGATAGTATCACAATTTCCTTTTGACTCCTTACTTCCCATGAATTGTCTCTGAAAGGCCATCCAAAAAACATCAAAGTTTTTAATGGATCCCTGTGGTAAACTATTATACCATTTTAAAGCACTCCCGTTAACGGTTTCTGATAAAACCCGGTATAAAAGTTTATCATCATCAACAAAATTCATCATAAAATTCTTGATCTGCTCGAGGTGGTTATCAAGATCTTTGCTTCCATCGTATTTTTCCATTTTGGAACTGTCAAACTGCCTCGGTAGATGTCTAGAGAGTATCTTTAAGAACAAAGGTGATTGCCTCAAATTGTGGTTATGGCTAAACAAATTGTCTTCATCAAGAGTGGAAAATATACACGTTTCGGACAGGATAACAAATTGATCACTTAGTAGATGATCAATTACGTGATCTGCCGACCCCTTTTATCTTTCCTGGACATTTATTCTTCTTTATTTTACCCTTTTATCGCTTTTCCTATTATGTTTCTTGCTTAACATCACTTTCTTTTTTTGACGGCCATGGTCGCTACTCGATGAAGAAGACCCATCAGAGTCAGATGTTGTAGTTGAATTTTCAGCAGAATTCGACGTGCTCATTCACCTGTTTATTTTGATGCTTCTTTTTAGAGTTAAAAAGAACCTTTGGGGACTGATCATTTTCACCTTGTTTGTTATTATCACCAGGCTCATCTATAGATATACCTCTCGCATCAGATTTTTATTTCAATGCTCTTTCAGCTTGTCTTTGGGCTCTCAGAGCTTCAATTGTATCCCTCAACTGATCACGTTCATCTTGCATGAATGGTTTTTCCTCCGTGTTATGATTGATAAGAGACACAGTAGCATTCTCATTCTCATCTTTTCTTACTCTATTTTTATGAGGTAGCACTTCCTGCATATTGAGATTCATATCTCAAAGATTTTTGAACTTCGAATTACAAGTAAGATTTTGAATAGAGTTATTTAGGTACCTTTAGCTCCCATTGTGGTCGTCATTTTGATGAGGGTAAAAAGTATTGTGAGGGTAGAATCGTAAGATCTTTTGGTAATTTAGTGTTTAAGATTTTTGTAGAGAGTAGTAAGAGAAAAGAGGTTCTTGTATTTAATACTTTTGGAAAAAAGTGTCACCCATTTAATGTTGTTGGTTGGGGAATTTATACTTGTTTATATGATGCATGGGTCGTGCGTGTAGGATATTATATTCGGGTCAATCATACGAGTCCCCAAGCCCAAGAATTAATGGGTTAGGCACATAGTTGAATCATTGTTCCACTTAGGTTACTTATTATACATTAAATTTTACTTATTTGGACTGAACCGTTGCTTTAGATAAAATTAGAATTACTATAATACTCCTCCAACGATATCTGATCTAATCAATGTTCACTTTTGTCTTTGAGTAGTCCCATATGTTATAGAATTTTGTATTATAACTCCCCCCAACGTGTGATTATTGAGAATCTGACACGTGACAACCTAAACATCAATTTTATGTCTCACCATTGGTCCCCTAAAATTGTCCAATAATACATCATGAATTGTTTAGTCATATGTCGGCTAAAAATCACCATTAGTCCTCCAAATTTTGCGTTTGTATCAAACTAGCATCTTATGTTCATTTTTGTCTCCCATTGGTCCCCTGCGTTTTAGAAATTTACATTATTAGTCCTACGCACATATGAGTATTGAGAAGCTGACGTGTGGTAGTCCAATCAAACATCAACATTTTTCCTCACTATTGGTCCCCTAAAAATCAAAAACTCTAATTCGAGAAACACACAGTCTTCCTCTTAAATCTTTAATTCACCACATTCTTCCTATTTTTGGGGTCAATAGTGATACAAAATTTTGATGTTTGGACTGTCACATGACAGCTTCTCAATACTCATATGTGTTGGGGGCTAATAATATAAATTTCTAAAACATAAGGATCGGTGGGAGACAAAACTAGACATATGGGACTAGCTTGATACAAATACGAAACATGGATGACTAATGGTGAATTTTAGCCTCATCTGCCTAGTCACCATCCACCTCGGTTTTATCATTTTTTATTTTTATTTACTATTTACTCTAGTTTTAAGCTTAACTATTTATTAATTTATTGAATTGGTTAGGGTTAATAAATAAATCCAATCACTCAACTCATTCAAGCCCAACATATTTATCCGATCCAATATCTAAATTAAACTCAAATTATTAAACTTGAACCTCTCATTCATAGTTCAGAAATCATAAATCCTTAATTCGAGAACCTTGAAAACCAAAATTATGTTGGACTTAAATCAACTGGATCATTAGGTTTTATACATTAACATGGTACAGCCCAATAAATTAATAAATTGTTAAAAATGTTAGGATAAATGGTAAATAATAATAGTAAATGGTAAAATTTATGTGAATGTTAACTCGATAACTTAGATGGTATTATTATTTTTGGGAGCCATTGATGAAACAAGAAATTGATGTTTGGACCTTCGCGTGTCAATTTTTCAATAATCATTCATTCGAAAGACTAATAATATAAAATTGTAAAACGTAAAAGGTTATTGAAAAACAAAAATGAGTATAAAAAATTAGTTTAATACAATTAATGGTAATTTTTTATCTCAAAATCCTACCTCTAATAGTTGTGTTTTTGCTCATTAATGACTTTTATATTGGCTGATAAAATATGGCCGAAAAATCGATAGTTTCGATTTATCGTTGCATTAAAATTTATCTGTTAGAACTTTCAAGATGAAGAAAAGAAAATCTTTTCTCCTACCGTCTAAATTTAGAACTCACTTTTTCTTTTCTTTTCTTTTCCTTTTGCAACAACTATACAAAGAATTTAAAAACATTTTCATTAAAATATCATAACCCATAAACAAATAATTCCAAAGAAATTGTTGAGAATCAGTTGTTTATACTAAAAATAAAATTATTTGCATTGTTCTATATGATGGTTTGGCATACGGAATCTTTCTTGAAATATAAATTTTGACAACCATAATAGAAGTTTCTCGTAGGTTTTGGCCAGGCTTCAAAACCCTGCGGTTCTTTTCCAACAAAAGACCAATTTGATAATCGCCAGCAACACTCAAGTTCCTTCTTACTAAGTGTCAAATGCACAAATAAATACAACTTCGCACTATATTTCAACTGGACATCATATAATCCAGCTAAAACCAAATAACATAAATAAGTTCCGTACTGATACATCTCTCACATTACAACAACAACAACAACACAACGACTCTCACAATAGTACATCTCTCACATTACAACAGCAACGACGCAACAGAACATCGACACAACAACAATTATCAACTCCCTAACTAACAACAATTACCAAATGCAAAGTTACATAGAATCAAAAGCGATGCCAGACCCAATTTAGTGTAGCTTCAAAATTTTAGTCGCAACACTAATAGCTTCATAGTTCATCCTGCAGAGAAAAAAAGTAATAAATAATTATTGAAATCATGGGAATTTTCACATGTTAGATAACAAACAAATATCATTCTTCTATTCGGACTATATGAAGAAAAATAAGAAAACAATAGAATAGGAGACATTTCACTTCTATCAAAATTATATATATCCGTGTCTGGACGCTGAAAATTGAAATCGGATTTTGAGGTTTTATTGAATACTTACATGGTAATCATCCATATAGTCACGAGGATTGTGCTACAAAAAAGAACATTAATTTTAAGCTATTAGAATGTATATTCAACCCTTGAACGTAAACAGTTTAGTAGATATATGTGCCAACATGAACTCCGAAAAATTAGATATCATACCCTTTTACGACGCCTCCTGTCTCCATAACGATGGTCTCGGTCCTTTCTCCTCTTTTCACCTTCCTCTCTAGATCTTTTCGCTTCCTATATACATAATTTCTTTTGCTACTTAGGATTGTTTGGTGCTATAAGCAAATATGCTGTGTGGTCGATTTTTTAAGTCCTAAAATAAGCTAGTTTTTTGGCTTATAAGATGAACTATGTTTATTTCATCAAATCCTTTTGTCTACAAGTATTCTCATTAAAAACACACTTTTTAGAAATTAAACTAGGGTTTAGACAACCTACTACCTCTTTATACAGCCTAACTTTTAATTTATTGACTTATTTTTACGCTAGCTTTTCGGCTAATAAGCTAGGCACCAAAGAATTGACGAAGAAATTAACATAGAAACTGCAAAACATCTTAAAATCGAGTGAATCACCTCTTCTTCCCGAGCTCTTCTTTCCTTTTCAGCTTCCTCAAATGCCTCTTTTTCGGTCTGATATTCGACATGAAATCAAAATGCAACTTAAGCCATTTTGTTTAAATGGAAAGCACATAACTCTGAAAGCAAAACGATGTTACCTCTCTGTTATGTAAGAAATACTGATCTACAATGTCACGGGCATATTGCGGATCATCACCTATTAAAATGTTGTCGAAGACCGAACCAGCCTTTACCTAAGTTCAAACAAGAAAAGTGCTTCATTTATTAAGGAGTCATTCCTTCAAAATGTATCGACAAAGATTTTGGTTTCCAGGTTTCGACTAAGTTGAATTTGAAAACCGACTTAATAACACTAAAAAGGAAAGAAAAAAATGTACCTGCCAAACTTCGATTCCCACGTACTTTATTGGCTTAAAAACATAAAGGTCGGGATCATCTTCAAATTCTGCAAAAGGTGCCGAAGATTTCACTTATCAATTTAAAGAGACAAAATAAATCTCCCTAGATTCAAACGGGCGTATAATACAAGCGTTCAAAAGAATAAGAAAAATATCTCTCTTACAACTTAGGAGTAAATGTCTTTGCATGAACTTCTCGTAACCATACAATAAAACTTTAAGCAATTTTGAGCCATACAATGATTTTCCAAAATCACTAGCCTTCTAATCAGTTCTTCTACCCTACAGCGTATTTTTCAACTGTGCCTTTAGACCTTCCTGAATCAGAAATATACCTGGGTTATCAATCCATGGAGTTTTCCATTTGCCCTTAAAGTTTGGGTTCTTGATTTTCTGCGCCAACAGCTGTTTTCAGCAAACTGATAAAGACATCGTTTTGAAATCCCATTCACAACTAAGAATTACCTTTCGTCTCCAAGGTCCTTTGTAGGCCGGATTCGGAATCTTAGGTGCTCTCCACAAACCATTCTCTTCTTCATCCCAATCTGCAGGCTGTTCATCGAGAAAAGTAGGCTATGTCATAATCTACGAATTACGGGGAGTTTAGCCACGTATAAAGACTTCAGCAAATGAGTAAATAAACAAGTTGCAATCGTATAACCAGATTAACTCGCTGAATAAAACAAACTAGTATAGAAACAAGACGAATTTATGAGCATGGATGAAATAAGGACAAACCTCTTTAGCTTTTGGATCAGGAATCTCTCTCGGAATTGAATCATATCCCTGTAATGTCAGCAGGCACAAAGGCAAAACAGGCACGTAGCAGTCAGATAATTAATTACAGCCTCCATAATCACATATAAAAGAACTAAACGATACCTGTGGTTTAACATTGTCAGGATCATCGATATACTCCCTATCGTCCCAGTCAGCAGGCTGTAAGAAAGTACGAGTCTCAGTTTATCGTCAGTATAAGAAGATACAGGATAAACAGAAATTTCATATTTAAAATCCAAAAGTGATACCTTTTTTGCATTCACATCCTTGAATTTTCTTGGAGGAAGGATATCCCAATCTGTGTACATGCTTCCAGAGTCTCTTTCTCTGTTATCAACTAGGACACTGTAAGTTGCGTCGGGTCTAAGAATAAAGGTGTAGAAGTGAGTCAACTTGTCGGTTTCACATTGTAGATCCTTTTTAATTGGATAGTTCTGCCCCTGATAGGACAGAATAAGATGGAGCTTCTTCGTTTGTGTGCCACATATATCTGGTCCAAACATAAAACTACACAGCAGGAAAAAGAACTGTAAGGATTAACTCGTACTTTAGAGGCAAAGTGGAAAAGAAATATGACATGCTTTTAATAACTATTATCACTTCTTAAACAAATAGGACGTAACCTAGGAAACACAAGTGCGGATACGTTAGTGTGAGTGCGTTAGTACGAGTGAGTGCGAGGGATTCAGCAAAATTTGAAGTTGTAGAGGACTCAGTGCACCGGGATAAATATTATTATATTAGAATATCATAAATTATATATTGATGTGAATCCAGCCTGGCGTGAGTCCACCTGCACAGTATCCGCACTTGATTCGAATCCAATGAGGTACATTTTGGTCTAGGTGAATCTGCTCTTCGTAGGACATAATATATCCTACGACCTCAGAAACGAAAAGTTACAATTCTTTCCTAGCTTAGCAGTAGATAATAGATATAGACACTAGTAGACAGGGCTGAAAGTGAGACTCAAGCCAAAAAAGAATGATGCTCGAAGCTCGAAAAAAAAAAATCTAGGTCCACTCGAAGTATATTTTCAATATATGGGCTTGGCTAGTAAGAACCATACAAGAAAAAAGGGTTAACCTATACTAGTTTCACCATAATAAATGTACAGTTAGTTAAGTCTATTTTCCGAGCTGCTCTAAACGAGCTACCCGCACGCTAGAGCCTAAAAAACTGCTCGAAGCTCGGTTCGAAGCACATTCAAGACTAATATAGGAGCTTGATCTCATATTCAAAGCTGAGACCCTTGGCCAACAACACTACTAGAAAAAGAATATAAATAGATATTCATAGATCTGACCTATAAGGTGTATCACCACCAAACTTCTTCTGATTGACATAACCAGATAAAAGCTTAATGTATCCCCCACCACATTCAATGTCCTGTTCCAATTTGATGGAATATTGGACCACTAGAGTCTTGTCCTTGTTGGTAAACTCTTGAACTTTTGCCGATATTGCAAAATGTTTTGCATCATTATAGGTCTGGATACCTGTTCCAAAGGAAGACCATAATCATTCAATTTAAATCACTAAATAAAAGACATACCAAAATCATCAAATATAAGATAATAAAAAAAAATGATACCTTTATCATCAGGGTCGCCGGACCATTTCCCGGCCGTGTGTTTAAACGTACCTGCTTTTCCTTCACTTCTCTTCCAATCCGATAAGACCCAACGGCTTTTCCATCCATCTTTTTGATAAAATCGAAACAAAATAGTGTCAATGTAAATCCAAACACACTAAAACATATGCGGTTGCAAGAATCGATTCACTAAACTCAAATTTTTATTACAGCTTTAACTGTTTCAGTTACTTCAAACATTAGTTCAAATTAATGTAGGAGAAAATGAACTAGAACCTAGAACTAAGCGTAGAAAGTAAAACCTTCGAAAAGGAAACTTACCTTCGAATCGCTCTTCAAAGAAAACTTCAGAGAAAGCGAACTTAGAGAGAGAGAGAAGAGTTAGTAGAGAAAGAAGAAGAATGAGGTCCTGCTTCTTTTCTCTTAAGATTCCCATTTTTTTTGCTTTACTCTATTTGGTTACTGCTAGGGAGAGGAACACCATGGATTTTGAACTAAACTTTCCAATTCCTGAGCTTTATATTTATTCGTTTGGACACAAATGTCTATGTTTTGAAGTCCTTCAAGTCTTCTAAGTCTTCTAAGTCTTACCGAAGACCCCAAGGTCTTGAAGAGGTCGAGTAGTATGTGGTGAGTGGTGACAAGTCTCACTCCCTTTTTAGATTTAAACGTATCCAAATTATTTAAAAAATATATGTAATTTGGTAGAAGTTTGAGCTTCCCTATTAGATGATAGTTTTTAAAGTTAATATATGAACTTTTATAAAATTAACTATAAAGATAAATTTTGCTTTTGTTTTCCAAATATGAAAATGAATGTTGTTATTAATGAAAATTACAATCTAAATTTTAAAAAGTAAATATTAAAAGAAAGATAAATATGTAGATTTAAAAAATAAATAAATTAAATTATATAAGTAACAATAAATTTAATTTAATTTATTTATATTTGATAAGAAAATTTATTTATATTTGATAAGAAATTATTGATCGGATTATTATCTGAAATTTGGACTAATATTTTAGCTCAATTATTTATCCTAAAAAATCAATAGTAATTTTTTATAATTTGAATCATATAATTTTTAAAATTCACAATAGCTACCATAACTTATCATATCTTTAAAAAGTGGTGAATAATTGTTATTTTATTATTGGATTATTTGTTATTTTATTTTGTCTATGTATATTTTTTTATTATATTTTCAACGAACGAATTTATCAATAACATAATCTTGATGCATAGTGGTAGTATATTTGATATGCAAATTTTTTTTACAAAATTATTCAAGCATTGTAAGCTACTTTTCTTTTGCTCTGACAACATGAATATTCGTTACATAAAAAAAGAGGGTGAGGTTACTCGTGCAGGACAGAAAACCAAACTGACTCGGCTCAGTCCCAAACTTAATCAGAAGAGCAACGAATGAAATTTATGGTCCAAAAGGGTTTCACTTGGGCCGGAAAAAAAACACTAGCTTCTAGACCTCTGACTCTCTGAACTCAAATCAAAAGATTCGAAGTAGAAACAAAGACTACCAAATGCAACAATAAGACTTCCGAGTCTTTGAAGCCTTATGGTCCGGACAAAATTACAGCTCTCTTACGAGGGGTACATAGCATTTCATCGTTACCATTCTCATACTACTAATGATGACCGATCATTGGCAAGAGACGGTTATCTTTCTTCGCTTAAGAAAATACGTCATTGTAAAAGATATACGCCTACAAAGCTTCGACCCCACCCTGGATCCAGGCATTTGAGACGTTGTCAAGCTTTTAATTAAAAATAAGATAGTGTCAATAACCATGTTTGAGGTGGGGAGTCGGAGGTCACTTCGGCCGCAGCTACAGATCCGATCCAAATGGAAGCTTTGCCTGGACTTCAACAATTGACACAACCCCCACCCATAACATCATTCAAACTACTTTCTTCATGTGGCTCTGGAATATGGCTTAGGTTATCCCTCTCAAGTGCTTTATTATCAGACTAGGTTGCAATACAACATGGGTCTATACCCAAGGTCGAATGAATAAGCGGATGAACTTTATTAAAATCATGGTTATAAAAAATCACATTTGGCTCCCAAGATCTTAGTCGGGGAACTACTACAAAAGTTTGTTTTTTCAAAGATGAAAAAAATATGATTGGAGCACTTATTTAAAGCACAACATCGAATAGTTTTGAAATGTTATGTTGAGCTTCGATGATGATAACAAAATTTTGTGTTGATCATTCTCAATTAAGGGTAATGCTTTGATGTGGTTCAGTCAATTAGCCTTATGATTAATAAAAAATGTTGAAACACCGTAGAATTTCTCTAAGCATTATATCATTTGGATCAAATATATCAAAGGCGATAAAGATTTTATAATACATATATAAAAAAATGGAAGATTATTATGAAGTCGTTAATTGTGTATCGCTTAAATAGAGGATTCTCCATGGGACAGTGGTTGAGATGTCATGAAGAAAATTGATTTATCATTTAGAGTGTTTTTGGAGCATGTGCATTCGCAGATTAAAGTCGATGAGATGATGTGACTACTTCGGCAGAATTACTAACCACTTTTCCCAACCATTATCACGAACACAACATTCCAAACATGGTTATTATAACAACAAAAACTTTATTACCCATTATTCTAACATATGTGGCCCATACACAACCTAGTTTGTAACACAATTAAACTATGACAGAGGCATGGTCAATCAGATCTTTCACATAAGGGTTGAAATTATCGTAAGAATAAGTGACTATAAAATAATCACTACACATAGGTGACTAAAATTATGGCTACAATTTATGACAAAATAATAAATTTTATCTCATATATAAAATAAAAAATAGACCAGGTATTGGGTAAAAACTAGTTTTTTCAAGGTCCACGGTGATATTGTCCATTCGACTAAAGATTTTATCGTTTTTAGGATGAAGATTCAAAGTTTTATAGATGATGGAAATTTGGTCCAATTTGCTAAATACTAGAGTAATAATACCCAAAGGCAGTTGAGGAATGAACCAACATCGATTGGGAAGGGGGTCGGGGGCTCAGATGGCAATTCCCAAACAAGAAAACACAATGATGATAATGGATCAAGAAGTAGAAGTTCCTAACATGTCTAATAAATATTTAGACCCGTTCTGAATCATCATATCATAGGAACTAATTTTGATAAAGACTTGAGTTCAGCATTTGGGCTTTTAATAATCTGTGGAGGTAAATATATAGGAAAGATAACTAACTTTTCTAAGGAGACATGTTGGAAGCCGAGAGGCAGAATATCAGAGGAGTATGTTTGTCCATTTTTAACGAGACCCATATACACCTACGATATTATATGATGATGATCTAAGTGAGGGATTGATGGTCGTCATGAAAATATTCTCTTGATAAGTGTTATTATTAAGGGGGTGTAAATTCAAATAGTATTATTTAGTATTGGTAGTTTATGAAATATATGTTTAAGAAAATATATGAGAAGATAAATAAGCCTCAAAAGATTCGTCATTTAGATAGGATAGTGATTGGATTCACGGGTGTGGTTGTCACTATCACATGAGATTTTAGGGCTTAAGTTGTTTTACGCCAAAGAGAACTAAAAAGTCGGGATAATTTTCATGGTTATGTATACTCTCACTTTTGATAATAAATTTTTTACCAATCTTAGTTAGACATAATGCACATTGTTTGTTCGAATATACACTAGTGCATACGATATGTAGTATGGTGCAAGGTATGGGTTATCAGAAGTAATCACAAAATAACTCGAAAGTGTTATACAATATCCTTAGCGTTGAAGAAATTACATTTATCAGGGTATCAAATAGATATTAAGGTTATCAAATATTGCATAAAGGCATCCAATTCTTTTATTTTTGAGGAGGATGTCGAAGCCTATTGTCTTCATGAAAGAAAAAATTAAACCTCAGAACTTTGGTCACAAATGATCTTATGAATGAATTGATTTCATTTAATTTGGATATTTTTGCTTGGTCCAAAAAAAATGCAATTGGGGTTCCATTTGATATTATTTGTCACAAGTTGTCACTCGATCATAATGTTTGGCTATAACATAGAATATGATATCGCTTTTGTTTCAGAAATCTGAAGTAATAGTTGCATATGTAAATCAGTTATCCAATTGTATGTCATATTAGGAAGTCTCGATATCATTTATGGATAACAAATCTGGTTTTGGTTGAAAATAAAAGCATGAACTAAAAGATGTGTCTTGATTTCACATATCTGAATAAGCTGTGATGTAAGGATTCATTTCCATTTCCAAGGGTTGGATAGTTAATAGACTCTACTTCGTATAATAAACTCCTACCATTTATGAATGCTTACTCCGGTTACAATCAGATTCAAATGCACCTATCAGATCATAAGATCATTACCTTCATAATTTACCAAGATTTACATTGTTATAAAGGAATACCCTTGAGGTTGAAAAATATGCGAGTAAACTAATTAGAGGCTGGTTGATAAGGCGTTTGCTAATCAAATTGTTGAAGTTTATATTTATAACATGCTTATTAAAATCCGTGAAGACTCAAGACATGTTTTCATCCTAGTTGAGATTTTTGAAAACCTGAGGGTCATAAACCTTAAGCTTAAGCCGAAGAAATGCACATTCGGGATCCAGTCCTTTCTTTGGTTGTTTGGTTAGTTAAAAGGGATATAAGTTGATCTTGATGGGCAGATTGGAAACGCAATTTATTTCACGATCATCTAGTTAATATTCTATTTTTTCCAAGTGTTGAGAAATATTAATAGTTTTTATTGGAATGGCGAGTCCGAAAAATATTTCACAAGATAAAATAACATATATATTTTCTGAATATTTTGTTTAAACCAGCCTTAGAGGAGAAGTTGTTTGTCTACATAGTTATCTCATAATATAATGGGAGTGTTATTCTCACAAAGGAAGCCGATAGTTGTCCACAACCTTAATATTATGTGAGCAAGATCTTGTTAGAAGTAGAAAATAGATCTTTACATCTTAAGAAGTTATCACTTACCTTGATTATTATTGCGATAAATATGAGATCATAATTTTAAGCCCATTCTATTGTGGTGGAAACTTTATTTCCACTCTGGAACATTCTTCAAAAGCCTGATATTTTGGGGCTTTTAACACGATGATCAGTAGAATTTGTAGACTTTGATATAATATTTGAACCAATTACTACTATCTAAGATTAATATTTAGTGAATTTTGTAACCCATTTTCATATAGAGGTCAATATTTGGAATGGCTTATCCAAAATGATGAAGATTCTAATGATTTTGGTTTTGAAGAATATGTTAAGTTATTGGCCCTTTATAAAGGTCAAGAACCTCGCAAAGAGACGAAGTACAAGGTGGGTAATGTTTGTTATATGTATGTGGAGCTAAAAAGGTGCATTTTGATTAGTGATTCATAACTTCTGATAAAAAACATACACTCGAATAAGCGAAGGCATGCAAGAACCATTTGGTAAATTATCTTAAAGTCTTGAATGATCATGTCAAACTATTTCAAATAATTTATTACGAATAAGTCATGATGGCATAAAATTCATTGGTAGATTTAGAAACCTTATGATTGTTAAACTTCTCAAGATGTTTGGAATTCAATTAATAAGTGAGAGATAGTTTCACAATTTAGGTAGTGTTGACATATAGATGCTAAAGAATTATTTTTTCATTGCATGATGTTATCAACATATATGAACCCATTAAGAATGATCATTTCTTAAGGGTGATATGATTCCAAATTTTAGCATGTATAATAGTTTTAGGATGGACAGTTCTCAATGTTTGCCAAGTTTTTAAAAAGAGAAGAAACCATCATTAGAGAGTTTCAAGATGAAGGAATATTCATTTGAATGAGTTGGGAAAATTTTAGAATTTTTTTTGATATCAGAGGGGAGGATTTGATTTCTGAGAAGGTCAAGGTTCCATGAACCATTTAGCATAAATCAGAAACAAATGTACCTTTATACCAGTTATTATTTTCATGATTCGACAAAGTGATGAAGGGGGGTGATTATTCCAATTTTCTAACTAGAAGTCTATATGACATTTACCAACATTTTATATATATTTTTCTCAGTAGTGGTTCTAACTTTTAGATTTTTTTTCCAAACTTTAGAATCATTAGTTTTTTTTATTTGAAGGGGATAAGAAGAAGGACAATAGGTGGAATGCATCAGCTGAGCCCAAATGGATCTATTTTCTCTAAAAGTCATCCAAAGGTGGCAAGAGAAAGTATCCTGAATATCATAAAGCTTTCTGATATTTAGAAGATTTTCATCAAATGGTTTACGGATTGAGGACCAATTAGCCTAAATAATAGAATGGTGAGTTTCTTTAAAGCCTCACGGGAATTTGTTCATTAACATATTGATTCTTTTAACTGTGGTTTTCAGAATATGAATGTTTTGCATGAAGTAAACAGGATGGCCATAAAGACAGATTGAACTAATATCAATCTACCACCAAATGAAAGAGATTTGTTATCCCACTCCATAAGCTTATTTCTTATTTTAGATGCAAGGTCATCACATAGACTCATATAGTTATATTTATGAATGAATATTCCTTAGTATTTAAATTAGAGAAGGTTATTGGAGAAACCATATGTGTTTTTAGTGACATTAACTCTGTTTCTATTCATGTTTTCAGATGTGATAAAAACAATTTTTTTAGTGTTATAACTAACCATATATAGATTGGTAATGGTCAAGGAAAATGCCAACTTCTTAATATGATTTAAATAGTCGTTCATGAAGATGAAAACATTATCAGTATAGGCAAGACAAGGAAATTTTAATAAAGCCTATGACAGAGTAATACATTGAGTTTTTTGAAAGGAAGAGATTTTTCAAACCTCTTAAAAGATATTCTTCAGCAATGATGAATAGGTTGGGTGATAATGGGTCACCATGCCTTACACTATTGCTGGATTTAAACTTTTCTTGAGAAGTACCACTAATAAAAATGGATAAGTTTACACTATATATAAAAAAAATTAATTTGATTACTTTGTCATTAAACAAAAGAATCATTATAGTGAATATAAATTTAAAAGAAACTTTATCAAAGGCCTTGGCCATGTCTAGCTTAAGGATAATGTTGTCTCCTCTATTTTTTATGTTATTATCGTGAACAAGTTCATGAGCGATAAGAATATTATCCTTAATATTTTTGTTATTGTCAAATCCACCATGTTTAAGGGAGACTCTTTTAAGAAGAATTAAAGCAAGTCTAATGTTAATTATTTTAGAGATGATTCCATTAAAGATATTGGATAGAGTGATATGTCTGTAATCGTACCATAATGAATGAGATTATTTTTTATGAAGTAAAAAAATTACAATGGCATAAATGTCAGGAGGAGCAATGTTGCCTTTGAAGTAAGTTGTAATGGCATCACAAAGATCAAGTTTAATTATATGCCAACATGCACTGTAAAACCTGGAGTTGAAGCCATCAAATCTAGAAATACTATTATCGTTAAGATATTCAATATTTAGGTGAATCTCATCATCATTATGAGGAATAAGAAGCATCTCATTATCCTACAGTAACTACATGGGGAATTAAGTCATTAAAATCATCAATATTGATGTTACCTGATTGATAAGTAAGAAGAATTCTGAAATAATTAATGGCAGAAGATGCAATTTGAGATTGATCTTTAGTCCATTTATCATTTATCATTATGCCATGAAATATATTTATTTTTTGTCTTTTTAACAAATTTGTGGAATATTTTTGTGTTATTGTATCCTATTTTGACCCAATTAGAAGATATTTTTTGTTCTCAAAACATTTCTTCTCTTGCAAGTAAATTTAAATGAACTGCCATAGCTTTGGATAAGTTTATTTGATTTTTTGAGTTGTTTAAAACTTCTAAGGAATGTTCAACATGTTAAACATTGATTTCAAAATTAGAAATACTATCAAATATGTTACCAAAAACTTTAGTGTTCTGGATTTTAAGATGATACTTGAGTAATTTTAACTTGGTCTCAAAGACAGTTAAAGTATTTCGAAGAATTTTCATATTCCAATTATTTTCAACAGATTAAAGGATGTCAGTGTAGAACAACCACATATTTTGGAATTTAAATAAATATTTAGGCTTAAGAAAGAGTTTGAGATAGTGATACAGAAAGGTGAATGGTGTGAGCCAATTATGGCCAAGTGTTTAACCTTTATGATATCAGAAGAATCTCTCTAATATATATTTATTAAAATCCTATCAAATATTTTCCATTTTGTTTTGCTGGACCATATGTACTTGGATCCTCTAATTGGCAATCCAAAATCATGTTATTAAAATCATCAATGGCTCTCAAATCTAATATTTTGCAGAGAAATTGTGCAGAGGCATTAGAGATAACATTGAAGACTCCAATAATAAGCCATCATTTGTTGGAGGCAGAAATTTATTTAAGATGATTATAGAGTTCAATTCTATAATTCTGGTACATTTTGCATGTATAATAGTAACAAAAAACTCTTTGTTACAATAGTGATGACTTATTATCATATGAATAAATTGTTCATGATTAATAAGGATGTTGATCTGGAAATTGTGCTTCCACGATATTCATATTTTGTTTTTTATATTGGCAAAGATAGAATTAAATCCATGAAGCTTATCATTTGAGATCATTGGCTCCTGAAGAGCAACGAAATCAAGGTTTTCAGCTTTAACTATTGATTTGATTCTTCTGACAGTTCCATTGTTGCCAATGCCCATACCATTCCAACTATGGAGATTGTCATATGGATGTTGATTTGTATGATATGGTTGATAATTTGGAGAAAGCAGGCTTGATTGATGCTTTAGCTGATTTATTCTTTAATCTTGTGATTATTTTTTGTATTTCTTTTTATGTTTCAAGCTTTTCAGGGTAAGCTATTTCATGTTCAGATTGATTGGGGATAAGATTTTTAATGAGGTTGGTTGAGGATTTTCTGTGAGGTTATTGTTTGGGGATAAAGGAATGCTACTAGAAAGGGTGATTTTAGAAGAAGTATGATCATTTTAGGAATTCTCTATATCTTGTAATATGGTGAATTTGTTGGTTAGATCTATGATTTCAGGGTTGTTGTATTTCGGTGTGAATGTTTTCATCAACAGAGCAAGTATGATTGGTTAATAGAACATTTGTTTGTTATGTTATTGAAGTTTGTTCATTGTTAAGGCCTTGAACATTTTGAGAATATTCTGTATTGATAAAAGTTTCAGGAGTTCGGAAGATATTCTTGGAGATGGATTGACTGTGGTGATTAGTGTCCTTATTAAGATTTAGATTACGAGGTTTGGTATTTGTGATCCATTGTTCTTTATGGATTTGAGGGATAATTTGTTGGGTTTGTTTGGTTTTAAAGGTTAGTTGTTTGTCATCAACAAACCTTTTAGGGTATTTGATATATTTATTATATGAAGAATCAGAGTGGCTCAAGTGCTTGTAAGAGTTGCAGTACTTGGGATTTCACAATATTTGATGGGTTGCCATTCTTTTTCCTTAAATCCTATCCTAGGTTTTTGGCGAAAATGAATAGAGGTATCAATAATTGTTAGGGCTTTACAGTAGTTGCAACTTGACTTATTATAAGATGGAACCCAAATAGACAAAGTCAGTCCAACTTCCTTTGCTAGTTGAGTGATAAAATCAGGGTTGTATAAATATTCAGAGAGATTTGGGAAATAAATCATAACTGGAGTCTCAGGACACTCCACTTTTGGGATTAAAGTTAGGATTCTGTCTCAAAATCCTAAAAGAGAGTTGTCTAATAATATATACGTTTCGTTTCCAGATTTTAGTTAGGTCATCTGTGGTTTCAAATTCGATAAAGCTGTGTCTATAATTCAAGTATATACATTTTAAGGGCCTTTAAAATTGAATGATTCAAGAAAGTTTTATAATTCATGCAAATTAGGTCTACCGTAAGGGAATTTAGCAATTATTGTGAATTTTGAAAGAGAAAAAGAAAGGCTTATCTCATTTCTTGAAAAAGAATGCATTATGTTTTTCTTTCTTTTTGAAATCAACTTTTTCGTACTTAAATTTATTCTATTTTGGTTTCACGATGTTCAAAAAGTTGCCTTTCTGTCATCCGCCATTTTGTTTCTGGAGAGACTTCGTATACGGGGCTGGATCTCATAGTATAAGATTGAGGAAGCTTGAGAAAATCTTTTGAGATTGGTATTACAAGAGCTGATAGACTTGTAATATTGTTGTATCGATGACTGTAGAATGAGAAATCAATTTTTCGAGAGGATTTAGTTGTGAATAAAAGGATTCAACCTCAAAGTGAGGTTGAATGTTCTGAAAGGCCATTACTCGTCATGACTCAAGAAGATTCAAAAATCGGATCGAATTTCTTGAAGCGTTCCATGGAGATAATTAAATAATCACCTTTTTTATTTTGCTTGAATAATATTAATATAATTTATATATCAAAATTTAGAAAAAATATATATATATTTAATTTTTTTTGTAAATTTGAATATAAAAAAAAATTGATAAATCATATTCAAGTAATAAATACAATTTTTTTAAAAGATTAAGTAAATATAAAATTTTAAATAATAAAATTTATAGATTTTCTATTAAAATTTCAAATCTGTTAATAAAAATTGAAATTGATACTCTAATTCATTTTATTGGATAATTTTTTGTTATACGGTGTTAAATTTATATTCGGACTCATCCAGATTCATTTTCCTCCTAAATTAACTGTGTTTATACTTCTCACTATCTCACAATGTAAATGCCAAAATCATAGTAGAACCCAACGATTTTTACTCACCATCTAGATAATTGTGCCTCAGACTTGGGTAGAACGATTTCATAAAACAAATTTAGCTTCGATAGATTTGGTCAAAATTATGAATTTTTAGACATTCAATATATCTGGTCAAAATTATGACTTTTTAGACTTATATAGTACACCCGTTTATGTCCTTTCCGATTTTAATTTTTGGGTCGAGAAGCCCGCCGTTTACTTTGAAATTTCAAAGTCAATAGAAAAAGCAGAAGTAAAGATATGATTTGAACCACCAGCATTGTTGCTAATTTATTTATTTCGTTATCGCAGCACCACTCCCCCACCACTACAACAAACAAATTCTGCGAACCCCAAGCATTGTTTATATTTTATACATTTCATGGGAAAATATTTAATAGCAAAATTATCCAAGCAAAACCAAAAAAGAGTAGAGGCATAGAAGAAAAGGCGAGAATATTTTAAAGCTGCAATGATACCAAACAGAAGAATGAAAAAAGGCAAACATCTATTGTGTAATAATATCACCAATACAAAACAGCAAGATCTAAATTTTCATAACCATAAAGAAAGAAAAATTCAAAACTTCAAACAGAAGAAAAAACCAAAACTTAGTTAAATGTAAATAGTCTCAATCTCAAAGCCAATCAACAAGTGCGGCTTGAAACTTATAGGTCTTGTACGGTCAAACCTGCAAAATAAGTTTTCGGTGATGTCAGATTTGTTAAACAAAATCAGGTTCAGAAGAGAACTAAAAACTCGTACTATCAATTGAATAGGAACTGAACCTGGGGGGAGAGATTGCTTCAACTTGTCAGCCTTCTCAGTGTCGAAAACACAAAGAGTGTACAAGTATCGTGAGCAACGAACCTTGAACTTGACAACATCTTTGCTTCTCTTGATTTTCACAGACCGCGCATCCTTCCTTCTGGCAGTTAGAAGGAAATCCTTGATCTCATGGATTTGCTTAGGCTGAATTTCATAAAACAGAACATAAAAGTTAGAAACTAATTACACTTGATTTTCAGCTTGATTCATTATCAAGAGAAAACACGGCTAGGTCGGATTGCAAATCACTCAACAAAACTACTGCTTTTAACTTAATGAGCAAATCAAAGCTCATTAGATTGATACCCTATCAAACTATAATTCTGTCCTTAAAGGACACCTTTTATTTTAAAGGTGTTCTATTACCTAGACAAAACACAGCTAGGTCGGATTGAGAACCACTGAACAAATCTTTTCTCGTAATGAGCAGATCAAAGCTCATAGATTATACCCAATAAAACTTGAATTTTGCGCTCTTAAAAAATCAATATAATTGAAACAATGGCAATAAATAACAGAACAGAACAAGAAGATCAGAGTCGCTATTGTTTTAGTGTGTAGACATTGTAGTGTGTCACACATTGTAGCTAATTATACCAATCTAGTCACAAGTAATTTACAGATTAGGCAATTGTTTTAGCGTATAGCACATTGTAGACGCTACTGATAAGCAAAAATCAAACAAAACCGAATAAACTTGGCTTCTAATCTGATCAAAACCATTAATGTATATAAACGCAGAGCTTCTATATCATACAATTTTGCTTTCTTTTAGGCTCCTTCTCTTAAGGAATTCAAGTCCTTCTGAAAACCAAGCCCATGCTTAAAATTCAAAATCATAGTGTTCTAATTAGGTTCTTTTTAGGTATTGTCGTTGTTTTTCAGCAATCTAAGTTCATCAAACCTCCAACCAATACGTTGTTCTAAACTCTATGAAAACTTTTGCCGAATAAAATACAGAAAACATCAAATTTTATAATGTAAAACCAAACAAATACACTCAACGAGTCAAAAATATGTATACCGGGACATAAATAGAGAGGGAAATTGGTAAAGAAAGACTCGTAAACACATTCAACACCAATCACAGTGATTCAACATGCATTAGTCACAACAAACTGAAACGAAGTTAGATCTATAAACATATTCGATTAGAGAAACGATTAAAGTATTAAGAGTCGAGAATTGGTACCATTTTTGTTAGGGTTTCAAGGACGAAGACGACGGCACTACTAGAAGGGTTTAGGGCTTCTTTGACAGAGTATATAAAGCTCGAGCATGTGCGATAGGTTGGATCAATGGGCTGGTACTGGGTTTAATTGTAAATTTAGTCTACGAGACCATGAGGTACCTTCTGGGCCTTACAGATATAACCCAATCGAAGAGTCGTCCCTTATCACAAGCTATCAATAATATAGATAGCGGTCCGATCTTATCTAAATAATAGATAAATGAGAAAAAAGATTATCCATAAATAAATAAATATTAATCTCGCTCAAATATTTTAAATAAGAATAATTTTAGGAAAATGACACACTAAGTACCTTTTAGCCAAACCTATTATTACCTAGTATCCAAAAATGGGTTAATGCTCACTTAATACCCACCTCATCTAACATATCCACTTCTAATGCCTCATTTTTTTTAATACCATAATTACCCTCAACATAGTATATAAGGGTTAATTTGTGAAAAATGGTCCTTTTTGGCTTCAGCACCTTCTTTATTACTTTTGAATTTTGAATTTCAAATTTAGAATTTATTAGCCCCTTTCTCTCTCCTCTCTCCTAACCTAACAAACAACCCATTTTTCAAGAACGTCTGTTCATTTCAAAAAACGTAGGCTGATCACACCAGCTCCGGCGACACTATTGAACCACCGGCTACACATCGTAAACACCGGCGAACCATATAAACACCTTCGGAGAGGCTTCCGATCACCGGCGATTTCTGGAATACACGGTTAGACGACTCTAACAGAGACGGTGGCCTAGCTCCGTCATCTGTGAAAAAGCTCAGCCTCCTAGCTCCGATTTTGCCTCGTTTCTCAGCCTCCTAGACCACTGGTTTCCAACCTTCTAACCACTGTTATCGGAGCCCGACGTTACAGCTTTCAGGTCAGTATCGGACCTGAGTTTTCAGTTTCAAAATCGTTTTCCATTTTCGAAATCGATTCTAGACTCTCATATAATGTACGTTAATGGCAGGAAACCTATTACTATCTGCTTCCGGTCGATTCAAAGCATCCATACCGGCTCCGATAACATTCCGGTGAGGAATTTCATTTTTCGACCTCTGTTTTAAACCCTGCGATTTGTGTATGTTACACTTTGCGATTTGTCGCTTGCAGTTGTACGTTAGAGGTTGCTAGATCCCTGCATACACCCTGATATGTTGGATGTGTTGGGAGATATCCCCTGACTGCATACACCCTGATATGTTAGTTATGACAGGTTGCTATATTTGTTGAAAAATAGACCATGACTCCATATACCCTTATAGTTTAGGTACGTGATATTGCTAGATGTTTTTCAACCAAATCAACTTCCTGCATACATCCTGATATGTTAGCTATAATAGTTTGCTAGATGTATTGGATAATAGACCATGACTCCATATACCCTGATAGTTTAGGTATGACAGTTTGCTATATGTGTTCAAAACTAGACCACGTATCCATATTCCCTAATATGTTAGTTAGTGGATATTGCTAAATGTTTCCAACCATTTCCTCTGACTGCAAACACCCTGATGTGTTAGCTATAATATGTTGCTAGATGTGTTGGAAAACAGACCAAGAGTCCATATACCCTGATAGTTTAGTTATGACAGTTTGCTATATGTGTTGGAAAATAGACCACGATGCATATACCATGATATGTTAGTTACGGGATATTACTAGATATGTTCAACCATTTACTAATATCAGTAACACATTCAGCTGTTCTACACCAACGTTAAACAAACTAACCAAAACTCCTACAATTCAGGGTACACAATGTCGAAACCAAAAGTTTGCATTTTCAAATTTGGTACGGAAACAGCTATTGTTCCGCTATCCGAATTCGAAAACTTCGAGTCTTTTCAACAGTACGTTGAGCAAACATGGCAAGGGCTTGTTAGAGGCAACTACAACATTACGTACTCTTGCGGTGCTCAGAATAATTGTATGTTTAATAAGGAGACCGATTTTATTGGGTTGGAATGTTACCTTGATGTTGAGCGTCTGAAGAGTGTTAGTTTTCTTATCAAATAACATGTTGTTGATAAGGGCTCCGCCATTAATTGTAAACAACCTGTTCAACTGTTCGAAGAATCCTCTCATATGCAACAAACTAGCGGTGAAAGCAGTAGCTGTTTGGCCATTTCAACCCCCAAAAAAAGACATCTAGCTACAACGGGATGGGCAGAAGCTATCATCGGTGTTGGACAGTATTTTCCAGATGGTGCTCAAGGTCTGAGGTTATCCTTATCCCGTTATGCATTAGAGAACGGTTTTGCGTATAGGTACATACACAATACCTTTAGCAAGATCACCGTTTATTGTGTAAACAAAGATTTGGACGGCTGCAAATGACGGCTTTATGCTTCTGTTGATTCTAAGACCGGTTTGATGACAATTAAAAGATTTGTCAGTACCCATACGTGCAGTCCCGTATTCACAAAGAAGAAAAGCAGGCATCTGTCGTCCGATTTGATTGTTGATGAAATTCACGATTCTCTATGGAACTGCCAATCCGTAACAGCTAAGACTATACAGTCCACCATCAAGCAAGACTACGGTTTAGACATTTCATATCGTCTATCTTGGAATGCGTTGGAGAAGGCCCGTCGTGTTGTATTTGGAGATAGCAATACCTCTTTCGGATTGCTAAAACTATACTTCAAGAGACTAAAGAGTCGTGACATCACTACGGACTGTCATCTGGATTTGGCTCCCGGCAATGTTTTCCGTCGTTGTTTTATAGCGTTTGGGGCGTGTCTTCAGGGTTTCCATTTGTGTCGCCCTCTACTGTACGTTGATGAAACCCACCTAACAGGGAAGCATGGTGGCGTGTTGCTTTCAGCAGTGGCAAAAGATGGAAACAACGGTCAGTACATGTTTCAATATACATTTACTCTGATACATAGGTTAACATAGTTTGCGATTTACTTACACTGTCTGATAGATTAGGTTACGTACCGTGCTATTTTAGTTATTATTGATTGTTAGCTTAGTTTATGAATTGTGATAGATTAGGTTACATACACTATTCTATGTTTATTATTACACAGGCGACCTTGATGTAGTTCTGTTAATGTAGTGATGTTTTTAAGCTGTATCTTATTCGTTTCAGGTCTCTTCCCCGTAGCTTTTGGTATATTTGGTAGTGAAGACTCAGACAACTGGTTTTGGTTTTTGGAAAGTTTAAAACCTCATCTGTTAACTTTCATTTCAGACCGCCATGCTGGTATTATTAACGCTGTCGCAACTCTTTATCCTACTGACTACCACGCTTATTGTATCTTCCATCTGATCTAGAACTTGAATAAAGCTCTTAAACACACTAACAGAGTCTACAAGAACAATATGCTAGTGATGTTTAAGAGCTGTGCTTATGCCCAGACGGTGGAACTTTTTAATGAACGTTTTGGTCAGTTTGTGCGCCAGGGCGGTGAGCGTATTGGCAACTTTGTAAGAAATCTGCCACCAGAAAAATGGGCTCAAGCATATGTAAAAAACAAACGGTATGGGGCAATGACATCAACCGCAGTTGAATCGTTCAATTCCCAGATTAAAAAGTTGTGCCATCTGCCTATAGTTGAACTAGTCGAGCGTATTAGAGCTCTTCTTATGACTCAAATGTCTCGACGTTTAGTAGAGGGCCTGAGTTGGAACACACATTTGTGCCCCGGGTATGACAAGATGTTCAAAGAGAATGTACAATGCAGTCGGACATAGTTAGTTCGCAAGTCTTCTGCCGCTTATTTTGAGGTTTTATCAGACCCAGTCATGGTGGTCAACATACTTGATTTCAAATGCACATGCGGCTCTTGGCAGAAAGAATGTTTCCCATGCGCTCATGCGTTGGCTGCAATTGCATCTCTAAACGAGGATCCTATGACGTTGGTTGAGCCGTTTTTCACTACCCAAAATTACCGGTCCAGCTATTCATTTAACATACCGGCTATAACAGAGTTTGGTGAATCCAGTACTGCAGATTGTGATGGAGAGCCCGTGGTGATGCCCCCGAACGTTAAAAGACGACCTGGGCGTCCGAGGAAAAAGTGTATTCCATCAAGAGGTGAAGTTTCCAGCAGCCAGTCCCGTTGTGGTCGATGTTTCAAATCGGGGCATAATAGGAGGTCATGTGATGCTCCGTTCTAAACATTATTTACCGATTTTTTGTAACATTTTACATCTAAAAGATAAGCACTCCTTATCTTTCGACTTATGTTTTTTGTACACTTTTAACATTGACATGTACCATGTCTGTTTGTTTGAGACTCTGATATCTATTAAGAGCTACATTGCTATATACGCTGTTATAATCTGATAGACAAACTATGTAACATTGATAGATCGTGGATTCTACATCCGACAGATATATCAATTTATGTTTTCTGTTTTGCTGTACATCCATCTGATACCTTTCTTACATTTGTTCACGAGGTCCTTTACATCTTCCCTGCCTGATTCATCTCAAAGATAAGCACTACCAGAATCATTTTGACTTATGTTTTTGTACACTTTTAACATTGACATGTACCATGTCTGTTTGTTTCAGACTCTGATATCTATTCAGAGCTACATTGCTATATACGTTGTTATACTATGATAGACAAAGTATGTAACATTGATAGATCGTGGATTCTACATCCGACAGATACATCAATTTATGTTTTCTGTTTTGCTGTACATCCATCTGATACCTTTCTTACATTTGTTCACGAGGTCCTTTACATCTGTCCTGCCTGATTCATCTCGTTATTTAATATCCAGATATATTGATGACATAAATATAACATAAACAGTGGTTGATAGATAAGGTAGCGTACATCTGATAGATTAGGTCTACATAAACTGTTTTTTTAATGTTACCCTAACTCTGATATGTTAGTTTTCATATAATGCGATTCTATGAGATAACTGCAATTAAAACTGCTTCTGTCAACTGCAACATATCATATGTTACCAGTTTAAGCTAGAGAACGGAAAATGCAATCAAACGTAAACATTAACATAAAATCATTCACTGCTACAGATCTTCCAAATACACCAACCCTGTCAAAAAATGAGACTACTGCACAGGGTTGGTGAAAGTTACAGTCCAAAAAAAGCATAAACAAACATTAAAAACAACAAAATAGAAACCAAAAGTACCATGAAACTACATGAAAATGTTTAAACCTAGTCAGAATCGTCTTCACCAGATGCGTCCTCCTCTTCTTCTTCCTCTGCTTCCTCTTCTTCCAAAGCTTCGTCTTCTTCGTAGTCAGACTTCTCGTCGTCTGCCTCATCTGAACCGTCATCGTCTTCTTTGTCCCACTTGCAACTGCTCCTACGTCTCTTCCTAGTTGGAAGTGTTTCTTCGTCAGACTCATAGCTGTCGTTGAACGACCAAGAATCCCAGGAACCATAGGGGTCTTCTTGGTCCTCAAACCAAACGGACCAGTCATCTTCGTCATCATCGGAGTACTCCGACGTTATGGTACGCTTGTACGCCTTGTTGTCTACGTAGTCGTCAGTTGACCACCCGTTGTCGCCGGAGTTCATTGGTGAGAAAGGTGAGGAATGTGTCATTTTCGAAGGTGGTTTGGTTTCAACTTAGGGCAGAGTTTTGTGGTTTTTTTTTTGCTTTGCAGGGAAGTGTGAGAGGAATAGGTTCAAGTATCACCCTCTATTTATAGCAAAACACAATGCCCAAGGCTGAGTCCCATTTAGCAACCATACTTACCTTCACAAATTTAATGGCACACGTCTATTTAATGCATGTAATCATTCAAGTCCATCTACCTTTGTCTTTTCAACTTTCAATCTAACCAATAGGTTTAACACATTTACTTCTAATGAGTAATTGGTGTGGTTAAAAGTCCTTTCAGAAAATTAATTTTACTCACCTACCAATAACCATATCCTCCAGTCCATATATATATTTCGTACATCACTAATATGTTATATGAGATTTACGAGTAATTTACAATGGTAGATAAATTTTATTTAAAATTTAAAACCTATTTGGTCTAGATAATTAGTCTGACAGATATGTAAAAGTGTACTATATGGTTCGTAACAAAAAAAATTAACATGTGGACATCCATATATAGTAGATAATTATTCTGACAGATATGTAGTTCGTGCTACGATAGATACTTGATTATAACCCCGGTAGATAAACTGGTAGACATTGCTATGTATTTGGGTATATGTATTATAGGTAGTTTATTAAATCTCTGATAGATAATAAGGTAGACATTGCTATATAAATTACTATTAATCTGTCGTATCTAGAATATAAAAAATACTAGAGACATCTGCCTAGGTATGAAATTGATTCATGCAACGAATGAGGGATATGCCAAGGTAGTTTATAAAAACATTGGCCTACATATTTACTTGGGTTTAAACCTGATTAAAAAAGAATTTCTTATAGATCTACATACACCACCTGTTTATTATTCTGATAGTTAAGCAAGTAGACATTGATAGATGTTTAGTTCAAGCCTGATAGGTAATAATAAAAACTTTGATAACGACTTGAAAACTACTCTGAAGGATACAACATATATAAATTAGTAGATTCACCACTGAATGATGTAACAGTGATGTAAAAATGTGTTTTTACACGTGAGTTTTCTACTACCAACAGAAATCATATTAGTTTTCTAATTCACCCATTGCTAATCTATCTGAATCATAAAAATGGGTACCAAAAAATAAATTACATACTACCAACGTTTGTTTGTGTTACGATCATTCATGAAATGCTTAAATATTTTAGCTCTTGTTTCTACCGGCATTTCCTCTCCATATTCCCGCGGAACAAACCCTCTTGTAATGATGTCTTCTACGTACTTACAAATAAAGACACCGTAGTCAAGGTTGTCCTTCTTTTGCTGTGGGATATTTAACACGGTCTTTATTTTGTATCCACCTTTTACAAAAGGTATGTATTTCTTCTTCATGCAATAGGTCAGCTGCAAAATCAAGTAATCCATAGGTACTATGCGATTAACGAGTAGTAGTAATTGCTATGTATTACTATATACATTGATAGATATAGTATTCGAAATTGCTAGATAGACAACCAAAATAGGTTACTTGGAATTTAAATTCTTTACCAGAGCATCGGCTGTGTTTTTCGTCTTATCTGGAATGTGTTTGCTCAACGGCAACAGTGGGTTATAGCTTCTGGAAGCCCCATTCTCCATGTCTATAACCAGGAGCGTCCAGTGGTTCACTCCGGCCGTGTTTACGGTACAGAGGGGAACAAATGCAACATATGTATCTGATTTCATTGTTTCAAAAACGTTGTCCACAATGACAGACAAATCTCCCTTGATAGCCAGTGTTCCCTGTAAAATTAAGTCATTAATACAGGAAGTAGATGTCACCAATCTAAAACAAATAATTCCCTTGGAACTTACAATTGCAATCCCTGTTATTTGAAGGGCGGGGACAAGAAATGAATACTTATCATCAAACCCTTTCACAAGGACTTTCCAATCTGAATCCTTTAACAGCTTATATATCCAAGCATCTATTACCTATCAAATCACAATTACAAGCTCAAATCAGTTGAATGATAATTACTGAAAAGAATAACCAACGGTTTATTGGTTGACACATTGATAGATGCTGCATTTAATATTGCTAGACGTACAAAGACACGTTGCTAGACTAACAATTTTACTATGATAGATTCTGATGAGTCCGAATTCAGAATACTCCCCGGAAGGGAAAATCAGTGTAATTCTCTCCGAAATCCGGACAGAACTTTTGGACCGGACAGATCACTTCGAACCAGTATGAGCCTAAGGCTGTTCGAACTATGACAAAAGTACTAAAAAACCTAAACACTTCTTGACTAAGCTACCTGTCCACCTGCTTAGAACTCATGGGTCTTTAAACATGACCCGGGTCCATTAAACTTGACCCGAAAGCCCATAAGGGCCCAAATTTCATACTATAAATACCCAACCACCAGTATTAACTATGGGTAAGAAAAATTAACTGCTGCCAAGCTGCTCAATTCTCTCTCCACATTAAAAACACTTTGAAACACCCTTAAACACCCGTAAAACACCCTTACACCGCCTTAAAACTCCACTTGAAATTACCAGCCTACCCTCATGCTACTTTTATCCACACCAAATTGGCGACCACAGTGGGAGGCGATGGTGCCTGAATCAAGTATTCGAAACCAAGTAAAGAAATTCTGTCCGAATGAATCCGGATAATCCAGAGCTTCCACCAGCTTTGCTCGAAGTGGTGGAAGAGAACGATGAGTATACTGTCCAAGAGCGCGACAAGTTAAAACTTGAGATAGAAGCTCTGAGGGCTGAAAAGGCCAAGATGGGCGTGAAAGAGAAATCCAAAGCATCAGCTGCTCACCACACCGATAACCCAAGAGAGCATGAGGTTTCCAAAACTCATGTGAGCACTAAGAAGACGCATGCCAGCTCTAAAAAGTCTCACCGGTCCAAGCCTGTGGAGAGTTCTGACTCGAGTTCAGAGTCTTCGGACAGCTCTTCGGACAGTGAGGGAAATGAAAAGTCCTTGTCCTCTAGCAGTGATGAGGGACGAACCAAGAAGAAATAAAAGCAAGTTAAAAAGTATTCCAGAAAAAGAGATCACCATGGAAGAATGAAAAGGCATATTGGAAAAGGGTCATCTTACAACCGGAGGCATGTAGACCGGATGCTGATGGATCCTTTTGCCTTCCATGATGAGCCAGGTATCTTTGCAACTCCTAATGAGGATACCGTGTTCAGTCGTGGAAGGAATTGGAGGCAGTCTCCACTGTCTTCTAAAATCCTGTCCGGGAACCTCCCCAAGAGGTTTGACAGCACCAAGATGGAGAAGTATGATGGTAGTACTGATCCGGACAATCATCTGGAGCAATTCAAGAACTTCATGATGAACTTTGATGATGATGATAAACTACTCTGTAGGGCATTCTCCCAGTCTTTTACGGGGAGTGCCCTGAAATGGTACAACAGCCGGCCTCAGGGTTGTATTAAAGACTTTGATACTTTTTGGGTGGCCTTTCGAAGGCAGTTTGTGAGGAGTAAAGAGCTGAAGGGCAATGGAGATACCATAATCCATTGTGCCCAGGAACCGAATGAGTCGTTAAAGGAGTACATAAGTCGTTTTGTAAACACAAAAAATGGGTTGGCTGATTGCTTTGAACAGGTAGCAATAGCATCCCTGAGACAAGGTTTGAACCCAGGCAACCTGGCCGATTCGGTGACCAGAAAGAAAGTCATGACCTGGGGAGGATTGCTAAACCAAGTTGGCAAGCAAATAAATTTTGATGAAACGAAAAAGACCAGGGTGCACAGACAGGTGAGATCCACCCCGGTGGCACAAACTCCAAATCAAAACCAGTCCGGGAGTAGAGCAAGAGAAACCGGACAGGGGCATCGTAGGGGAAAAGCTCAGTCCCAGCCAGCTGCTTCTGCTCAAAGTCAGCAATCCAGAAACAAAAGAGGGCCATAGGTCCAACCAGAGTGGTTCGCAGAACTTAAAGAAAGCGTGGCCACCATTTTTGATAAAACAAAAGATGAAGTACACTACCGGAGACCGGCAACCTTGCAGTCTCCCAGAGAGCATCGTAATAACTCCTTTTGCCAATACCACAATGATATTGGCCATACCACTGATGATTGCATAGCATTGAAACAAGAGGTACAAAATTTGATTGAAAGGGAGAAGTTGGGTGCGTACGTTAAAAGAAAAGGAGGCAACAGGCCTGACAACACCCACCGGGCTGGTCCGGTTAATGCTGCCCCGGAGGGGGCTATGGTAATAGTTGAAAGGTTTGATGTGGAATCTGAATACTTGGATCCTGATCCAACAAGAAACAGAGTGGGTACTATAGAGGAGCGTTCTAGATCGGTCTCCGGGCTCATTAAATTCTTCGAGTCACTGACAATTTTCGGAGGGGACACTATGACGGCTCCTACTACTTCTTCAAGAAAAAGACATGTTCATAATTTGGCCTCCCAACTAGAAGGAGGCATGACATCCTATCAATCTCCAAACTCGTTCCCATTCATAGTCTTCGATGAGGATGATTTGAGAGATATTGCTGGCCCTCATGAGGATGCTGTTGTCATAGGAGCATCTATAGGGGGCAATGAGATAAGGCGAATTTTGGTAGATACTGGAAGCTCTGCCAATATCCTGTTTCTAAACACTTATAAGAAAATGAAGAATCCAGCTGTGATTCAAAAGTCGGACAGGTCAATCGTAGGCTTCACGGGCAGCTCAGCCGATGTGATCGGGGAGTTTGAAGAAGAAGTGTTGTTGGGCAGGGGCCCTTTCAAGAAAATGGTTAGAATACTCTTCATTGTGGTGGATTGTCCCACCTGTTATAATGCTATTCTAGGGAGATCTTGGCTCTCTAGGATGCATGCAGTGGCTTCGACAGTCCATCAGTGTCTAAAGTATGTTGTTTAGGGACAGGTTAGGGTTGTCCGGAGCAGTCAAAAGATTGCAAGAGAATGTTATGCCACTGCCTTGGCTCCACGAACGCTGGGGGCAGTCCGTATAAATGACCAATAGCAGTTTGAGGGCCTTTCTGGGGGTGAGGGTGAAATTGAGGACCCCAGAGAGACCCCTGGAGTGTTGATTCCAATTGAGGAGGTTGAAACACACTACTTGGAAGAAGGAAAAAGTGTCAAGATAGGGTCCAAAATGCCACCAATACTGAAAGAAGGAATGTTAAAATTTTTGAAAGACCATCATCATGTTTTTGCTTGGTGCAACGCTGATGTTACTGGAGTTCCATCAGAGGTGATTTCCCATCACCTATCAGTCCGGAGAGATGTGGCATCGGTGGTACAAAAGAGGAGAGCTTTCTCAAAAGAAAAGGCTGATGTCATTGTACAAGAGGTTGATAGGCTCACAACGATGGGGCACATTAAAGAATCTCAATACCCCTTGTGGACTGCCAATCCTGTCTTGGTGAAAAAGAAGAATGGCAAATGGCGTATGTGCATTGACTTCACAGACCTTAATCGAGCTTGTCCAAAAGACTTGTATCCGGTCCCCCCGGATAGATCAGTTAGTGGACTCTACTTCTGGGAACAAACTACTCTCCTTCATGGATGCCTTCTTCGGGTACAATCAGATCCAAGTAGATCCAAAAGATCAAGAGCATACTACATTTGTCACAGATAGGGGTCTACATTGCTACAAGGTGATGCCCTTTGGATTAAAAAATGCTGGGGCTACTTATCAAAGGTTAGTCAACAAGGCATTTGCTGATCAAATTGGAAGAAATATGGAGGTTTACATTGACGATATGATGGTGAAAAGCGTGGATGAGCAGTTGCACTTGTCCGACCTCCAAGAGACTTTTGCCAACCTGGCCAAAGTAAATTTAAAACTAAACCCTGAAAAGTGTGTGTTCGGAGTACAGTCCGGGAAGTTCTTAGGATATATCATAAGTGAGCATGGAATACAGCCCGACCCGGACCAACTCAATGCTTTGTTCCAAATGGAGCCTCCTCGAAACATTAAAGAAGTACAGCGATTAACGGGGAGATTGGCTGCCTTGAACAGATTCATCTCCAGGTCTTCGGACAGATGTGCTCCATTCTTTCAAACCTTGAAGGGTGCAAAGGGGTTTGAATGGACACCACAGTGTAATGAAGCATTTAATGAAATCAAGAAACATCTTTCCTCTCCCAAGACTTTGTTCAAACCAGTTGATGGGGAGACTCTCTTTGTTTATCTGGCTGTTTCAAGTTGTGCCATCAGTGCTGTGCTTGTGAGGGAGGTTGATGGGCATCCTCACCCAGTGTACTACATCAGCAAAAGCTTGATTGATGCTGAAAGGCGTTACTTGAAACTCGAGAAACTGGCATTGGCCTTGGTGATAGCTGCAAGAAAAATGAGGCCCTACTTCCAGGCTCATCCTATCGTTGTCCGGACATCTTTCCCTTTAAAAAATGTCCTTCAAAAAGCAGACATTTCGAGCAGAATGACAAAGTGGTCAGTAGAGTTGGGGGACTTCGACATAGACTTTGCTCCCCGAACAGGGGTAAAAGCTCAAGCTGTGGCTGACTTTCTGGTTGAATTCCATTCTGATAGGGATTCCGAACAACCTGCTGATTCAAAAGACAAGAAAGTGTGGATTGTCCGAACAGACGGAGGATCCAGTACCATGGGATCTGGGGCAGGAATATGTCTCACTTCCCCATACGGGGACAACATGTTCCAAGCTATTTGCTTTGCTTTCAGGGCATCCAATAATGACTCCGAATACGAAGCAGCTATAGCAGGGTTGAAATTGGCCTACATTTGTGGGGCTAAAAGGGTCAAGCTACTAAGTGATTCCCAGTTGCTAGTCCACCATGCCTTGGGCCTATCAGAAGCTAGAAAGGAACAATTGGTCAAGTATTTACTCCTCCTGAAAAATGAGGCGTTGAAATTTAAAACTGTTGTCTATGAGCACATCCCCCGGGCAGAGAATGAGCTAGCAGACTCACTGGCAACGATAGCATATACGGAGTCCTACCCATGGATCCATGTGCTCGAAAGCCCTTCTATTCAACTCGATAAAGGTGAACAAGAGGAGGTCTTTGAAATACAAGTAAATCAGCCTCAAGATTGGAGGTCTCCTCTTGTGCAATATCTGTCCGAGGGTATCGTGCCCTTGAATAAATCACAAGCCAGAACATTGAAGCACAGGGCTCGTGGTTTCCTTATGTTAAGAGAAGTATTATACAAAAAATCCTATAGCAAACCTCTCCTACGTTGTTTAGGGGATCATGAGTCACAAATGGTTTTCTCCGAATTGCATGATGGTGAGGGATCAGCCCATTGTGGAATTAGAGCTTTAACAAGAAGGGTGCTACTCTCCGGATACTATTGGCCATCAATTATGAAAGATGCTAAGGAACTGGTACGAAGGTGTGACCCATGCCAGAGGTACAGTAATGAAATTCATGTACCAGCCATTCCATTGGAGTCAATTTCTGAGCCCATCCCTTTTGCTCGATGGGGATTGGACTTAGTTGGGCCTCTCCCTGTGGCGTCCGGAGGGCGTAAAACTATAATTGTGGCCATTGACTACTTCTCAAAGTGGGTAGAAGCAGCTCCCTTGGCGTCCGGAGGGCTTGATGAGAAGCAGGTTTGCTTCTAAAGTTAAAAGAAGGGATTTTCAACCAGGAGATAAAGTATTGAGAAAAGTTTTCTTGCATACTAAGGAAAAGCTCTTCGGAAAGATGGCCCCAACTTGGGAGGGTCCATATACTGTGGTTGAAAGAATCAAGCCTGGGACATACTGGTTGGAAGACAAAGATGGCAGGGTTTTAACTCACCCTTGGAATATTGAACACCTACGAATGTACTTGGAATAAAACTTGTGTAAATATTTACTTGTTTAAACATCCATGTAAATATTTGGGGGCATACCTTCCCCTCTTCGGTGGCACGAAGAGCTTTCAATAAAACTTGATGCCTTCTTCAAAATTCTCTAAGTATTTTCAAAATTTTGTCTCTTATCATACTACCCGGGTTAAAAGATCTAAGGGCTATTTAAATTCTAGCCGGAGAGTCTTAATGCTCTCACAATACAATAAAACTACTTAAACTCCAGCTATTTAAACAAATGATGAAAGAAGAGGATGGTTGAGCAAAATAAGATATTCATTCAACAATTTAAAACTGCCTTGGCCTTCCAAGGACTTTTTAAGCAAGTTTGGGCACAGTACAAAACAAATTATAAATTAAGGTTGAGCCTTTGAAGATGGCTCACCCTCATCTGTTTTCTTGCCCTTGATGTCACTCTTCTCCTCGACTATCTTCTTACCCTTGTGATCAATCTCTTCCTCACCTGGGCTCTCTCCGGTTTCCTCTTCATCACCAGACGAGGACTCACCGGAGTACCCCTCATCAACCATGGTCCAGTATGGGAGATCATCGTCATCCACATAGCGCCATAAGTCCCCTAGTCTCCTCTTCGGGAATTTCTCGTGAAACAGGAGGACCATATCAGACTTCACTTTTTCAATCATTAATTCTTCACTCTGTATCATCTCCCTGGCATAAGCATTAATCTTGGCTTTGATTGTGGCCTCTTGATCCCTCACCAAAGCAGCTTTCTCTTCAACAGCCTGAGTCACTGCATTCTCTAAAGCAAGTTTGTCAGTGGTCAGATTGGTGACAAGCTTCTCCTTTGCTGTAATTTCTCCTCTTGAGGCTGTCAGGTCTTTCTCCAGTCCGGACAGCTTAGCCCGGAGATCTTTTACGGTCTCTTCTAAGGAAGCAGCTTTTGTGTTGCTTTCATCTTGATTCTTCTTTAGCTGATCATTTGCCTCCTTGAGCAAATCAACCTTATTGGCAGCAATCCGGAGGTTTTCGGACAATTTTTCCTTCTCCGACTTGAGGTCTTTGATGGTGTCCGCCTGACTTCGGACTTGCCTTTCCAAAGTAAGTATTGGTTGCACATTGCTAAGGATGGAATGGGCTATAACATCCCTCTCACTGGAAACCATAAAAGTCTTACCGTTGAAATTAACTGTGTTAGAGCTGCTTGGAGGGACATAGGGCCCTGCAAACTCGTCTCTGGACAGCCCAAGAAAATATTCACCAAGTCCACCCAGACCGGTGATGTCCATTTCATCTAAGTTGAGCTCTCCCCTCTCAACTTCATCAGTAGTAAACTCCCTTTGAATCTCTCCGTGCAAGTCCCTTGGGATCTCTTCAGCCAATGTTGGGTCAGTAGGGAAAGAGGACTCCGGGTCCCGGATAGCAACTTCATCTCCTTGGGAAGACTTCTTCTTCTTGGCATCCCTGTCAGTACTCTCACTTGTTTGCTTGCGAGTCCTCTTAGAGGCCCTTGTAGGCTTAGGGAGGTTCACTTCCTGCTTCTCGCTCTCCTGTTCCACCACCTGTAGAAGGGCTGCATCAATCTGAGCCTGTGCCAGTCCTTGTGTGTCTGTTGGGGCCTCCTTCTCATCGTCACCTGCTGGTTCCTTGGGGGGCCTTGGCCCGGGCAGGAGGGAAGAGAGTCCCATCCAGTTCGTGAGACCTTCTCAACACGATGTCTTCATCAGGTTGGGTGGAGAACTCCTCCCAAGTTAGGTCTCTTTGACCTGTGGTGTTCCACAGGTGAGACCTTGCTAAGTTCCCAGCAGTGAAGGCTTTGTGGAACCGGTTCTCCCAGTTCTCTGCAGCCCAAGCGTTAATTTTGCCACAAGTAGTCTGTCCGGCCTTTAGGTAGTCCCCGAACTCCTTTGGTAGCTCTGTTAAAACGAAAAGAAACTAATTAGCATAAACTTAAAGAAAAGAGAGATTCAAACATAAGCTTAAAGTAAAAACTTACGATCACTCCTCCATCTACTTCGAAGAAGGCTAGGATTCTCCTTGGCCTTGATTTTCTTTCCATTTTCCCATGAGCCACTGACGAACAAGAATTGGCTCCTCCATTTACTCTCCGACTCCAGGAGATCGTCAACAGCTTTGAGGTCATTCCCCATGTTGAAATGATAGAAGGGGAACTGATGATGTTTACATAAGCTGGCCACAGCTGCAAACTCTTCCATAGGAAGAGGGATTCCAGATAACCTAGAAGCCATAATACATGACATCAAGGTGAACCAGCCATTGGGGCTTAACTGTGATGGGCAGAGTTTGACCAAATGAAAATAGCGCACTATCTCTGGGTCCAGTGGGAACCTGAGTCCCCAGTTGAATAACTCCGTGAAGAAGACTATCTCATTCTTTTTGCAATCCATCGGGGTCTCTGGATCGATGGGAATCCTTATCTTTACGTTCTCAGGGATTCCCCACTTTGTGCGCAATCTACCCAGATCTGAAGTATGGATGAACGCGTACTTGGGTTTCAACAAAGCCAAAAGATACTTGAACTCCACTTTATGAAAGCATGGCCCCACTCTCCCTTCAAGGCTATCCGGCAGGTTTGGACGCCTCAGATACAAGTCCTCTTTGCCCTTCTTGGCAACAACGATAGCAGTTTCAGCCTGTCCGGAGGATTCAGACTCAAATCTAACCTTCTCAGTGGAGTCCTCCATCCTCTCCTCCATAATTGTTGGGGGAGCTTCAGTAGAAATAGTCCGGGGAGGATTGAGGCTTGGCAGAGCTGATCCTCCGGACTGTTGGCTGTCCGTATTTACTCGACTTCTCACCTCAATTTGAGTTTCTGAGGTAGAAGATTCCTTGGGGGGTAGGGGGCTGCTGGCTTCTAGTCCTGACAGACTCTCCCGGGGAGCCCTTATAGTTGCCCCAGACCCTGATTCACTATTTTTTGCCCCCGATTTCGAGGGTGTATTCTTAGAAGAAAGTCCTTTAACCAACCTACTTGGCCTTTTCATGATTAATTTGTCCGGGGAGTGGTCAGAATCAGACCCCATAGCAATGAAATAGGATTTTTTCCTAACACTTGTGGCAGTGACTCCCGGTTCAACAACAGGGATCGACTCTTGAACTGAGGAGCCGGATACTATGAGGGAAAGCGTTGATTGAAAGAGTTTTTTAGGTTTTGTACTTTTAGAAGAAGATGAACCTCTGTCAGATTCTTCGATTGAAGGGGCTGGTTTCTCAACAGGCGACGCTGGGAGCCCTGCTGCAAGTCTTTTTTCCTTCTCAACTCTTTGAGCTTTCTCCAATTCTGAAAGGTTAAGCCAGCCACCCTTGATCAGTGCTGTTCTTGCTGTAAACATAAACAGCCAAGGAAATTTTGAAGATTCTAGAGAGATAAAGCTCTGAGTAAAAATGGCAGAGTGAAATTTGAAAGAGATAATGAGATAGTGAAAAGTGAATTAGAATTTATAGTAAAAGTGAAAAAAGAAGTTGATTCCTAGGAGAATCCGAAAAGTTGGGCAATGATTAGAAGGCGGCGCTGATGTCATTAATGGCATTTAAAAGAGGTAACTTGTTCGAGAAAGTGGTGCGAAGTTCAAGGTGAAAAAACGGCTAAAGTGACCAATCAGAGAATGACACGTGTCCCATTAACTATGGAAAGAACCGTTTAGAATTCGTAACGTCCGGTCTGTCTGGGTTTATCAACAATTCTCTCCGGATTGAAAAACCACTTCCTATAATCGGACTGTTTTTCAGTTCTTTGACAAGGACACTTGTTCAAACATCTAAAAAAGGGGCTCCTGATGAGTCCGAATTCAGAATACTCCCCGGAAGGGCAAATCAGTGTAATTCTCTCCAAAATCCGGACAGAACTTTTGGACCGGACAGATCACTTCGAACCAGTATGAGCCTAAGGCTGTTCGAACTATGACAAAAGTACTAAAAAACCTAAACACTTCTTGACTAAGCTACCTGTCCACCTGCTTAGAACTCATGGGTCTTTAAACATGACCCGGGTCCATTAAACTTGACCCGAAAGCCCATAAGGGCCCAAATTTCATACTATAAATACCCAACCACCAGCATTAACTATGGGTAAGAAAAATTAACTGCTGCCAAGCTGCTCAATTCTCTCTCCACATTAAAAACACTTTGAAACACCCTTAAACACCCGTAAAACACCCTTACACCGCCTTAAAACTCCACTTGAAATTACCAGCCTACCCTCAGGCTACTTTTATCCACACTAGATTCTACCTGAAACCTTATTACCTTGAAGTCAACTTGAGTTTCGTTAGGCAGTTCCATTATCTCTGACACACTAATGGAAAGCCTGTATGAGAACTCTGCTGTTGGAAAGTACCATACTTCTGGATCTTATTGTTGTTCTACCTGTTTGAGGGTCAGCACCTTCTCGTACTCACTTACATCGATCAGTTCCGTTGTCTCTGTCGAGAACGGCCAATCTACGACTTCAGTCTGCTGTTGTTGAACCTGCGTCGGAGTAAGTAAGTTGAACCCAGGCATTTCATCAACGGGCACCTAAAATAAAGCATCATAGTAAACTGTTAACATTACTTCTTTAAGGTTTATTGATAATACAAAAGATCTACTTACGTCAACGTCTGTTTGTTCTTCCTCGATGGAGTCTAGTGTACGTATCTTCTCGTTTGAATTTTCAACAACCCTGTCAACTTCTGTGTAAAATGATTGAGTGAAGTCTACAAAGCTATCGTCAGCCAACGGTGTAACCGATCGGACAATCAGATCCTTAGATGCTGCTTTCTGTTGTTGTAGTGTTGCGTACGGAGATGGCTCAACCTGTGACACTTTTTCAATCTTCTCTGCGGATTTCTCTTCTCCGTTGAAAATTTGTATCACCTTTAATGGAGAGACGGCTTGCGATAGTTGTTCGCACTTTGCTGCTTTTCCAATCCCAGTGAATGCCAAGGTCTTTACATTAGAGTGTCGTGTGTCTTCAGGCTGTGCTGTTACCACTTCCTAAAAACATGACATTGGAAACCATACATTGCGAGATTAGTACAACTATCATTGATAGATGATATTCAAATAGAACTACGCTATTTAAGCCTACCATACATGCGATTTGTTTGCAATGACTGGTCGGTATTCTATATATTTTTAATCAATCAGGCTACATACATATTGGGTTTTCGATTTGTCAAACATGCATCAACTAATACTCATTGAGACAATCATTCAAATCTTGTCTTACACTACACAGATACTGTAAAACCAACTTTTTCATACAAAAAACAACCCAGATAATGTAAACGTTTTCCAACCTAAAGTTTAAAGCATTCCAAAACAAGCCAAAACATAATTACTGACAATTTATGAATCTTAAGTATTTTAACATCCACTTACATCTTCAGCCACATTCTCCACCACATTGTGAGAGACAGGTTCTGGACCCTTTAGTTCTGTGGCTGCGATCTCCATCAAGGCAGTTGCTACTACTATTTCATCTTCTCATTTCTCCTCACCTTTCTCCGCATTCTGCTCTTGATCTACGGTTTCTGGCAACTCCTCCAACTGTTGTTTCATTGTTTTCGTTCCTTCGTTGGAACCTTCGTCCAACATATCAATTCTGTCCACCATCAGCTACTGTTGTTCAACCTCGTTGTTTCCAACTCCGGGTCCCTGTGCAGGTACCAAAACTTCATTTTGGCACCGGCAGCATGAGTTAGGGGTGATAATTCTTCTGTCACCTCCCCTTTCCCATTACCAGCGCCACAACCAGTTGTTGTAGTCCATTTCGGCTTCCTAGACACATCAACAACAATAGCTTCCGGTGTAGTACTCTCTTCCATTGGTTCAACACGTGTTTCGGATTGAACACCCCCTCCATCAACTTCTTCCTTCTCCTCCTCCGATACGTCCCTTTCTTTTTCCTCACCTTTGTCAAGCTCCTGTTGTTCTTCTACTGTTTTCTCCCCATGAACATCCTCTTCTTCTATTGCTTTTTCTGTGTCAGAAACTGTTTGGTTCCTCTTCGGGCCTTTTCCATGCCTCCGAGATCTGTAAACCAGTGTTTCCTTAACCACCTTCTCAGCAACGTTTGCATCCACGGGTTCAATATCATCCTCATCAATACGGCAAAATGGCATTGATAAGGTCAACAGCAGTTGGTCATCCTCACCATCCACTCTTTCACCTCCCACCTCCAGCTTGTGTTTAAGTTCCTCCAAATCTTTCTTCAACTTTTCCACCTGAATCAAACGAGCATACGAAATAGTTACATTATTTAAACAATGATAGATACAACATATTATCGTTGATAGACAACTTATAGTTACGTTTGCTAAATCTATACATTTCATATGTTCATTTTAACCAACATATAGAGGTTATCTGTACTTAAAAAACATGGTAACACTAACCTCTTCGTTTTTTCCTCAAGCGACGTTTTAAGCCGCTTGTTTTCAACTTTCAACCGGCGCAACCGGTTTCTTTTTTTCAGCTTGTTGTTGTCACGCAGCACCGACTGCGACAGCACTCCAAAGCTGGTATAATACTAGACCTACGTTTGTTTTTGTTTTTCAACCTCTCCCCTTTGCTTTTACCAACTATTGCCTTCCTCTCCACAATGAATTCCCCCAGTGTAACATCATCATCAACCTCAGTCATCGAACGTCTTCTCTTCTTACTTCCAGCTCTGTCATCTACCTTCCTTCTTGTACTTCTGTGCGCAACAAATTTCTTTCTTTTCCTACTCCTTTAGTTTTCTTGTTTCTCCAGCAGCTACGCACTGCCTCCGCGAATCATTTACTCCATAAACAAAACATTCAGATGCTGAAAACACCAACTCACCGCCCAACCTAACAAATGCAGTATAATATATATTGAGCAACAAAATATTAAAATCACTACTGCGAATTACTGACAATTATGATCCATGAACATGTTGAAGTTATGACGTTATGCTACATGGTATGCTATTTGTTTGATATTTTTATCGATATATATGTTTATTTTTTTGTCCTAATATTAATTGTTGCTATTAGTTTGTAAGAACCATGTGTATGCGATTTGTTTGACATTACAACATGGACATTGATATGTGCGTTACATACCTCATCGTCCCTGAGCTCGTTGACCATCTGGATCATTTCGAATGTCGACTCCTTGCCCTCTAGTCCCCACCACTTGTAACATCTAGGGATTATGTTTGGCCTTGGTATGTCGACGTTCATCGAAATATGCTCCATCAGAAATGGCTACACTGAACATAACTAACCATTAAAAAAACAGTTTCGTAACAGACATGCTGATCATAATCCACTGTACTTACAAAAAGCAGAGCAACACATCCGATAACTCTTCCAGGATGCCCGACCTTAATACATTTATCCAGTGATTTGTGAAGCTTCTCCAAGATGGCTCCAGACCAGTCACAGTCATTTATCTTTTCGAGATTCTCCACATAGAATATTGTTGTCCACCCGACTACGTCGCCAGACACTGAAAAGAACAGTGTCGAGCATATGAAAAGTATCAGGATCCGAGCAACATCATTCGCTTCATCCTCCCCTTCTTCATTGACTGCTTTCTCGATCGCTTCCTACAAAAATAAACAACATCATACCAAGCATACAGCAATAACAATTAAAGGCATCTACCCCTAATACGACATTGATAGATATGATCCAATACATTGCTAGATGCATAAAACCAACCACCAACGTAATATACAGCTAACACCCTGCAGCATAAACTATAAAACAACTACATTCTAACACACTCTATTTACCTTTATCAACGCATTGGAAACTGATTTGTCGTTTGTTGGCCCGCTCCTCCTCGTCCTTGGGCTCAAAAAATATTTCTTCATCAAAATCGAATCTAACTCAGCTCCATCAGCGTACCGAGCGATAAATGCGCCTGATTTGCTCATCGGCATCTCTTCGTTACCGTGTTTCAGGCCAAAGATCGCCTTAACATCTTTCTTCGTCAGCCTTACATGCTTTTGTCCAATCTTGAAAGCCTTCCATCTAACATCGTATAAACCACAAATCGCCTCGATCAAGTAGTGGAACTTTTTAAGCTTCAGAACCTCGTTCCTCAAGTCGTACGAGGTTTTGAGGAAGGTATAGAAAGGGGTTCCTCGAGCAGCCTCGATGTGTTCAGCTTTAATTATATCCCGTCTCAGTACGTTGATTATGCTAACCAACCCCGACCTGTAGAATACTCCTGCTTTTGTCATTTTGACATGTTAACGTTTACATAATAAGCTAGTTAGTAATACCATGGTAACTAAAACAATAAAACTAAGCAGCCACTGCATTATGAAGATTGCTACAAGTGACCAGAATCATATACTACTCCCCCAGACGTGCTGTCTGACAGGTCAACTATTAACAGACCCCGATAGATAATGCAACCCACATTGCTAGATGTCTAACAAACCTACGTAAACTCACAACGGTTAGAACAGAAGCCCTATAGCTACGATAGCCGACGTTACACATTCACGATTCAACCAGGCCAGGTTCAAATCAATGGCGTCGGACAGGTAAACTATTAACAAACACAGATAGATAATGCAACCCATATTGCTAGATGTCTAACAAACCTACGTAAACTCACAACGCTTAGAACAGCAGCCCTATAGATACGATAGACGATGTTACACGTTTAAGATTCAACCAGGCCGCATTCAAATCGATGGGACAAAACAGTTAAACTATTAACATACACTGATAGATAATGCAACCAGATTGCTAGATGTATAACAAACCTACGTACACTCACAACGCTTAGAACAACAGCCTTATAGCTACGATAGACGACGTTACACGTTTACGATTCAACCAGGCCGCATTCAAATCGATGGCGACGGACAGCGCTACCAACACAACTATCACCTAACGTCGTCCGGTCGAGCAACAGTAAGAAATACCCTTACTGACTACCGGAGTATTAAACGTCAGACAGCATGGACTATCAATGTAAAACAACCGACTATTCTAACTACCGGAGTATTAAAGGTATTCCGGCGAAGTTTATACATCGACGCATATGACTCGAACAGAGAAGAAGGTAGACAGATACCTGGTTCGGTTCGAAGGCGTAAGGAAGAACAGAGACAGTGGTCGACGGTTCTGTTCGACGGATACTTCGTTGCGGTTGGAGGCTCGCCGGTGGTTGCTTGAAAGATCGGAACAAAGACAGTGGTTGCTTCGAAGGTTAGTTGTCGCCGGTTACGTTTTGGTTTCAAAAAAGTCTTTTGGGTTCCCTCTCGTGAAACGTGTTTCTCTCTCCTCAAATTTAGAAATGTGAAAGTGGGGGGAATTGGAACCTAAAAGTCTGATTAGAATGTGTAAAAAAAGTGGGTTTCAACAAAACAACCCCTTTTATACCCTAGATGGTATAATTGTCCCAAATATGGCTCTAGGTATTTTATGAAACTAGTCCAAAAACGGGTACCATTTTGGTATTTCATAGTTGAGTGGGTATTTAGGGGTACTTTCCTCATAATTTTATTATTTTAATATTTTAATATTATACAAACCCATAACAAAGGTACAAGCTATAAAAAAAGTTTTGTAAATAAAAGAGTGTTACAGTAAATATGGATACTTACAATTAGCCTTATAATATTGTTTTGTAATGTTAAAAAAAATATTCATCATCAATTCTTTCTTTTAGCTTTCATTGTATTTTTTTATATTAAAGTCTATAACAAAGAACATCAACTTTTTACATCCTATCGAATTATATATTTCGTGTTCATACATCCAAAAATATTTTTGGTCAAAGAATCCCTGATTTGAAAAATTAGTGAGATAATAAAAGTATATTAATACCATAATTGAAACTATAAGATTTTGAAGTGAAAGTCTCAAATATCCATTATTGAGACTTTCAATAAGAACTATAACTTTCAAAAGAGTAGAAGCATTATCATAAGTAAATACACAATTGGACTTAAGATTAAGTGTCCGTTTTCTCATCCAATCCGCAACATAATTTTCTTAACAAAATATGTATGTTATGATCCTTTGAGAATAAACGAAATTTCTGCATCATGATATTAATGGGATAAAATATCATGGTGCCTTACCATAACTTAGGATTTCAAAAAGAATAAGTGAATCTATTTCTATCTCTAAGTTATTAAATTCATTAGATTTAAAAAAAATAAAAAGACCTTCAACAAGAGGTTTTGTATAAACAATTAGAAGAGTGTATTTGTTAATCAAATTTCTAATTGCATGAATTAGATTCCCTTTATCATTTCTAATCACAAAACCAGAGTTGGATTTACCATGGTAAGACAAGATTCATCGCAGTTCAGTTTTAATTTATTAGTTTTAGGGGGTGCCATTTAAGATAAGTAATTCGTAGAAAAAGATAAAACAAAGAAAGAGGACTAGAGAAACAAAAAGACGACTCGGGTTTATTATTTAGAAAATGTATCAATTACGTAGATTATAAAGATTTTGTTTATTGATAAATTATATGGGCTAATGAGCATAGACCTTATATCTCTAACACTCTCTCTCAAACTCACAATGTTTATTCTTGCATTGGGAGTTTGTTAAACAAAATAAGAACAAAAATTGCAACAAAAACAAAACACCAAACTTCAAAACCATAATCGAAATCCAAAATCAAAATCCAAAATCAAAATCGAAACGTCAAAACCCAAAAATTGAAATCCAATCTCCAAACTCCGATCTCTAATTTTCAATCTCCAAGCTACAATCTCCAAGCTCAAATCCTCAAACTTCAAACTCTAATCTTCAAACTCCAAAATCCAAACTCCATACTAATCAAAACAAAATCTAAACACCAAACGAATCCAAACAAAGCCAAACAAAGCCAAAACAAAGCCAAAAAATCCAAACAAGTCCAAACGAATCCAAACTAAATCTATACAAAATCCAAATCTAAACGAAGAACGAAATCTAAACACCAAACAAATCAAAACAATAAACGTCAATCTAAGCAAACATTAGACAAAGTCCAAACGTCAAACAAAATCCAAACAAAATCTGAATGCCGAATTCAAATACCAAATCCAAATCTGAAACTAAATTCAATACTAAATCTAAATTCAAATCTAATTTCCAATCAAAATCAAAATCAAAATTGAATCTATGATTTTACCAACAAAAATCTGTAATGTTCCAGTAGCGATTTCTCCCAAGTCGTAGCACTGAATTATAATCTAACCGGTCAAATTAAAGGATTCGATGTCTCGAAGCCGCTCTCCAAAATTTAGAACCGTTTACCTATCGATCAGGTCAATTGATTGTGGTTGTACACACCAGATCCAAAAAAAAAAATCACTCTTTCTTTCTTCCGGCAGACAACCAAAACAATTGTTTACCGACACAACGGAAGACACAAACTTAAACTCAAGTTCTAAACCTACGCTCTGATACCATGTAGAAAAAGATAAAATAAATAAAGACGACTATAGAAACAAAAATACGACTATGGTTTATTATTTAGAAAGTGAATCAATCACATAGAATATAAAGCACTTATTGATTGAAAAACTATATAGGCTAATGGGGCTAGGTCTTATACAGTAGAAACTCGATAAATTAATACTCGATTATTTAATAAACTTTATAAGATAATATTTTTGGCTGGTCCCGACTCGAGGATAGGGTGCTAAATTAATAATTCGCTAAAATTATAAGATAATACATTTTTGATAATTTCTTTACACCCCATATAAAATATAAATTAATAATTCCTTATATATATCATATTACATGAATGATTTGTGAAGGTTTCTTAAAAAATGACTCAATTGTCTTTTGTTTTTTGTTGAAATCAATTTCCCCTTGAGTCTTGTCTCTAATTTTCCTTAGCATGGTAAGAACTTCTGGTGTTGTTTTCTCATAGCTCAACAAGAAATTGTTCAATATGGTTGTCGTTTTAATAGCTTCGTTTCGCGAAGGGGGCTTTATTGTAGAACTTTCATCATCTTCTTCATCGATATCATCTTTATTAATTCCAATAACGCTTTCAATAATTGAGACTTGGATTATCCTTGTTGTGCTTGCATAAGGCTCTTCAAATCTCGTCTGTCATTGTTGTTTTTTCACACCTTTAAGATGTGAAGCCATGTTGTGTGTATGATTTGTTTGTGTTAACCTATTTTGATCTTGTATTTATATATAAAATATTTTTAATGTCCATGAAGTGATACATTGAACACAAGAAGCATAATAAGGTGGAAGATTGAAGGTTTCTTACACATTGGACCCTTCATTTAATATACATGCATTGTATACAATACAATAATTAAGTGGAAGCTTGAAAGGTGTTTGTAAACTAAGTATTTTCCTATAAATTAATAAAATATTAATTAATATATAAAATATTAATTATTAATTTATCGATTAATTAATAACTCTTTTAATTAATAAATTTTAGTGGTCCCAAGTGTATTATTTTATAGAGTTTCTACTGCATCTCTAACATAATTATCCTATGAATATGTAAATAATAAAAGCGTCCAAGTGTATTGGCTACTTTCATATCACCATACCAGTGTTTAGGTTTAGGAACGTTTTCATAATCCAACTCAGTTAACATACTTGTTACATTCTTTACACTAATCTTGGAAGTATGTTTAATCTTATTGTATTTAGAATTATTCATAGCATACCATACATTACAACAAATAATAAAAAGTAACATAAATATGATATGAGTGGATTTGGAAGAAGACATTAACCAGATATTTATAACATGTTTTAAAGTCATGTGGTTTCCAATAATAAAGCCAAATAATCTTGAGAAATAATTTTATACTTCCCAAGTTGATTTACAAGAGACAAATATATGAGCTATTGATTCAAAATTCTGACAAGATTGACATTTAGAAGCTATAAATTTTTATTTTAAAGGACTGAATCCATAGAAATGAGGCCTTGAAGGATCCTCCAAATAGTGAAAAAAAATACTTATTTGGAGTGATAGAAGTCCAAATTTTCTTGTAATGATTGATTTAGTTTCAACATTCCTTATTGATTTCCAAGTTTACTTAAGGAAAAACTTACCATCCTATGAAATATTCTACATAATAGTATCCTCTTGATCTTCATTTATAGTTAGATTTGTTATTCTTTTAATTCTGATCCAAGAATATTATCTTTAAGTTTTACAATGTTCCATGCATCATTAATCTAGAATTCATCAATATTGACTTGACTATACCATGAATTATCCTCATTTGAAGAATTTTTTTAAAAGGATGTGAATTATTTCATTTATCAAGCCAAAAACTATTTTTCTCATGTCCAAATTTCCAAAAGATAAGTTTTTATGCTAAATCTCTAATATTAATTAACATTTTCCATGTTTTAGAATCTTTATATTTAGATTTAGTTTGACTATGGCAAGAATTTGGGCAGTATATAAAGTGGATTAGATTAGACCAGAGTGTTTTGTGCTCCTTAAAGATATACCAAAGTTTACAAGAAAAAAAAGATGAGTATAATTTAGCTTTATAAACTTTAGACAATTTTCATCAAAAAGTTTACAGAGATTAATCCAAGACCATATAATGGTTTTGTTATTAGTTTTAAACCCCCAAAAAATTGTTTAAAAGGTTGTTAATTTTAGTTATTGCATAGTTTGGAGAAAAGAACTCTGCATATAGTGAATTATATAAGATAATAATACATATTGAATAAGGACCATTCTGCCACCAAATGACATATTGATGATATCTCAATCTAAAATTTTATTTCTGATTTTGGTAACAAGATCATCATGAAAGTATTTATTATTACTTTAATAGATAGATGAACCAAGATGTTTAAAGAGTAAGAAGTTGTGTTTGAAATCCGTTAAGTTTTCTATGTATTTGATTATGTCTTCGTTCATGTGATTAGAAGTAATAAAAGTTGTTTTTTGTTTATTTACTTGCTAACAAAAAAATAAATTTTTAATAATCAAGATAATCACATTATCTTGATATTAGAAATAGATCCATTTATGAAAATAAGGACATCGTCTGCAAATGCAAGACAAAAAATATTGATAGGACTTCTGGAATTGTATTTCATAAAGGGATATGATTGAGATAAAATTTTAATTCATCTTATTAGAAATCTTCAGCAATAATGAACATGCTGGGTGATAAATGATCATCATGCATGGCACCATTGCAAGAATTTAAATATCAATAGGATGATCCAATTATTATTATAGAGTAATTAACATATTCTATACATTTTTTAATAAACTCAATGAATTGGTTGTTAAAATTAAAAGCCTTTAAGATAGTATATATAAAGTCGAATGTAATATTATCAAAGGCTTTATCCATTCAAGATTTGAAACTATGCTACCACCTCTTATTTTTTTGTTGAGATCGTGTATTAGTTCACTAGTTTTCAAAATATTTTCATGTATATTTCTGTTTTTAACAAAACCAGGTTTTCTTCAAAGATTAATTTAGGTAAGAGATTGGCCAGTCTTGAATTGATAATCTTAGACGATATTTTGTTGAATACTATACACAGACTAGTAGGTTTGTAGTTTTCCAAGTCTTATGAGAACTAGTTTTTGGAATATGGCATGTTGAAGTTGCAAAAATACCATTGGGAGTAGGGGAACCTTTGAAGTAATCAAAAATTTCCTCACACAAGTATTTTTTTAATAATGAGCTAGGATGTTTGATAAAATTTGGAGTTGAATCCATCAAATCCATAGTACTATTAGGATTAAGATAGTTAATGGTTGTGTGAATTTCATCAATAAAATGAATTATTGTTAAGTATGCACTAGCAAGCTCAGTGATAATCTCAGGGATTATTTAATTAATGTTATCAAGTTCCAATCGATTGGAAGGAAAATTAAGAATGAACTTGAAATATGTGACTGCATATTAACATATTACGTCTATTTTAAACAAAATTATGGAAGCATTTGGTGTTGTTGTCCCATTTTTTTATCCAGAGAAGCATTATTTTGTTGCTGAAATGCTTATTCTCTGGCCATGATGTTTAAGTGTTCGGCTCAAGTTTTTGATAGATTGATGTTGTTATCTAAACAATTGGATTCTTCAAGGTTAACTTCAACTATTTTAACATCATCTTCAGTTTTGGAAATACTATCAAATAAATTGCTAAAAACTCCTTTATTCCAAGTTGTTTAACCTTAGATTAAGCCTTTTTAGTTTTGACCATAAAATATACGGGGTTGCCATACATGTTTTCTTTTCAGTTTTGTTCCCTCGTGTTAAGGAAATCAATGTGGATAAACCACATATTTTGAAATTTTAAAGTTGTTTTAGGGTTGTTTGTGTAAGATGATTTGCATAAAGATGAGTGATCTGAGCCAATCCTGTTCAGATGTTTCACCTTTGTTATGCCGAAATAATCTCCCCATACAACATTATATAATGTCATGTCGAGACGCTTTCCACTTATTATTTGACCAAGTGAAATTGGATCGTGAGTAATAGGATCTTCTAATTGACATTTTATGATCATTTTGTTAAAATCATCAATTCCTCTTAAACAAAGATTAGAGCAAGCCACCTAATCAGTAGAATTTAAAATTATGTTCAAATCACCAATAACTAACCATAGCAGATCGATGACTAAATTTTCTCTTAAATGACCTCAAAGAGTAAATCTTTATGATATGGTACGTTTATAATATATGAATGTGACAAGAACTTATTTCTTCAAAGAAGGATAGGTCACCATCATATGAAGAAACTGATCCTCATTGATTACGATATTAATTTGAAATTGGTTTTTCTCTCAAAAACCAAATTTTAATATTGTTATTAGAAAAACTATAAGAAAAACTTAGTTTTTTAGTTATTTTGTCCAGATTAGTATTTGAAATCATTGTCTCTTGAAGATAAAAAAGTCTATATTATCTAATTTTAACAATTGATTTAATTCTTCTAAGGGCGCCTTTGTTACCAATGACCCTTACATTACAATTCAACATGGTTAAAGTCATTTATGTATATAGTTTAAGGACATGTATGATCCGTTGAATGCTACAACTTTGTTAATTAGTAAACCTTTACGAATTTTGGTCTTTGGTTTATTAATTTTTTTTCTTAATTGTTTATTTATATCCTTTGTAACAGATACCATTCTGGTGATAAAGGTAGACTACCCAAAAGGATAGATTTGGGAGATTTCTGATCAGAATCATCGAGATCCTAATATTTAAAAACATTAAATGAGTTTCCTAAGTCAATTTTATGAAGTGCATCAATTATATCATTTTCAGAGAATGTATAATAGTGGTTTATTTTCAGTGTCTTGTTCTCTTAAGTTTGATTATTAGTAATAACATTTACATTTCTCCTGATCTGATTTTGTTGAGGTTTGTTAATATCAGAAACTGATTTAGTTGAATCAATTTTAGATATTTTAGAAGATTTGATTTCCAAGTTTTTATTTAAGTTTTATTCTTTTTGAGGATTATTATTCTTGTTAATTTCAAGTTTATGATTCTGTGTAGGATTAACTATAACATATTTTAATTTTAGAATACATTGTTATTTTGATTTAATATCAATATTGTTTGAATTTTAATTAGTTTCTGAGGTTTGGATAATGTTAACATTATCATTTTAGCTCTTGATTACAAATAGACTCATTATGTCCAAGATGCTTACATAATTGAAAAAATGGTGGAATATTACCATAAGTGATATTCTGTCAGAATCTATCACTTTCCCCAAAATTTATCCAAATATTTTGAGGAAGTGGTTCAGATACATCTATAACAGCTAAATTTTTACGATAATTAAAACTTGCTTTGTTTCTGATTGGAACCTAAGTTGACAAAGGCAAACCAATTGCCTTTGCAATTTGGCGGACATAATCTTGATTATACAAGAATACTGGGAGCATGGAGAATGTTACCCAGAGTGGAGTCTCTGGAGACTCCAATATGGGGTTAAATTCAGGAGACCAATTGAAAACTCTAAAAGATAATTGTCCCACAATTATCACATTTATTCGCCATAATCTTTTAACATCATCTAGTTTTTCAAATTCAATAAAGGTATGCATATAGTCCCAAACCGCGACACTATATTTTCTAGAAAACCTAAATAACTCTAAATATGTTCTAAACTCTTCTAATTTGGGTCGTCCAACAGAGAACTTAGCTATCAACGTAAATGACAAAGATTCGAGTAATAATCTTTATATGATGGTTGCAAAACTATAACCTTGTAAGCATGATTCTCTTGATAGCTGACCCTTGAATGCTTAAAATCCTTTCTTTGTATTCTTGTTGCCTCTATGTATGTTTGTTGTTGATTTGTTGAAGAATTTTTAGAAATCAGATTATTAATAACGTATGGTAGTTTTCATTTGTTCATATTAGGCTTCTATGGTGAAGTTAATTGATGAAATTCGTCGATTTTTGATTTTTTTACACTTCTATTGAATCCCGATATTAATATTATGGTCTTGATTATTGATTGAAGAATAATCATTTGTGTTTCCTTCACGATTTTGCTTCTGAAAAACATTGAGGTAAAGTTTATCATCATGCACAACCATTGAATTTGTGATTTTTTCCATGGATGAAGCTAGAGTTAGGTTTGGAGAAATCGATTTTTGGGATCGATTTGCTTTCGGTGGGAGCATTTCTTGTAAGAGAGAGAAAGTCTTTAAATTCAAAATATTAAGTCATATTTAAATAAATTATTCAAAAATATTACTTAATTTTTTCACAAACGTTTTCAAATACAATTTCCAAGTTTTTTCTTCATTCTTACCGTATCATGGAATCTCATTTTTTTTCTTTTATATATATATATTTCAAAACTTGTTTCCTCATTTTAGTTTTACTTTTAGGATTTTTTTTATATAGATTAGAGTTTTTTTATTTGTGGATAATTTAATTTTTTATGTATATCTCTATATTCTAAGATTTATTAATCGATTAATTATTTTATTTTAATTGAGCTATAATTAATTTATCTGGATCGTTTAAAGAGTTGTGATTTTCATCAATTTTGATTCAGTTGTCTTTTTAAATATGTTTTTAAATTTAAATTTTTAATAATACAATTTTTTTATTAATTTGTTTGTTTATAAGACAAGAGTCTCATTCACAATATTTTTTAAATCATAAAAACAATAATTTTTAGATTGATGAAAACTAGATGAAATTTTTATTTATATATACATTACAATTTTTATATAATTATTATTTGAATAATCAAATAATGGTTATAAATTGAGATTGGTATGAAAAATAACCGTTTCAAAATATATAAAGCTCAAATATTATGAAAAGATAAAAATAATACAAAGTGTGGTAATAATTATTTTATTATTGAAGAGATTGGTTATATATGGAAAAATTTCATATTTATAACAATATGATATATATTACGGAAAGTGAAGAGTTCATATTTGTATATTTAATCTCTACATTAATTATCCTTAACGTGTTGCTAATTGTGTTAAATCCCCGTTTATTATATGTTATTATTTTTTTAGTTTTAAAGTGGTCATAGTCCAATGGATTTAATCTTTTAGCGGATCCAATGACTCTGTTAAAGATATTTCACTTTTTATCTCTGCGAGAACGTCAATGAAGGACTATATTCGGTGTAATATTTGCGATGTTTGATATCCTTGTTTTGAGGTACCAACAACCTAGATAATGCATATATTTTCTTAAACCGAATGTTTCTTCATCTTAATAAAATGTTAAACCACACCACACATATGTTCGATCACAATCTTAAATTTTCTGAGATACGTTGGCGTTGATTATGATGGGTTAAGTATTCTCTAGCCGAACAAACCTCAGATACGTCTCCAGATTGGTTTATGGTGACCATGTTCATGCGTTGTTAAAACATTTCGTCGGTCAAAACCTCCATTGAGGAAAAAACTCTATTTTTCCATAGGTAAAAATAGTACCACTAACAGGTAGCACACTGCTAGAATCGTTGGAGCATCATATCAAATTAAAAAGGCTTCAAATTTATTTTAAACAACTTCAAATTGCTTATAGGTATAACCCGCATAATCATTTTGAATGATGAAGAAAATACTAGTAAATATGATAAAAAAATTAAATAAGTAAGTTAGTAAAAGAATGTTTGGATGGCTGAGTTATTATATCCTCAAAATTAATAGAGACAAAAGTACTCATATGTTCGATGTGACTAGTGAAATTTAGGTGCATGCATAAATATAAATACCTGAATATATTTATTTGGAAAACATTACTTGGCCAAAACTGAATCATTTCTTAAATTGAAATACGAAAAGCAATTAATGAAAAGTGTAATTAAAGAATAGTTGATATTATGACACGTGGCAGAATTGTGCTAGTTGGTTTAATCTTTATGTATGTCAGTTGTTTATCTTCAATCATCCAATCCTTCTGTTCTTTGAATATGAAGAAAGATCAGAACTGTTGATTATCAATAAACTCAAAGGTTTAGATTTAATCACATGTAATATATATATATATATATATATATATATATATATATATATATATATTATGTGTCAATTTCCTCTTTTACACTATTTTCCATTGATATTATTTAAAGCTGAAACACAATTTTATCTCTTCCATCACTAGTATTTCAAACTTAGTCTTATTTTTAATATTTCAATCATTCGTTTGGAGACTAATTTTATCGTCCTCTATTTAGCTTTAGTGTTAAAAAATAGCAAGAAAGCAAAACCCCAAACCATGATTCACTATGAGGGTGATGATTCTGATAGTGAAAATCTAAACATGAGTACATAATTCGGTTCACCATCACATAATCCATTAGAGAATAATAAATCAACTATCGTTTTAAAAAAAGATTTCAAAGGGCCAAGATTTAAGAGAAAATAGATATTCAAGAAAGTGTTGTTCCTTTTACCATTATCCTAGTTGCGGGCCATGAGAGGGCATTTCTTATCGCTGCGGTGATGTCATTTAGATACCTTACAACAAAAGTTTTGATTGAGGTCAAGAAGCCACTAAAACCAAAATACGTCCACAATTTATTAAGTCGATCTAAAAATCATGGTATGGATTGTGTCAGTTATAAATATCTCGATGCAACGAATGAAAGTAAAAAGATATGAGAGGTTCTAACACACGTATAGATTCGGTTCCTAACGTCCAATTTGATTTTTTTAGATGCTTATGATGACGAGCTTGTATTCTTCACATACATCCTACTGTTATATCGTTTTGTGTCCCATAATTACATGCAATTCTACCCGCCTACACATCCGGTTAAACGTCCAACAAAAAAAATCAATTTTTTATATAAGGCTATATGACCACCTCAATCATTTTATCATAGCCACTTCGATATAACTCGTTACTTAAACCCTATGTATCAGTCATAAACCTATTGATAATCACCTCCAATAATTTCCAAAGTGATCAATAAACTATCTTCGTGAAAGGTATCTATTCTTTGTAATTCATCATTAATAAAATCCGATGATGAAGCATACAAATTATTTATATGTAATAACGACTCATCTATAAGATGTATATCTAAATCCTTCCAGTATCTCTTCCGTTCGACTGTGATATCTCATCCAAAATGTCTTCCTCATAAATTGTATAAATCATTTTCTTATCATTTTCTTGGGCTAATAATTTGATCATTCTCTTATCTTTTTTCTACCTCTCTATTCCCAACAAACCCAACCAATTCATATTTGTAAATCATCAGTTGAATTTCATATTTTAATTTAAAATAATCATTTGTTGCATAACTATGATCACAATACTAAGAACAATAATATCTCATATATATTTCTCTAGTTTGAGAAATTTTAACACGAAAAATTTATTAATATATTATATATTTTATTCTATGATAAATTATTGCAATGATTACCATGAGAGGTGTAAATCGTATGTTTAGATTATCATAATTAGAATATCTATGTCATTTTTGTATCTTGGCGGCCTTCCTCGGTATTTGTTCGTCATTATGCTTTCTATTAGACAATCATATTGTCTATTATGATAATTTCTCTACAATTTGAACATTTAAAACCTTTAACCCATCAAACTTCAAGTCAAAACCCAAGCCCATAAATATTTGAACTTCCTTTGCGCAGACCGAACCTAAACTCAAATTGAAAACAACACATCCATATCTTTACACTTATGTTCAAACTCAATCTCAGCTCCAGCTCCACCTTTGGCACATATTACATCTCAATGATGACCAAACAAGTCCAATGGCTCATGTTGACAATGATATCTCTCCAAACATTTATTTCACTTAAATTCTTGTTATGTCCAATTATCAGAAGTATAACCCTTACTCCAAGTAAGCTACAACTCATCTTCTCAGCTATTTCATGCTTCAAGGTACTCTTCAAGATTTTGCGCCTAAACATACCAACTTTAGAGTAATAAGGAGTGAATGGTAGGTTTACTAATATCATGCCACTGTTATTCCTAGACATCCTTAGGTACTTCATGGATTAGATCTCCACCAGCTTTGACAAGTCTTCAATTTTCCCCAGTTAAATCCAAGCAGATCTACTCCCCATACTAAATGTCTATTCTATTAAAGACCTATCCATGACTCACATTTATTGTAGTCTTTTCGAGTCCAGTAAATAACTTGAATATAATACATCCATCATGAATTCTAATAAATAACTTGAATCTAATAGGCCGCTCATAAAAATCCATCATTATGACTGTGCTTGACTTTACTCCAAGTTCCACAATCTCCGTATTTCTACTTTGTCTTCTTCACCAACAATGAATATTGATATTAGATCTCCAAGCTCATAGCTCCACTTGTTAGAGAAACCATCAATACATGACCAAATCTAACCCAGTCATAACAAGACTCGTTGGGCAGAATCATATCCGCTCAGCTGGAATAGTTACCAAAACACCCACCTGAGAGGTTATAGAAGGTTATTTAAGTTTCAGCTCTTACCTTATTTCAAGAACAAAGTTAACAAGAAAGAACATAAATAATAAATCAATCATACAACAAAAGACTTAATATGATTCAAATGGTGAAGAAATCCAATATCCACGGACAAGAGACACTCATTTTATAAGTAAGTAGATTACAAAAAGACACTCAAACACAAAGAATCAATCATCTTTTTTAATAAAAGATGAGATCCACAAAACCCTCTCTTCAGTGTTTATCCCTCACGTTACTTATCCTTCAAAAGATTCAGAGCTAGTTTATCTCTCTGAAGAAATATGTACCTCACATCGCGTTATGACACACATTACAAAACAATATATTCTTCTATTTATAAGTCGTTTAAGATAAATATTAATAAATTAATTAAAGAATTTAATTTATACAGAATATATAATTAATAGGAAATATAATTAATATTAGAGACCAAATTAATAAAATATCTAATTAATATAGAAATCTAATTAATATTGAATATCTAATTAATATACAAATCTAATCAATTTAAGAGATCCGATTAATATAGAATATCTAATTAATATAAAATATCTAATTAATATATGAGACATATTTTTTAAAAAACATTATGCTTTGAGTTACTTATAGCCTACACATAACACTCTCTAACCGAATAACAATAAGAGTATTCTCTACCGATCTCTGATTTTAGCTCGAAAAATGTAAATGATGTTTATTAAATTATTAATTAGCTTTATTTAATATATTTTTTGTCTTGAATCATACTTGTTTAATGTTTTAAATTAAGGGGGTTTAAGTATATTTTTTAAAACTAAAAAGAACTAGACTTATTATTATTTAATAAATTAAATTAGGGCTATAATGAATTATTAGTTTAAAATGTATCTTAAATTTATAAACTTATTCACTGAATTTGGTATGACATTAAAGTTTATCATTGAAATTAGTGATTTAAAGTTATTGTTTAGGTTGATGGGTGATATAATATGTTGTACACGAGCGTATGTTGTATATTTACTCGATATTGTTATTTTCACTAACAAGATCGATACTTAAATCAACAGATTTTAGTTATATTTTGTCCAAAACATAACCACATTCGATCAGTATGCATATGGAATGCACATCCCGACAAACTATACAATACCTTATGTTCAACATGTGAACATGACATGAAGAATATGAACGATCTTATTGTGGTGTTTGAGTGTTGGGTGTATGTAAATATCTACAGTATCTAACCATTATAATGGGGGACTATCAATTTTTTATTCTGCATTTTTGTGCGTGAATTCCAAATTTGTAAGGAACCTAAAAAAAATTACGTTTAAAATATTCAGTTTTAATGGCTCACTCTCAAATATTTAATGTTTTAAGTGGTACATATATTTATAAATATTTATATATTAATAATCTATACTAAAAATATGCATATGATAACATTTTCATTTATTTTATTATAAATCAACTTCCAACCGTACAAGAGTCATATGGCTATTAAACGGTTTGAGGAAATGGTATGGTTGGATTACGTTGTCAGGTGCATAGACATTATACAGTTGTACATTTCCAATCATAAGTTTGGTAGTTGGTCCATATTCAGTACATACTAGCTAAACCAAGGAATACCTTAACTAAAAGGGACATAAAGGCCAATAGTAATACAAAATGGAACAACTTGGTTTGACGAGATTACGACCATAACCTTCTACCGAAGGAGAAAAGAGGTATGTAAATGATAACAAGTTTTAAGATTCATAATATGGATCCAAAGTGTGATGTATTTGTTCTAAACAATCATTAATATGTTTTATATCATACTCCAGACGAGGTAAAGCCTCATGTTCAAAAGATATAGTAAATGATACACGAAAATAACTTGTATACCTTACATAGGCTGATATTTGGTATATATAAGCATCGGTTTCCATAAATAACATTAGAGGAGAAAAGATAAGCATTAAGGGAAACCTTAGATCTACGTGATCCATATGTATCTGATTAGGGATACATTTGTTGATTAATGTTTTTAGATGTTATATGTTTGATATTATGTTTTTGAATGTTAGGTTTTCAGATGTTATATTGGATCCTATATATTTTATGTATTTTAAATTATGTTTTATGTTTTTAAGGTTTATTTCAAATTCAATAGATTTTATTCAAAATTATCTTTATGTTTCTTTAATACGAACCTAAAGTATGACGTATTTGTTCAAAACAATATTTGTGTATTTTATACCATACTCCGGATGAGCTAAACCACAATTCTCAAAAGATATAACACACAATGCACAGGGATAACTTGTGTACCTTACTTAGGCAGATACTCAATATCTATAAGCATCGATTTCCACAAATAACACTCGAACATAGCATAGAAACATCAGAGGACAACGTAGAGGTATCTGGGCATGTTTCTAAAAGGATAGATATGGAATTAAATATCAATCAAAACTTAGTCCATACAAGCATTGCAATTAAATAAATGGATTAAAGAAGGCACATGAGCATCCCATTAATCAGTGGATTAAAGAAGGAAACCTAAATGATCTAATTGTTTTAATCAACATCTTTTGACTTATCAGATGGTTTTCCATCTATTTGTGGCATCTTTATTATACCAATGTTCTTGATTTTCTAGGAAACTGGTCGATGTAACATCCATTCATGATTATTCTTGGGTATATATATCATATTCGTTTCGGGTTTAGTTCTATTGTTGGTTGAGTTTATATTACCTTACATGGGAAATACGCAATGCGTATAAGTATCGATTTTTGTAGATAATTTTTGAAGAGAACAACAAAGCAATAGAGGAAAACCGAGAGCTTTGGGAGTCATATATATATATCCAACTAGAGAGATATTATCTATTTATTGATTAGTTATATTTTTTGATGTTATATTTTTGATTTTATGTTTTTTAATGTTAGGTTTTCAGATGTTATGTTTTGGATGCTGTATATTATAAGTATTTCAAGTTATGTTTTATGTTTTAAGGTTTATTTAAAATTTAATAGATTGTATTCAAATTTATTTTTTATGTACACTAACAACCAATAAATACTTGTTACAAAGCATTTTCAGCTTAAAAGCTAATATCGAGTGCATGCGTCAACATTAATTGTTTGTAAAAGTAAAATTGTATACTAATGTCGACAAGATGCGTCAATGATAGATATTGTATACTGGAAATAGTTTCGAGTCAATATGTGTAAAACATATTGTAAAAATAATGAATTGTTTATTATTAAATTAGCTAATATCGGCTAAACCTATCAACATTAATTTCCCAATTGAAAAACTTAATATCGACCCCTCCCGTCGATATTAGTGTAAAATTTATTTTTATACGGACACCTAATATCGATGCATTGAGTTAATATTATACACATATTTCATTTATACACGTGATGTTAGATTATTGGTTAAATACTAAACCTTATCTATCTTGACACGCGCTATCCACTCATTTTTCAATAAAGACCAATCAAAACTCTCTTATATTTCTATCTACAAAATCCTAGAGAATAATCTCTCAGATCTACGATATAGAAATGGACTAAAAACGAAGATAACTACTTGCTGAAAGCCTCCGACAATATGAAAGAAACATTAACAGATGAAAATACAAAATGACATGTTGAAGTAGTATTGAAAATATAGTAGATGTATGGTATGAATCTTACATGTTCGATGCGCTTGCTCGAGGACGAGAAGAAGTCTATATCAGGTTGGAATATCTAAAATCACTTCCAATTTTTTGTTTTTCAACCTCTGTTGACGGGAAAATATCTCTACCAGAGAGGTGTTCAAGGTGTTTTATTTGGTCTTTTCACTGGTTTGTTCAGTGACATGTTTAAAATGCGATTTCTCATGTTTCGCAGCATTAATATAGTTTTTCCATTTCCTTTCATTTTCATAGATTCTTTGGGTGGAATGAATTGAGTTTTTTTGTGATCAAGTAGTTAAAAACCTTTAATAAGATACAAAGCCTTAGTTTGGTTCATAATCACAGACTAAACTAACCATTTTAAGATCTTTTTATCCATAAAATCATATTCATCGCATTTTCCTTCCATAACAAAGTTTAAAGCTTTTTACATATTGTCGATAATAAAATAATTCATAATACGACCCTATTTTCATATAAAAATTATATCACATGCACACTAAATCTTATGTATCGATCGAACAACACATTTGTATTCTACTTTATAGAAATCTTTTAGCCACTTTGTATTGTTTTAACATGATTTTGAGGCATGTCTTGCCAAACTTTATTTAAAAATTTTAAATATGATAATTTTTATAAAATTTTAAAGATTTTCATACATTACTCGAACGATATTTTTATCTTTGTGTATTTGATACTGAGTAAAATTTCAAGTTTCAACCAACATTTGTTTGAAGTTTAGTTAGTTTGTCCGGATAAACTACTTTAATAATGAATGCACATCTTTTACACTAATGATAGTAAATAAAATTAGTCCGACTATGTTACTTGAATATCACGATAATGTATAAGGATGAATGAACTTACAATTTATTGTTACCAATTTATTGTTGTGTTTTCATAATGCTTCACTATGTTAGTGTACATATAAATAAATTTCCACCTTACATTTTGAGCCAAAATGTTTCATTATACTCCAACACCTTAAGGTAAGCTATATATGTATCATTTATTGTTGCTTTATTTGTATGTAACTCGGATTCATTTTCAGAATATACGACCAAATTTTAAGAATCAAGAATCTCATGCAACACTATTTATTCTTTGAATAATTTTTTTATATTGATAATAATATTACTGCTTATATGCCAGTTGCATAATAAGTGTGTAGATTCTGGAAATACCTCATCAATTGCGTCCATCAACGCTAGTTCTCTATTTAGTAACACAACATTATGCAATACACATTCATTTTTGTTCATGAGCAATCGAAGACGATTCATCGGTCAATTTTTTAATAATTTTCCATTTTTTATGCACCTATAAAAATGAATACAATGCAAAAATGTTTAACCTGTTAACATTACCCCAATAATTTCAGATGTTGACATTCGATACATCATACTCTTTTAGGAACTATCCATAATAGGAACTCGTGGGAATGTTCTTAGAAGGCCGATGATTGCCGGTTGTACAAAAAATAGAACTGTGAGTACTTTAGATTCCTTAGTTGCCATCTGATGTCATTAGATGTATTTGTTTCCTTTAATTTTATCCAACAAAAGTTGTTTGTGTGACTGGCCGCACAACTTCCATGTATGGTGTTTGTGTCTTACATTATAAATATTATGTATATTGAATAAGTTTCTAGGTTTTACATTCCTAACTAAAATTTCTCGAGGATGACCACCAATCATAAACAATTTCGTAATATGATTTCTTCTTCATTTAATTTCTTATTCGTCTAATTTCATAATGACCCTAAAAATTTCGTAAGGTCATGATAATGCTTTCCACATATAACCGTTAGAGTCCATAATCCACTTCCAACTATAATATGATAAATCCATAAGTATAAAAGAACAATTATATTTTTTGGTCTCGTATTCTCTTTTCCTAACATTGGGTTTCTTAGGTTGTTTTTCAATACGGTCTGAATTTCTCGCAAGCAAACAATAATATATGAGCTCTCCCATTATTTTCGTCTTCGTTGAAAATCATAACTATCACGTATCCTATACTTTTACCATATGTTATATCTATATTTCAATTCTAGGTATAATAAAATATGTAGAAATCATGAATATGTGTGAAACATCTTCATAAATAATTGGTTGTATATTTTCCCTATAAAGTTTAACAACCAAGACGAAAACAAAAAAAATTAAGTAAAAAATCAAAACCAACGTACACAAAAGTTATCGACTACTATCACGCATGAAGTCGATATTCGGTCAATTTTCGATTTCATACACCGAAAAAGTTAACAAATCAAGTGTGAGCTAATATCGACGCATGTAATCCACATTGGTATCCAATATCGGTTCCATCAATCGACATTAGATGATATTGGAATGTCAACCCATCTTTTTGATTCATCGTGATAATCCAAAAATCCTAATTCAGGATAATTATTTTTTAATTCTAGACTCTGAACTTAATACCTTTTTTGATCTTGTTTGGACTCATTCCATAGATTTTTTTTAGTTTCATAAATTTATGTTTTTGTAGAAAATAGTTTGGATTAAGTATGCTAAGTTAGTTTTTATCAGACAACAAGTGCAGTAAAAAGGCCGCTAAAATATAAATCGATTAAAATAATAGAAGTAAAATAATAATCTCAAGTGGGAAGGAATATATTAAATCAAAAAACAAACGTACTTAACAAATATGGGAAGTTAATAACTTTTGTCATTTAAAAAATCAACTTTCTATCGATCCAGTCAGGTAACATCTTATTGGTTTGTGAACTTTAAACAGTAAAACCAAGTTTAATCCAGTCACTAGTTCTCTGAACCTCAATCACCAAGCATTTGTAGGAAAAAAATCAGAGCCCAGGTGTTAACCTGGTTTATACAAAGAATCTGAGGATAAAGAGGTAAGAACACAAAATATATTATGACCAAAAGAGGCATCAATGATGCATAACAAGAGCTACAAAGAAATAATCAGTAGAAATTAGAAGCAGATACTGTTAGTACGGGCCAACCTAGCAAGCACAATACCATATTCTAGCCCAAGAGGCCAAAAGATTGAATCACATAGGTCCTATATTGAAAGGATCAAAGGGATAGAGCCACAGTTGCTTTTTTCATTTGTTTGGACTAAATGAATATGTCAGTGCAAGTAAACAATAAGATTATTTTTCCTAGACTGTAACCCATTTGAATGTTCAGCCTAGATCAAGAGGAGCCCATAATCAGCAGTAGTAGAGTCATTTCTTGTTAATCGCCAGGAGACACTCATGTAAAGGTGAAAGAACAAAACACTGTAGCAGATGAGGAAGAGCAGGCCCTACCGGATGTAGTCTTCAACAACACATCTTCATTCAACGGTTTACTGGCCATCTAGGGATCTGTCAAGTTACAGAAAGTGTTTAATAGTTCATATAACTGGTACCTTCCAATTCTGTACAATAAGGCTCCTGAACATGAAGCTCAAAAGCCTGTCCTCTTGAGAAGCTGATAAATGAAATAGAACTAATTGTGTTCGACGCTTAAATTATGCCTTCAACTTATTTTACATAAGTATACACACACTAGGCTTAGCTAAGAAGCACTGATAGGGATACATACATTTGCCAACTCAAATCCTGTGTCATAAAACAGCTTGTTTTTTTCTTCCTTTTCCTCTGCGTGACTATCCTGCCTTTAGATACTCGATTTGCTCAATGCCCCAAAGGCTATGGATTCATACAGAGTCGAGGCTAGAAACTTATATAGAGGATATCCTCTCACTGCCAAAGAAACAAAACTTTAGTGCAACATAGGTACCTGATTAGAACCCATGTAAGGCTATTCATTACATTGCAAGAGGAGTCTAAATACATTCGACCTCGCAGCTTAAGACTTACTGCAGCCGTATCAGCTATTACATTCTGGACATGATATTTAGAAAGTAGAAATAAATCGATAGAAGCAAAGAACCCGATAAATGTCGTTAAAAGTATATGCTAATGCACGGTCAATGCTTTACAGCCCTGATGTCAAAGATAGACAACTGCACCAAACCAGTTTGAACAAGAAAAGTTTCTTTTTCCTTCTCTATTTCTCGGCAACCAAATAACTTGAGATGCCTAAGATAGCTAACAAGTAACACTTACCGTCACTTCCACTCATTTTCCATAAGTTTTCTCCCTATTTTTCACATTGTTCTACATTGCACAGTAATATCCTTGCACAATACACCTCATTATAACCATTCAACACAAGCAAATTAAACAATATGATTTGTAACATGAATCATGTAATACATCGCAACATAATTTACATGGTTTGTTGCTTCGATAACAACCCTTGAGAGGAGGGTAAATGTCATAAGGATATTGTATTGTGATTGAATCTGTCATATTACACTTGGGTATGCTTACACTACTTGGCGTTTACTCCCCCCAAATGTTTGTGCTCTTCTTACCCAGAGATTCTATTGTAGAATTAGGCCTTGATGGAAAATGGAACTAAAGGCATCCAACTTGTCTCGATCAAGTGCTAAGCCGAGTTCGACTGCACCGTTATGATCTCTACACTCAGCAATGGATACAAACCCATAAGAATAAATGTGAGCAAGTTCATTCTTTATCGGTGTTCCCCACCCGAAATCCGTGTCATAGACACGAAACTTTGGGGAACCTGCTACCGTGACATGATGTCCCGATCTCATTACCTTGTCTGCTTTTGATAACCAATTTTCCGCCCCTCTCAAGGGATCTTCGTCTAAGTCCATAATTTTCCGTCCAATAGCTCTGGCCGCTGTCACAAGGCCATTTTTACCTAACAGTTTGTTTCTTTTAGCTTCAACATAGCAGAGCGCTATGCAATTTCCAAAATATGTATCAGGTATGGAATACCCAAGACGAGTCCGACAATCTGCTGGAAAGATAAAGTGGCATATGGTATCATCATCACCACCAGCACCTTCAACCTTCTTCTGTAGTTTCATTAAACATATCCATATATGAGCAAAAGAAACAACAAATGTAGAAATATGTAAAGGCTCAATCTCAACACTGATATCTGTCTTGATCGTCTCTTTTAGCTTTTCAATTTGGTCTCGAGTTATTATATATGTAACGCGGACTCCATCGCCGTAACTAGAATTGAATTCCTCCCACCGAGACCAACTTTTTAGAAAGGTAAAGGCGATATCACTAGGATCTTTGATCACATTCCTGTTATGGTAAGGCAATGAGTCGCTAAGGCAAGTCAAGGTTCCTCCGGATCGATGAACACGTGCCCATGATTTCACGAAATGAATGAATGCATTTCCATCTGCTACCACATGTAGAAACGTGAAACCGATTGAGATACCGGTATTTGGAAACAAACTTACTTGAATTGCCATAAGATCTGATTGTTCTGTAGCACTATCCGGTGATGACAATTTCGGAACAAGTGACTGTAAATCTCCGATTCCTCTAGCATGATTCCCTACAAGATTTTTAAAATCTGCAGCACACTCAACAACACTGAACCGAATAGAATCCCCTTCGTTGTATTGGATACATGGCTTGTGAGGAGATGGAGGGAACACTAGATTTGCAGCAAAAGGGAAGAAATATTGGAGAGTGAGGGAGAGAGAGTGTTTAAGCGCCTGAAGGGTTGTTTCCTTGAAGTACAAGGTAGAGTGTGGATATTCATAAAATAGAAGGCGCTGCATTGGGCAACAAGAAAGCCATTGTATGTCAAAGAAAGTGAGTGGTTGAGAACTGGAGAGAACGGAACCTGGTGGTGGAGACACAAAGCTATCTTCAAGAATATTGACTGCAGATGCTTGAGCCATCTATAGAGATAGACAGAAAAACTAGAAAGAGAAGGAGAGTAAGAGAGCCTAGTGAATAGTGATGCTAAAGCTGAGAAACAAAAGGAAAATCTAATACATAAAGCCAAGCTTAGCAGGAAGCAGATCTCAAACATTATTGCTAAAACTTATCAATCTAATATAAATATTCATACTTCCTACTTCCTAATTTCTTTCAAACACCATACAATCAGATTAAGTTCTTTCAAACACATACAATCAGATTATGACATAAAATATCAGTTTTGTGGTTGACTTTATTACCTTTTTGACTTGGAATTGCAGAAGCTCTTCTATGCAGGACGGGGTTCTTCCGATACGCCGATTATAGAAAGGTAAATTACAACTGATGTACTAACTCAACTATTCTATTGCTACCTAGTATCCAAAGTTGGATCTATTATTTTTTAATACTCATCTCAATTACCTAATTATCACATAATATTTAACCAAAATTTCTCTTTCTTACTTTTTATTTTTATTTTATTTTTAAAAAATTGATATCTTTGGAATCGGAGCTTGAAGATAAATAAATGAAAGTATCATTGCTTTTATTTTTTTTAAATGAACAAAACTTGATCAACTCTCAGGAAATCGAGAGAGTTGAAAACAACTCCCACATTAGTTTTTCAAACAATTCTCGCGTTAGTTTGTCAAACAACTCTCGGGTTGTTTTTCAAACAACTCCCGTGTTGTTTTTCAAACAACTCCCAGGTTAGTTTTTCAAACAACTCTCAGGTTAGTAGTGGTGAAGGTACAAGCGGGTATATATGATTGGAGGTATTTTTGTCCAAATTTCAATTCGAGGTACCAAGTAACACTATCCAAAAATCGGGTACTAGTGGGTAATTAAATAGTTGAGAGAATACTTTTCTCTTAAAGATATTAGCCATTTACTTATAAGTTATAAATATATATATTTTTTTAAAAATTACTTTTTTTTTCTTATTCGATTATTATTTTTGGTGTACCTACTCTATTATTTTAACCACTTAATAGCTACAATAAAAAGCAAGCTGCTTTGCTCTGAAGTAAAAAAAAAAGAAATAAATGGAAAAGAACACGATAGGCACCAATTTAAACCTGAAAAATACATATTTTTAAGCTTAAAAAATATAAGTAATATAAAAGTAGCCGGATTACTTATTATTGACTTAATTTGGATAAAAAACACTGTTAGTCCCTCATATTTACCACTTGTATCAGCATAGTACTTTTCGTTCACTTCTGCATAAAACTCATCCCCTTCGTTTTAAAAATTTGCAAATATGGTTCCCTCACACATATGAACCATTTAAAAACTGACACGCGGCACTTAAATTTTAAGTTTTGTATCACTTTTGGTTCCCAAATCCCATGTTTTATATCACTTTTGGTCCCCTAGAATATGCGGAGGGACTAATCGTGCAAATGTTTAAAATGAAGGGGATGAGTTTTATGCAGAAGTGAACGAAAGAGACTATGTTGATACAAGTGGTAAACATGGCAGACTAACAGTGCTTTTTAGCCACTTAATTTTGTTGGATGGAACATGTTAATAAAAAATAGAGTATAAGCCGCAACTCGCTCCATACTCCGCAACGAGTATTTTTTTTAATTATAAAATCTGTTGGACTTTTATTTCATTAGAATTGGATATTATAATGGGGCTTTATTTCTAGCCAAGGGCACATGTCCATTACAATAAAGAGGGAAATTTAATTTTGATGAAAATAAGTACTACTATTGAGCTTTATTCCGTGAAACATAGTATAAAGGTTTATTTTTTTTCAGAAAATTAGTCTAACAAACTTTGAAAGAGCCACAAATCTTTCAATAAATTCTTATAGCAAGGAGAAGATATTTGATGGAAAAGAATAAGAGGGATAATTTTGAAGACAAAAACCGATGTAGACATGAATTTGCGAAGAACCAGAGAAGGACTAAATAGTGCTTTTAATGTGATTTCTTACGAGTTTATGTAGAAGAGTCGGGTCTGATATATTATATATCCAAACTCTCGAGAAAGGTAATTGCTCGAAGAGGATTTGGAGTTTGAGTTTTGTTGAAATCCATAGGATGTTTGTCTTTTAAGGTTTGTTTTACAATCCAGTCTGATGCTTTGTTTTGCTCTTTAAATACATGGGTTAGAGACATATACGAGGTTAAGATTTTTCTACAACAACTGATGATATGATCAAGATACCAGGTAGCTTTCCCACGAAGAATTATATCAGTAAGAAGGATCAAAACAATTTCAATGTATAGATTGTAGATTCCTTTAGACTGACAGATTAGCAGTCCATCAAACAAAACTCTAATTTAAGCCACAATAGGAAGGTTCTTGCCATACAGTCTACCAAAACCCAAAATGATGTTACCCTGATCGTCTTTTACAATTCCACCTCCATTGCATTCCCATATATATTACGTGCTCCATCAGTATTGAGCTTGAATCTATTTGTTTTTGGATTCTTCCATTTCAGAGATATAAGGATTCTTAGTTTAGATAGATGATTTACACAACCTAGCAGATTTGCAATTTTACTATCATTTCCCTACTGCTTTCTTTTAAGTAACATGACATTATCCAGACTAGTGACCATGTGGATTACTCGATCGATCATTGTCTTAGGGATATATTTATGGTTGCTGTGTTTGCTTTTGTTCCTTGATGACCAGATAATCCAAGATATAATAGGAGGAAGAACAGTTCTAAGGTGGATATCCTTATACGTAGACCAATACCATGTTCTTATTAGATGAGTATATGTCACGTTTCTAGTAATTTGGATGTTGAAAAGAGCAACAAAATAAATTCAGACAATCCAAGAGGATTGACAATATACAAAAACATGATTGATGCTTTCATAGTTGTCACAGTGCTGGCACTTGGGAGCAAGATATAAATTTTTCTTCTGAAGAACAGTATCAATAAGGAGCCAGTGATAGAGGGTTCTCCATAGTAGGAAGGATACTTTTCTTGGGGTTATTGAGTTCCATTTCTTATTGTAGAGGTTGTATACATTTCCTTTGGTTCTTATAGAATTCCAGGTGAGTTTAGAGTTAAATGATCCATCTAAAGAGAGAGACCATTTAATTGAATCAAGATTGGAGTTTAGAGTTACCATTTAAAGAGAGAGTCTTATTTAATTAATATTTCAGTATAAACAGTACTTTGTAGCCTTTCTATGTTCCAGAAACCATTATTTCAGTAATGCTTCACTTTAGTGCTTTCATACCAATTTATTGCATCCGTATCATTGAAGTAGATGAAAGGTTTTTTAGAACACTAATAATCTAACCATAATTCTATTTGGCCTATTTCAGGATTCCAGTAAATGAATTTTTCAGTTTTATCTCTAACATTTCTCAATCTTGTCTAGGTTTTTATTATTATAGTTGGATTATGAGTAGTTATAGGGTGGTGATTGTTACAGTAGATAGAGTGCATCATCTTGTCCTAGATAGTTTGTTTCTCTCTAAAAATCATCCACAACTTGTAAAAAAATATTTTCTGGATATCTTCTAGTTTTTTTAGATTTAACCCTCCTTCAACGAAAGGTTTACAAACTGTATACCAACTAGACCAGTGGATAGCAAACTTGTTTTCTTTAGAGCCCCAGAGGAATTTGTTGTAGAGAGTTTCAATTTTATAGATTAAAACTTTAGGAAGATATGTATTCTGAATAGTATAAATAGGGTAGGCATATAAGATTGATTGTATTAAGGTTAGTCTTCCACCAAATAATAAAAGAGTGATGTCCCAATCAGTAATCTTGTTCCTGATCTTGGAAGCCAATTCACCAAAATGGGATAATCTGTTTGCTCTGTTGATAATAATTCTCAGGTACTTAAAGAGCATATTGTTATGCTTGAATTCCATGATACTTTCCAAGTTTTGGACTCTTTGAGTAGATACATTGACATAAACAATAATTTTGGATTTGTCTTTATTGATGAACTAACCTAATTTCTTGTGCTAATGAATCAAGAATTTGTTAATCTGGTGGATTGAAGATAAATAGACATTTATAACGATCATAAAATCATTTGTAAAAACTAGGCAATGTATACATTGAGTCCTTCTATTTATGTATTTGATTGAGTAGTTCTCCATGGCCAAGTATTTAAGACCCCTGATTAAGTATTCCTCTGATAAGATAATAAGACTAGAATACAAGGGTCTCATTGTCTAAGGCATTTAGTAGATTTGAAATAGCCTTTCATTTCTCTATTAATGATAAAAAATGAATGAACATTTTTACTACTTTTATCCACTAGCGTAACAAATGTAGAATTAAATCCAAATGATGCCATAATCTTAAAAATAAAACTATGAGATAACCTGTCGAATACTTTAGCCATATCTATCTTCAGGATAAAATTGTTGCCTCTTGACTTTAAATTGAGATCATAAGATAGTTCATGAGCAATCAAGATATTTTGGTGGATGCTTCTTCCCTTAACAAATACTCCATGTTCTTTATAAATAATTTTAGGAAGGATAGTAGCTAGTCTATGATTTTTTACCTTTGAGATGATTCTGTTGAACCTTGTTGATAGACTTATTAGTCTTTCTAGGTATTTGGTGAAGAAGATTTTGGAATTAGGCATAAGACAAGGTCATTTCAGAAATGAAAAAAAGATAAATGAACATGAAAAGACAAATACAACAGATGCAGAGATGAACAACATAGAGATTAAGCTATAACAGACATTTCAACTACCTATGTTGAAGATATACACGCATGATAATTTTAAAAAAAATACCTAAAAAAGTATGAAAGGAGAAAAAAATTACATGATAAAGTCCAAAAAAAAGTATTGCGATTACAAGACATAATGATCAAAAAATCGGTGTACATCAACTTGCTTCTAATATAACTAAGCCTCCCGCCCACAAGTACTCGAATACAGTCGATGATGTTTGTGGAAAACCCTGTTGTTGGTGTTAAAAGCCAATACACTACAGCTAATGTTGCTGTGGAAGAACATGATCCACCTCCACTATAAGAGAACCCTGGTGTTGGTGTGGAACAACAAGATCCTAAAGTTACTGTTGTTTTCAAAGATGATCATGTTAATCTTACTGTTGTTGTCCAAAAACAATATCCACTTCCACCACAAGAGAACCTTGTTGTTAGTATCTAAAACCAATACACTACACCTAATTTTGTAGTGTAATGAGAGAATCATACGGTTATTGTTGTTGTTAAAAAAAATGATGTTCATACTCATGTTGATATTGAAGAAATAAATGCTCATACTCCTATTGATATTGGTGTTGAAAACCAAGATGTTCCGGCTAATGCTGTCGTGGAAGTACAAGATCTTGATGTTACTGCTATTGTCAAAGAACATAATCCTAATATTGCTGTCGAAAACCAGAACACTCCATCTAACATCATTGTGGAAAACAAAGAAGTTTCTTCTATTGTAGATGTGGTCCAGGATTTTCGTACTATAGATTCTAATGTCATGTGGAAAACCAATGAGGTTTATAATGAAATAGAAGTGACCCAGAATATTGTTAAAGTTTTTATTGCTTTCAACAAAGAGGTGATCTAGATAACTCAAAATTAACAAAACTCTTTTGATAGACTTTTGTATTTGGACATGTATTTTTTTGAGTATTATCTTTTTTATTTTCTTGAATATTGTAATATTAAATTATTTTATTTAATGTATGATATCTCATATTTGCCATGGTTTAGCATAATATATAATTTATCATATATCATAGTTGTCGTGGTTCCACATCTATCATAGCTGCTAATGGTTTAGCATGAGAGCGTTGCACATCTATCATAGTTACTTTTGGTTTCGCATCTACCATGGTTAGCCTGGTTTTGCATCTATCATAATTACTCTAGTTTTGTAAAAGAGTTATTATTTACTCTTGAGTTACTAATTTACAATTCTTTTGTAAATGATCATGCCAGTGAAGACCAGAAAATTAAAATGCCAACAATCAGTGACATGGATCCAGCTTTTAAGAAAAAAATGAAAAGGATTGAGAATGATTTACAAAAGAAACAAGTAAGTGAATTATCTTTTCTATATTCTCTAATATTTTCTCTCATCTATCTCTAATCGCTAATATTTTCTCTTATCTATAATCTCTTTTTAAACATCTAATATTTTCTCACAAATGTATATATCTCTCATTCATCTGGTTTTGCATAATATGGTTTTAGCATCTATCATAGTTTTCCTGGTTTAGCATAATATAACGTTTCTAGCTATCATAATTGCATTGGTTACGCATCTATTATACTTTTCCTGGTTTAGCATAATATACCATTCCACATATATCATAGTTTCCATAGTTACGCATCAATCATAGTTGTCATAGTTTAACATAATATATCATTCCACATCCATCACAGTTTCCCTGGTTGTGCATGATATCGTTATCTATCATACTTTATATGGTTTCACATTATAGATTTTTGTACGGTAATTCACATAATATGCAAGTTTTTGTATTTTTGCACAAAGAATTAGATAAAGGGCCATCATTTGAACTATATTTGGATCTTACTCAATATCAACTCCCTGATAAAATTGACATGTAAGTTACCAAAAAAGATTGGCCTTTTACAAAAAAATAATATAAGCAATTGACATAAACCAATACTACAAATTAGAAATGATTTAAAAAGGAGAAAATAACAAAAATCCAATAGTATGGTCACTTCCAGATGTATTAGGATCTAATATTTTTGTTAGTATGATGGAGATATTTGGTGAAGAAAAGATTGATTATAACGTAAAAGTTAAATTTATATTTATTTTGTTTTGACTTGCTTCATATTACACAAATAAACTAACTCTTAGCTTCCACTTTTGACAATACATAAGTAATAGACGATTATATATATTTCCACCTTAAACAACACGTTTTTCAAATATCAGTTGTTGATTATCAGATTCAGGCATAATATATTCCAGTAAGATCCGTTTTAGGAAGTGTAATGGTAAAAATCATATAATTTTACAACACATGTATTAATTAATGAACAGAAAATATTTTGAAATATCATTACTTCAATGTAGCACTTGCTAAACTAAAATGTGGATGCAACACCTTATATTGACGATAAACTACACAACCTGACAAAATGTTATATCTTTGTTCCACTTCTAACACAAAAACCACAGGGGAAAATTTCCCATTAGACATTACTGGTAATAGATATAAAAAATAAATTAACAATAAATCTAAACCCATTGGCAAGAAATTCAGATCCAATAAAAAAACTACGTAAAAATTTGTAAGTGTGTCTCATCTGATGTATTTTTATCCAACATATAGATGTCTCTCGTCTATTTTATTTGTATGTTAATTAACTTACAGATTCAATACATCCACAACAAACACATTTTACTAGTACAATAAAAAATAAAGACAATATGCCCATTAAAAGTTCTTCAGCAAAAAATAGGAACACTTGATTGTAGAGTAATGGCATGCGGATACTTTAAAGATTATGTGATAAACGAAAGACTTGAACTTACTAAACCTCGTGACATTACATCAACAATAAGAGAAGAAATGTTTTACTTATTTTTAAATGAAGATAACATTAATAGATTTTTGGGATGGTTTGTTCTAATGTTTGTTGTAATGGTTTTTGAAATATTTGTTGTAATGTTTGTTGTAGTATCTGTTAACAATTTTTTTTATAACAATGAATTTTTTTATAAATGTATCACATCTATCATCGTGTATATGTATGCAGTCTCACATCTATCATATATAAAGGCAATGGTTTCACATATATTGGTACTTTTATTGGTTTAGTTTTGCATCTATCGTTAGTTTTGTTGGCATATTGTCATATCTATCTGGTCTATCAATATTTTTATTGGCTAGGTTTTACATCTATCTAGTCTATCATTATTTACTTAAATGATTTGACAAAGTAGATGTACTAATGACTACTGTGCAATAACTACAAACGTTCAAAAAAAAAAGAAAGTTTATTGTTAATGACTAAAATGTATTTTGGTTGTGATAGGTTTCACTATCACCTCGACAAATGTATTTGGTAATGGCATGATTTAGCATCTATCAAACCCATATATTGGTTATGCAAGATTTCACATCTGTCACAAACCAAGTATATCTGGCTATGACCTGGTTTATCATCTAACAATCCCATGCATTTGGTTATGATAGGTTCCACATCTATCACAACCAAATATGTTTGTCATAATAAGTTTTGTATATAACAAACAAATGTATTTTGTTATTATAGGTTACGTATCTATCAAACTCATATATTTTTATTATGATAGATTTCAGATATATTTTGTATCACACATGTTTCACATCTATCAAGCATCATAAAATATTTTGCATCTATAATTATATATCTATTTTGATTATGACAAAAAAAAATGAGAAAAAATTAAGAGTATAAAAAATTATATTAATCTTACAAAATGTCTACACGTATCGTCTATTATGACCACATTTCAAACAACGAGAACACGTTATCTTTCGCGAACATAATTCTCATCTCGATGGAATTTGTTTCTTCTTAGGTCTTCCAGCTCTCATTTTTAAAACTCGAAAAATTATTTATGGAGAAGTTGTTGAAGTACATGCTTGACCGAAAGTAGTAAACGCAATTATTCCATATTAATATGTTGTCTTATAAGAGCTTACAAAATAGTATTGCTCAATGTATTTCATAGGATCCGCATCTATATAAAATATGATAGCTATAGCATGAGAGCATGGGAAAAAATCGTGTTTCCACACACCATAAGAACAAGTATATACACTAAGATCAACAACCATAACAGGATCACAAAATACTTCGTGCAAAAAGAGAAGAGAAGACGAATGGACTATCTATGGATGACATTATTCGCCATTTTCTTTAAACCTTTTATCAAATTTAGGACATAAATCGCTAGTCTAACGTTCAAGATTTGCAAAATGTCTCGAAATTTAACTAATTAATAATACTTATAATCCTGTCAACCAACTCCAGTATAATAAAACCACAAAACCGTTTGATTTGATTATTAAAAAATTCAAGATAGAGTAGAAGCCATGGAACCATACCTCTTGCCTTTGAAAAACACAAGAATATTTTTCGTAAGGTAAATTCTAACAAAAACTAACAACCTTGTGACCTCATAGTTTAAGAAATTCGTCCATACATTGAATGTACAAATTTTGACTAGCAGCATACGCGAATCTTTTAAAGATATGAAACCATTGTATCCTTAAATGTTGTTGATATATCACTCAAAGAATACCTTTATAAGATGGTAAATACAATATTCATGATAACAATATGGAAATAAAGTAGATACATCACTAACAATACCTAAATGTCGATCCAACAAATGGGGTTTCAACATCTCCAAAAACCACAATCAATTTTTTAAGTATCTTCAACCTCAAGAATACCAAATGCAACATGGAAGATGCCTGCAAGAAATATATGGAAATTATATTATAGATAAGTGTTATATATGTTTATTATACATAATTCGCATCTATCGTATTCTGTTGGCATATCAATAATTAATTATAACTAGTTTCGCATCTATCATATTAATTATACCATCAGGTTCCGCATCTATCATATTGATTTTGTGAGGTTTTGCATGTTTCATACTGCACCATCTCTAGTTTCGCATATATCATAACATGTTTCGTATCTATCATATTTTATCCATGCCTGGTTTCTTAGTTTTAGATTTGATATAAAAAAATAACATGTTTTGCATTATAAAAACATTACACAAAACAAACTCACAATTATTACCATATTTAGCTATGCTAGATAACAACACATCTTTCTATTTTTTATTAATTTTTTTTCATCCATAAGTAACACTAGAAGAAAATAATTGAGAAACAATTCTTGAAGATGTTGGTTTCAAATTATACTCCAGTAGGCAATCGTTGATGTTATTAAGAATCTTCAATATTTTGAAATAACTCTTAAGTAATTTATATGAAGTAGAACTATCTACATATACAACCATTTTAGCTTTCTCTAAAGCAAGCCATGAAACACGGTAATAATTATCTAAATCATAGTCATTTTTTGAAAATGATTTCACAATTGTAGCTGTAACATCAACATTCATATTAACACAATCACGTATTTCATTCACAATCACATCCGATGACAAATACTTTCTGTTTTCTTTGCAAAAACCAGTCCCACAAGTATGAGGTTGAACATACTTCTTAATAATAAAAAATCAGTAAACTTATCGTTTTTAGTATAAAGTCTCTAAGGACAACCCTTTGAATTATTTTTTCGTGCAATAAACAGTTACTCTTTGTTTATTATTATGCAAATATTTGAAAGTAAAACCTTATTGTAAAGCCAACCTACTAGTAGCTAATCTAGCTAATCTTAAACCTAATGCACCCTCTTCAAAAACCTGGCCAACACCACTAATTTTATTAACTCAACCAACAGTAGCAAGTGGTTTGTTCTCGTAACGAATAAAATTATTAGAAGAACTTAGGCTAGTTTCTCCACAAATAAAATCTTCATTTGAAGCTTCAAATGAACTTTCAGTAGTTTCACTAATATTATCACCATAAAAAACAACACCTTTAACATTAATAGTAACAATCGAAACACCTAAAGTATCAATATCTCATATTAAAGCAAGTAAATCACTATCACAATCTAAGATAATGTTTTCTAGGTCACCACGATAGTATCTTAATCTGAATTTATCCCAAACCAACGCATCATATCTACTTAAAATAAACTTAATAATATTTTCAAAATCATCAAATTGACCAAGATCACAGCTTACAAGTTCGTCATTTAGTTAAAAAATACATAGTCGACTTCTAGATATCGCGTACTTGTATTCGACAATTAAAAAAACTAAAATAGTAAACAGTTTGCACCTATCATTACTAGAAAATACACAGGTCATTATAAAAAATACACATGTTTTACATTTATTATTACAGTAATTAATAGGTTTTGCATCTATCAGTATAGAAAATACACACATTTCACAACGAGTAAAAAATAATAGGTTGCGCAACTATCGTTACTGAAAAATGCACAAGGGTTTCGCAACTATCAATACATAAATTAAACAGGTTTCATATCTACCAAAACTTCATCTTCTTTATAACACCTATTTTTACACTGTAAATGTTTTCTCAACTATATTTTCCGGAAGCATAAAAAAACTAAAAATGACTAAAACCTAAATAAATATAACACTTCAACTAAAAAATCAAAGTAAAAACAGATAAAATACCAAAAATCATGAGTAATATAGAGATATAAACTCAAGAAAAAATATACAGAAAAATTGTGTTACATGAGACAGAAATAAAAAATCAAACGTCGTAATAAAATAAAAACATAATCAAAATAAAAAACTACAAAGAAAATAATATGACAAAAAAAACAAAAAATCGAAAGGAAAGTTGAATTGTCACCTGATATGTTATTGTAGATTATAAAATTTAGAGAGAGAAAAAATTAAAAAAATAATATTTATCTTCTAGAATTCAGAATTGTTGACAAAAAATGTCGGAGGTGAAAAATCGACATGCAATTATAACAATTAACAATTGTTTTAACACACTTATAAATTGATAAACTTTAGTGCTATGATTAATAATTAATAAAATGAACACCTAATAAGTCCCACCCAAATGTTATCGCAAATAGTAAGTTGCGCCAAAATGTTACCCACCAATAATAAGTCCAGCCAAAATGTTACATGCGAATTCTCATCCTCTATATACAAGTCCCCAATTATATAATTATGAACACACAACTCAATATACTTAAATATATTCTATAACAAAGCTCATACTTTTGTACGATATGGAATGGACTGCTAGTGAACACTCTCATCTCCTCCAATATGTCAAGCATGTGAAGATAATAAGATCGGATGAGATTATCGATTGGTTTATCAATAAAGTTTTAAGTAAAATATATTACATGTATGGGTATATGTACGGGAGTACATATGGAAAACCCATGTCGTCGTTATGCAGTCACAATTAATAGAAAGTAACCAATGTATATTTGACCTCCCATGGGTAATTATGAATGAGGAGTATAACTTGTTTCATTTGAAAGTGATAGATTTTTTTGACAAAAGATATGTTACATTATGTGGAGGAACAAATCTTTGAAAAAAGAAGCACTAAGGAGTTACACTTTGAGTAGACATATTGTTGTTTTATGTTCATGTTTAATATTTTTTAATGTTTATTTGATCATTTTAAGTTATTGTATTTATTTTATGTTCTTTTGAGTGCTTTAAGTTGTTGTATTTGTTTTATATTCACATTTAATGTTGTTTTATATTCATTTGGTGTTCTTTAGTTTGTGTTTAAATGTTTACATATGTAACTATCATGTTACTATATCTTTTTTGGATTTCGAATCTTCGGGATTGTGACCTACCGCATGATTTCAGAAATTAAGTGCATAATGTTCTTGGAATGGGGAATAATGATTCAATTAAAGAACATATACTTTACGATATTGAGTTGGACCTCGTTGATAGTAAGCCGGAACATCCGCTTATAGAATTTGATATGTAAGGATTATAATCTTATATATGTTATTCTTTTGTATTATGCTCATTTGAAGACTGTTAGATATTGTTTTTGTTTTTGTTCTTTTGAATTCCTAATTAGTGTTTTTGTTTATGTTTCTTTGAGTCTTTTAATTGATTGTGTTTGTTTTATATTTATGTTTAATGTTTTGTTATCGATTTGATTTTGATGTATACAAATTGTTAACACAATAACAGTTGTTAAAACAGTTGATATATAAATATCGAACGTATGAATGCTGTATTATCCTGTTCAGTTGGATTCTAAGGTAATTGATTAAATAAATATACCTTAGATGGAGTCAAGGGAGGAAGTCCGTACACTATGCATATACTTTAAAAATAAGTAAAACCAAGAGGCATATAAAAACAAGAGCTATTGCGGCCACACCTTCCGATTTGTTAGGTATACTCTGAAAATATCATGGATCGTCTAAAAAATAAAATCCCGACATAATATGAGAT